>OY294048.1:14062863-14176866 GCA_958510825.1 Brachypterus glaber | reverse complement strand
AAAAACGGCAAAATCTGATCTAGTTGGATTTAAAAATATATATTTTTTTATTGTGATGCTTAGCTAACTTTACGGTAAAGTTAGCTAAGCAGCAATTTAAAAAAAAACAAAAGCTACAAAATTGGTTTTCACACAATTAAATAACGGCAAAAAAACGGCAAATTCTGACCTAGTTGGGTTTTAGAAAAAATAGTTTTTTCGTATGATGCTTAGCTAACTCTACGGTAAAGTTAGCGAAGCAGCAATTTAAAAAAAAACAAAAGCTACAAAATTGGTTTTTACACAATTAAATAACGGCAAATTCTGATCTAGTTGGATTTAAAAAAATATATTTTTTTCTTGTGATGCTTAGCTAACCTTACGGTAAAGTTAGCTAAGCAGCAATTAAAAAAAAACAAAAGCTACAAAATTGGTTTTTGCACAGTTAAATAACGGCAAAAAAACGGCAAATTCTGACCTAGTTGGATTTTAGAAAAAATCGTTTTTTCTTATGATGCTTAGCTAACTTTACGGTAAAGTTAGCTAAGCAGCAATTTAAAAAAAAACAAAAGCTACAAAATTGGTTTTCACACAATTAAATAACGGCAAAAAAACGGCAAATTCTGACCTAGTTGGGTTTTAGAAAAAATAGTTTTTTCGTATGATGCTTAGCTAACTCTACGGTAAAGTTAGCGAAGCAGCAATTTAAAAAAAAAAACAAAAGCTACAAAATTGGTTTTTACACAATTAAATAACGGCAAAAAAACGGCAAATTCTGATCTAGTTGGATTTAAAAAAATATATTTTTTTCTTGTGATGCTTAGCTAACCTTACGGTAAAGTTAGCTAAGCAGCAATTAAAAAAAAAACAAAAGCTACAAAATTGGTTTTTGCACAGTTAAATAACGGCAAAAAAACGGCAAATTCTGACCTAGTTGGATTTTAGAAAAAATCGTTTTTTCTTATGATGCTTAGCTAACTTTACGCTAAAGTTAGCGAAGCAGCAAATAATTTTAAAAAACCAAAAACGGAAGAAAAAAAATCACATCTAAATAGCGGCAAAATAACGGCAAATTAATAATAATTAAATAAATTAATAATAATAATTATTATTATTTAAATAATTTTAAAATATAGATTATAACCTCAAAAGCTTTGAGTCGAAACACTTGTCAAACAGACAAAAGTTATCCGGCAACGTTGCATGCGCTACGTTGTCACACTTAATTTAGAATCGCTAACTTCCTGTATATTTTATAGCGTTTATATAGCATTGGTTTTCACACAACTAAATAGCGGCAAAAAACGGCAAATTCTGATCTAGTTGGATTTAAAAAAAAATATTTTTTTCTTGTGATGCTTAGCTAACTTTACGGTAAAGTTAGCTAAGCAGCAATTAAAAAAAAACAAAAGCTACAAAATTGGTTTTTACACAATTAAATAACGGCAAAAAAACGGCAAATTCTGACCTAGTTGGATTTTAGAAAAAATCGTTTTTTCGTATGATGCTTAGCTAACTTTACGGTAAAGTTAGCTAAGCAGCAATTAAAAAAAAACAAAAGCTACAAAATTGGTTTTTGCACAGTTAAATAACGGCAAAAAAACGGCAAATTCTGATCTAGTTGGATTTAAAAAAATATATTTTTTTCTTGTGATGCTTAGCTAACCTTACGGTAAAGTTAGCTAAGCAGCAATTAAAAAAAAAAACAAAAGCTACAAAATTGGTTTTTGCACAGTTAAATAACGGCAAAAAAACGGCAAATTCTGACCTAGTTGGGTTTTAGAAAAAATTGTTTTTTCGTATGATGCTTAGCTAACTTTACGGTAAAGTTAGCGAAGCAGCAATTTAAAAAAAAAAAACAAAAGCTACAAAATTGGTTTTTACACAATTAAATAACGGCAAAAAAACGGCAAATTCTGACCTAGTTGGATTTTAGGAAAAATCGTTTTTTCTTATGATGCTTAGCTAACTTTACGGTAAAGTTAGCGAAGCAGCAAATAATTTTAAAAAACCAAAAACGGCAAAAAAATAAAATTCACAACTAAATAGCGGCAAAATAGCGGCAAATTAATAAGCTATCAAAACTTTGGATTTCCAAAGTTGCTTCGCTAACTTTACTCACATCAGAATCACGAACTTTTATAACAATTATTTATAAAATAAACAAGCATAATAATGCAACTGAGCACAAAACTGCCATTTGCAATATAAACGATTTGTGCTGCCATTTAAAGGGGAGAAGCTCTACCGTTATCATATTACAGGACGGATTTAGTTTGACTTTTGGCTTCACATAAAAGTAGGTTTCTGTTTACCTTTGCAGACAGTATCTTAAATACACTACTATCCGAAATTTGGAAACCATCCGAAATTAGGCGCATTTCCTCTATACATTTTATTTAGACAATTAGCTTGTTACATTTATATCGTATTATTTTATCTGTTGAAAACGAAAGGAAAATAATTTTTATAATTTCAAGAGTAATGAAGAGCCCCTAGCACAAGCCAAAGGCTTATTTGGGGCTCTCCATGACTGTAATATAATCCCAAATAAATAATAATAATATTGTTACTTTTATGTTTTAGAATTATAAAATTTAAAGTATTTTTATTGTGTAGTATTAAAAAACTACTTACCTCAGGCTGCTATATTATTGATAAAACCATTTTAAATATATTTGTTTAATGTTTTAATATAAAAATACATCGTTTTAAGTAATAATAAAAAATAATACTAGCTTCTCATGCAACAATGTCATTAAAATAATTTGTATTATAATCAGATATAAAAAAATGAATTGCAAATATAATAATAGGAGCTTATATTAATAAAAAATATAATATAAATATATATTTTATATTATTGCATGACCTTGTTATAAATACAGTAATTATAAAATTATAAAATATTTTATTACATTTTACGTATAAAATACGGCCGTGGAGAAAGCAATAACCGCACGATAATTTATATTATTAATATTTCGTTAACGATACACGAAAAATATAAATTATTATTGACTTTATTATTGAGAAATGACAAATTTTCTACTATATTGTTTGCTTTATGCACACACAAAGAAATTTTAACTAAAAACAAGTACGTAATATTCAACCAAAGTGGGTCAAAAGTTATCATAATCGCAAGGCAGGCAGGCAATGTGTTAGTGTTTGTTGCGACTCACATTACTATCACAGTGCTTTAACATTTTTATCACAGACTATTGCGTAATATTAGTACATAAGTAATGCTAATAAAATTTAATTTGAAGAAATGAACATAGTATAATATGCCCAAAAAAGCATAGAGTAAAGAAAAACCTTAAATTGGTAACATAAACACTGAATAATATCGCAACAAATGTTGATGAATTTAATTTGAAACGTACAACGTGGAAGATAAGTTTATCTTAAGTTTAAAGATAACAAGTTAGCGTTTGCGCAAAGATCATTAGACAGTGAGAAGTTTTTTGCGAGTCAAAATAGAAAAACAAATAATATAACCTAGAAATTTGGACTTCGGAGATGGGAATTCCCAGACCACTTCGTTGTGACCCGAATTCCCAGAGTACAGGAAGAAAAAATAGGATACAAATACATATTTGTATCGAGCTGGCCAAATTCCAAAGGAAAATGCCACGATTCTTTGAAGAAGAAGAAGAAGAAGAAGAAGAAGAAGAAGAAGAAGAAGAAGAAGAAGAAGAAGAAGAAGAAGAAGAAGAAGAAGAAGAAGAAGAAGAAGAAGAAGAAGAAGAAGAAGAAGAAGAAGAAGAAGAAGAAGAAGAAGAAGAAGAAGAAGAAGAAGAAGAAGAAGAAGAAGAAGAAGAAGAAGAAGAAGAAGAAGAAGAAGAAGAAGAAGAAGAAGAAGAAGAAGAAGAAGAAGAAGAAGAAGAAGAAGAAGAAGAAGAAGAAGAAGAAGAAGAAGAAGAAGAAGAAGAAGAAGAAGAAGAAGAAGAAGAAGAAGAAGAAGAAGAAGAAGAAGAAGAAGAAGAAGAAGAAGAAGAAGAAGAAGAAGAAGAAGAAGAAGAAGAAGAAAGATCAGTAATTACAAAAATAAAAAATATTTCTTACAATATCAATGAATTTGTCAGACACTTGCCAACATGTGTCTTTTATAAGATAGCAACATACTTGTTAATTATAATAATTATTATTTAATCATGTAACAAGAAAAAACAACAAGAAATGTAAGGAATGTGGGAGCTGTCCAGTGGAAAGTGATCAGTGCCGGCGGAAACAAAAATTTCGACCGGGCATTTATTTATTTATTTTCTTAAAATTACTACAGAGTCATGAAGAGACCCAAATAAGCTATTTTTTAAATCCGAGGCGGGGGAGGGCTAGAGCTAAAAATATTAAAATTTTCCAAAAAAGATGTAACAATAAGCACATAAAATAAAATCGCCGGGGCGCCCCCCCCCCCTATTTACACATATGCGACCGGGAAAGACCAATATTTTACGTCCCTACATATGTATATAACCTATACAGGGTTATTCACGGAAGTGGCCTATTAAACGTTTATGGAGAACCAATAACTTTAAAAGTCTGCTAATTTGCACTTTGAGGTTTTTGAATATGGCCTATCGATTAAAAATATTTTCATGCTTGTGCCACTTCCGGTTGTACCGGAAGTGGCACTTAACTTTGAGTTTTTAAATGGAACACCTCATATATTTTTTAATTTTTAAAATTTGCATTAAATTTGCTTTATTTTGATGTATAATACTTCATGTCTATCTTCAGTAGTTTTTGAGTTATTCAAGTTTTTAGCGAAAAATAAGTAAATTCAAGCACCCCTAAAAACAATAATTTCTCCTTGATTTTTTCAATTGGAGAAAAGATGTTTTGTGTTTTGCTCAATGATGCTTAAACGAATTATCCTATGCTAAAATGGAACCGAAAAATTATACAGGGTGTCTGAAAAAGCAGGTCAAATCTAACAAATTTAATATAGCCATAACTAATTTTTTTTAAATGGCACCCTACATTTTTTTTTATTTGGTTAAATAGAGAATTAAATTTGCTTTAAAATAAGTATAGGATACCCTATACCTAACTTTAACCGTTTTTGAGCTATTTGCAAATTATTGTGAAAAAGCCGTATTTCTGTTAAAATTTGTTATATTTTATAAAATAGGCCAGAAAAATTAATCGATTTTTATTTATTTACCTCAAAGATCATTATATTTACCTTAAAACTGGATTTTCATGCGCCCAGTAGTGTACATTTCTTCTGTTAAAAATACCCTGTTGAGAAAATTTAGCCTCGTCCGTCCAAATTATTCTTTTTAAAAAGTTTTGTTTTTCTTGAATATTTATCAAAAGATTTTCACAAAAGTCCACTCTATTTTGAAAATCATTAGGTTTTAAGGCCTGTATTTTTTGCTTTTTGTAATCGTGCATCTTGTGGTTTTTTAAAATTCTTTGGATGCTTGAATAGGAAATTCCCAAGTCGTAACTAGCTGCAGGAATTGAGGCATGTGGATATGCATAAAAGTAACCCAAAACATTGACTTCGTTATCTTCGTTGTTTGTAATTGGTTTCGTAAGAGATTTCACTGCATTTTCTTTTCCAAATTGCGAAAAATTTTTGTGTATTCTTCTAAATTTTTTACATGACATTCTTGGTAAATCAGGATATTTTGTATTAAAGTTTCTGCAGGTTCTACTAATTATTTTATCATTTTCACCAAAAATAGGAAATAAATCCAAAATAACAGGGTAAGAATAAGCCTCTGCCATTATTTTACACTAATTTATCACGATAAGAACGATAACATTTAGGTTAAAAGAAATAAAAATACAATACAATTTTAAAAATTTACGTAATTGCAGAAATACTGCAAAATACTTCTTTTTCACATTAATTTGCAAATAGCTCGAAAACGGTTAAAGTTAGGTATAGGGTATCCTATACTTATTTTAAAGAAAATTGAATTCTCTATTTAAACAAATAAAAAAAAATGTAGGGTGTCATTTAAAAAAAAAGAGTTATGGCTATTTTAATTTTGTTAAGTTTGACCTGCTTTTTCAGACACCCTGTATAAATTTTGGATTCCATTTTAGCTTAGAATGATTCGCTTAACCATCATTGAGCAAAATACAAAACAACTTTTCTTCAATTTAAAAAATCAAGGAGAAATTATTGTTTTTAGGGGTGCTTGAATTTGCTTATTTTTCGCTAAAAACTTGAATAACTCAAAAACTACTGGAGATAGACATAACGTGTTATACATTAAAATAAAGCAAATTTTATGCAAATTTTAAAAATTAAAAAATATATGGGGTGTTCCATTTAAAAAATTAAAGTTGAGTGCCACTTCCGGTACAACCGGAAGTGGCACAAGCATGAAAACATTTTTAATCGATTGCCCATATTCAAAAAAGTGCAAATTAGCAGACTTTCAAAGTTGTTGGTTCTCCATAAACGTTTAATAGGCCACTTCCGTGAATAACCCTGTATAATATAGGTTGACCGAGGTTCAATCCAAACCACTATTTTCATGAAATTTATTTAATCTAAGATTGCTTAGTAGGTTGCATAAACTGCCATAGTGATATGGCTTATGTGCCGAAATAAATGCATTACTATTATTATAAAGAAACCTTTCTATTAAACAGGTGTTTCTAAGACGATAAAATGTAAAATGAGTAAAAAGCCCTAGCGTTAAAACTGTTATTGTGTTAACCGTTTAACACCTCCAGTTTACATAAAAAACGTTCAAATTGCTTGGAATGTACAGAATACGCTTGTAATCATTAATTCGGCAATGTCCGTAAAGTCAATTTTATTTGTGTAATCGACAAAACAATTTTATAGTACAATAAACAACATTGTAGCCAAAACCCCTCTAAATTACATTGTTAGACCGAAAAATCATTAACGTGGGGCAATTTAATTTGTGTATTGTGTATTTTAAACTGCTTCATCTTCACACAAAAAAAAAATAAGTTCAAATTGTTGGTACCTGATTAACTGTAACCAGATTTCTGTTTGTACCAACCATAAAATTGGAAAATATGAGACAGTTCGAGAAATGATTGGTACAATCAGATCTGATCTGCAGTGTGTGGATGTATTGTTTGGCAAACAGTTCTAAAGCTACATTGAAAGAAATTAGATTGAAAAGGTGTAAAAAAATACACTCTATAAATGTGTAAATTTTACACCTTTATATAAATGTACATCAACATTGATGTGACACTACACAGGTGAGGTGATTTTGACCTAGAGTGTGTATTTTTACATCCATACCTTCTGCAACAATACACTCAGAGCTCAAGAAAGTGTATTTTTTAAAAAATACCTTTAGCAACAAAACACTCGAAGTGTAAAAATCACACTTCTGATGTACAAGCCAGCCAATCGCGGGCGTTAAGCTAGTCACGTGACTCGAAAAGCCAGAATTCCTGTTTCATCGAGTCTGGTGGCTGTCGACCATTATAATTGTTTACGTTTGTAAGAGCGTACGTATAATTTTGTGTGTGCTAGATTTTTCAAAGAAATAATTGGTAAGTGTTGATTAAAAGTAAATATTTAAAAAGTGTGACTAATACAATATCCTTAAAACATACAATTTATAATATTTTACTTATTTAGGCGGTAACACTGGCCTTCAAATTTTGAGTTGTTAAGACTTGTGTATGTGTTCTGTTTCTATTTTATATTGGTACTTTTTGTAGAGCTGATTACGCATATACGTTTAATTTTTCTGTTGCGTAGTTTTTCCATAAAACACTATTCATAAATAGAAAAATAACAAAATGGTTATTCTATTATTTTTTTTAATAAATTGAAGGGTTTTAGGTAAAAAGTATATTTACGCGTTGGTGTAAACTTTACACACCGGATGTAAAAATATAATACACACCGCATTTATATTAACGCTTCGAGTGTAAATGCACATCAGCAGCAGCTGCAAGTAAATTACCCATGCACGTGGATGTAAAAATTTATCACACAAAACAATAATAAATAAATTTTATAATAATATACTATTATGCACGGCCGTGATTAATAGGCCTATTAATCACAAGTCTGTAAAAATAAATCGTTTAAAATTTAAAACGACCATGGATAAAGTATAGAATTCTACTTGCATATAATAGCTATTAATCAGTGAGGGTGAATTTTGGGACATGAGCCGAAAGGCGAGTGACCTAATCACCCGAATGATAATTATTATACGCTCAACTTGTCTTCTATTAATTTACAACTATTTCAAAACTCAAAAAACTAATTAAAGGTAAAGGTTAAAATGTGTATAAGTAAAAAACTGGTAAAAATATTGTAAATCTATGCTGAGTTTCCTACAAGTTACACAGCGAAAAACATGAAAGGTACAACAGTGTGAAAGGTAAAGCGCATAAAAAAAAATAAAAAAAAAACAGAGGGAGAAGGAAAACTTAACTGTTTTTTTTATCAAAAGAAAAGTACTTACTCTATTATACTTTTTTTAACTTAAAAAGTCAGTAGAGTCTAAAATTCCAAAATTATACGATGCGACTTTTGGCAAAAAAGGTATCGGTTAAGTATTTCCAATGTAAATAAATAAAATTCCGAACACGAAAAATAAATTCCATATTGATTTTTTTGGGTCCCTACCAAAACACAGATGTATATTTTTTAACCATATACGGTCCTTTTTTATTTATTTAATATATTACAGTATTTATATTGGAAAACTCACTGGGCTGGTTTGGTCTGTTGGGAGTAGCAAGCTACAAACAAATGTTGAATATTTTAAGTGCCTTCATCATAAATCAGAGGTTAAAAAATTTCCAGCTATTAAAAAAAACTATTTAACTTTTTTTTATTTAACTTCAATCTTTCGGCAATTAGCGACTTAGCTAAGCACAATTTTTTTCAATTGTTATTTATATTTTATTCCCCCTTTTGCCCGTTTTGTTGCCAGAAATTTTTTTCACTAAAATATGCGTGTTTTTTTTCAATTTTGACGTAATTTTTTTTGTTTTGTTTTGGTTTTCAGACTAATGGGGGCGGAGCTATCGCTGGAACCGTTTGCCATGTTATTTTTGAGGTGTGAATTTCAACGAGTGCTGACGGGAAAAAAATTGTGAACTTTAAGAGTTGCCTAATACTTTGTAAAAAGTTGTGTATATAAAAATAATACAGCTCGTCTGAAAAAAAAAAAAAAAAACAAAAAATCGTTTTTTTCTTCAAAGATCAGAACAACCCTTTAAACTTGATCGATGATACTACTTAAAGTATACATACCTTAAGTTATAGTAACTATCCTCCTTAGCAGAAACGCCGCAAAATTCAAAAATTCAAAAAATAAATAAATTTCATGATTAAAAAACGTAAATTATACTTCAAAACTAATTTTAATTGACTTAAATAAAAATTTATAAAAAAAAAACTTAAAAAAATCGCATTTTTAGCACAAAAAATTAAAAAATAAAAACCTTAAAAAAAATGTTTAAAAAAATTAAAAAATATACAGTCCAATAGAGAATTGTATTTGCTTTAAAATTTTGTATCACACGACCCCCTTTTTATTTTAAAAAAATCCCCCCTCATGCCCCCTGTCACATATTAAGAGCTAAAAGTATCAAATACATGCTAAAAGATAGTTTAATATATCTAATTTCAGATGGTTTTCGCAGAACTTGATTATCTCTTTTAGTTTTCGAGAAAATCGCTGTGTAAATAGAGTTGGGACACCCGGTATGTATAGTCATGTGGTCTAGGCGAGGCCATACTATTTTATTCAGCAGGATGGTACTTGTTATATTTTATTTATATTAATCAACTGTAGGCGAATTATTACGAATTATTACTTTAATTAGACGGAACAAATCTAGTCGACTAGACTCGTTATCACTGTTTTAAGATCAGGGTTTTTTCCTGATATTTTCTGCTGGACCAATAAAAATTTCTTATTTAAATTTTACAATATAATTAGTAATTATTAATTACGTCCAGTTGAATCCAAGTTGAAATGTCATGTTTTTGCATTATTACTCCTATTTAAATTTATGTAAGGTGGGTGAGCCAGTTATTGCCAAGTTCCTAATATTGCCAACCCCTCTTAAACTTGTTAGTTTGTCCTCTGTGTCATAGATAGCACTGTCAGAATATATGTTATAGGCATCGAAAAGATGCCTGTAAATATGATGTATCTCTATCGATATATACCTGGATCCAGTTGTTAATGGCGTACACAGAAACGCAATTCGTGTTTCGTGGTCTTCTACTATAAAAACTTTTTTTGAGCTAACTGTCGCAAGCATCGATTACTGCAGGAAAAGGGCGTAATAATGTAGGCACAAACATGCACTTTCTTGGTCCACATTGTGTTTAACTTAATAAAGAAGAAAAATAGTATTTTTTTTTAGATTGTTGTCTAAGTAGATGTGTTCCTAATATTGCCATGCAAAGTAGTTGACAACAAAAAAATGACAAAAAGAAAAAAAAAGAAAAGAAAGTAACGAAGAAATCAGAGATTCCTGAATCTTGGTTCTGCTGTTTATTCCAAGAGAACGCCAGACCGATATGATATTGTAATCGATATTTTTATCGATATAAAGAGTTCGTGGCACTTACTAAAAACGTCAAATATAAGTATTTTCTAATTACTTTGTTAATTTTTTGTAAGTTGGTTCTTTACTATTATTGCCAGGATTCTGGCAATATTTGTGACATGGGTAGTACCCATTGGGTACCTAATATTGTCAGTATGCAATCTTTTTTAAAAAGCAATATTTTTTTTTTTAAGTTCCTACTGCTTGTTTATTTTTACACATTAGAATAAAGATATATTTATTGTTAATATAGTAAAGTTTCAGGTGATAACATATAAAGTTGACAGCAGTAAAAAATAAAACGGCTTAACATGGTAATAATTGGCTCACTCACCTTAATTGTTTATAATCTGACAAGAAATCGTAAAGATAATTGAAGAAACTCGAGCTACGTATTCTCACAAGCAACGCTAGATAATATTGTGTTCCTCTCCTTTAAAGTAACAAAAGCACAGAAGAAAACGAGGAGCACATCAAAATTATTAATGCTAACAAAGCATGTTTAATTTTTGTATTTAGCACAAGTAACCTAGTTAGTCTAACAGCAGAGTCAATCGATAGAAGTTGAGCGTTATCTGGGCTTTTAGGGGTTTTTAAGCGTGGTCAAAAGGAAAGCTTATTAAAAAACTGATTTTATGGAAAGCGGTTGAATTTTGGGTGAGTGCGGAGAACTAATGAAGGAAATCAAAAATCACTTACATGTGTGTGTGACCTTTCTTCCGGCTGCATCCATCGTGCCTGTTGCTGCATGGATGAGGGAAGGAATGGAAATAGCACTATCTCGCCGTATATCTATAATGCGGTAATCTAGAATGCCGGTAATGCACGTATTGAACCGGTGAACACTCTGGCTGCTTATTACAGACTGTTAATTAGTAACTGTATTCTGCCTAGGTGACAGCACTCGAATCGCCGTATGCCCGGAAGGATATCCGTTAGGCAGATTTTAGAATTGTATTCAGGAGGTATGTTTAAGATTTTTTTTTAATATTACACCTAGAATAGTTATTCTATTCTAATTATAATTATCTAGTAACCATTTTGTATTTAATTTAGTTTGACAACTGGGCAAACAGTGGCTTAAAGCATCTTTAGTTGTTCAGGCAGTATTTACATTAATAGACCGTCCAGTAGATGTTGTGGGCACATATAATGCCTTTCCTGTTGATTGTTGTATTAAATAATTAGCTTTGAGATAATGGAAATCTCTATTCAAGATATATGCGCAATTTTACTTTATCATTTGCATTACAAATAAATAGAAACAGCATTGTAAGAAACCTACTACAAAATTAATGTTGTCATGCGTTCATACTAAATTGGTTTTCATTAAAGTTAAATATTACTATCGGCTATACAAAATAACACTAAAAGAGTACCTATACAGGGTTCCCACCAAACATTGACATTTAAATTCCAGGTATTTTCCAGGTTTTCCAGGTAAAAATTATTAAAATTCCAGGTATAGTAAAATAGTTTTAGTATATAATAATAATATTAAAGTAACAAAATATTAAAAAAAAAAAATTTTTTTCGATTTTTTTTTCTAAAAAGAAATTTTTTTTCGGGTAATTGATTGTTATTCCTCGTAGCCTTGTAAATTTTGTAAGCACTCTCGTGTACTAAAAACTAGATTCGTGTACTCGGTGCGTAATATACTATTTTATCCTTGTTCGACGACCACTTTTCGCCAAGTTACAGGCTTTTAAAATCACCTAAAAATTTAGGGTGTTTTTAATATCCTTTAATTTTTGTGCTAAGGGTATTTAATTTTTCTTAAACACATTATATTTTTGTAGGTGTTAAATTCCAGGTGCTATTACAAAATTCCAGGTAAAACACGTGTTTTTTAAGAAAAAAATGTGAAATTCCAGGTATTCCAGGTGGGAATCTAAATTCCATGCGTTTTCCAGGTTTTCAAGGTTTTCCAGGATTGGTGGGAACCCTGATATAATATGGGAGGATTGGTGTAGTGGACTACCGCGTCGTACTTGACGAGTTTACTACCCAAATAGCATGAGTTCGATTCTCACTGGCGCCGATTTGCCTTTTTCAGTTAATTAATAATTTAAATTCGGCGAAGGCGTAAGTGAAGCGGACACTCCCTATAAATTGGTTCGAAAGTCAATTAAAGCCGGTGGTTCCCTCTACTACTAGCCCACACAAGTCCTGGACTTAGGGTATGCTTAATTAAGTAGAATAGTACGGGGTTAAACAAAAATGTAATAAGAATAAACAAGATTGTTTCCTTGAAATTTTTTCTCATGTATAAAAATGTTCATAATGAAATGTTTGCTAAATTATAGAAAACATTGCACAGTTCTTTAAATACTGCACGCTAAAAACTCAAATGCGATGACGCGTCATGTCTTATTTTGTTAAAATTAAAACTACTACAAAATGATGATGGTACAATATCTCATGGCACTTTAGCTATGAGTACGTATTAACATAACTCCACCCTGCCTCATATTAAAAACATTATTTGTATCAACATTTAATGGCGAGGTTATTTTCATGGAATAAGTACATGGCCAGGAATTAAATTTAAAAATTTTATCAATAAATTTTTATTGAAAAAATCAAAGTCGTCACAAAATGTGAGAAACAAAGATATCAATAACCAGTATGTCCTCCTCTGTTCTCAAGCTACATACTAACACGTCTGTGCATGCCATGTTAATGGCTTTCTGCGATGTTGTTACATTTTTCGTGAGCAGCAACAATTAGCCCCTGAAGGGAAAAGTCTCTATTCAAAATGGCCCTTTTCAGCACATACCGCGCGTTCTCACAAGGATTCTTGCCAGGTGAGTTTGCTGGCCAGTTCATTTTATGAACCTTCCCTTGCTGTAGCAAATTGGTAACCCTTCTTGTGCGGTGGGGAGTGGCGTTATCGTCCATAAAAATAAAATGATCTCCAATTTCGTTTCGCAATTAAAGGACGATGGGTTGAATATGAGCAATTTTGACTCCCCACACGTAACGCACTTTTGCAAGGTTATCCATTACCAATGGTAAATTACCATTAATACTGATGTACTGCTGGTGCTATACACCCTAGATGCGTTACGTAAAACTTGATCGGACCCTTAGTCGACGGCTATACTTGCGATTCTGTCGTTGCAGTGTTATGTGGAAATGTCCCAGACAAAAACGCAACCCAGTTCTAACAAGACTGCAATGACAAAACCGTAACGACAGAATCGTAAGCTTAGCGAGACAGATTTATTTTTATTTTATTTTTTAATTAAATAATAATTTAGGTGACAGAAAAGACATTATACGGTACGAGTTTTGATAAGAAAATAAACATAAATCCATGTATTATATTGGGACGCCTCAGGGCACATATTTTTGACCCGGGTCTCGATGATTTAGATTACGAAAGAATTTAATTTTTATTTTTAAACAATTTTTTCCTTTTTTGTTCTGCCAAAGGCTATAAAATAAAATCATACAAATTACATTTTATTGCTTAAGTTATAACGTTAAGTATACAAATTTTGTTGCGTTGATTATAAATAAAAAATAGTTTGTTTTTATATGACTTCTCGCAAAAAATATATACGTGGGTCATTTTAAAATAGATAGTACCAAAGCTAAGTTACTTACTATCAATTTTTATTTTAAGTAAAGGAGTATATCAGATTTTGGCTAAAAAGTCCAAACGAAAAGTTCAGTTTTACTTAAAATTGGCGTAGTCTGCGATTTGAAAATTGGTTAGCACTAAAAGTGTTAAAATGAACCGGAACATACTTTTTTAAATTTTTTAATTGCATATTCTTACATAGAAAAATTGCAACATCACAAGAGAGTGAGAAGAAATAAACCTCATTGGTCAATTCAAAAATCGCGCTTATAATTGTGTGTGTTGAGTGTTGCGCTGTTGCCAAATAAATTTATATAATGGGTTTTGACGATTTTTATTTATATATTTGTTTAATATTAATAAACAAAACCTAGAAATCAGTTGTTCATAATTTCTTTTTACAATTTTGCACTTTTTTAAACAAAAATACATGAATGCCATTTAACACAAAATTTCCTATTAAAACAATATTCTTCTTTATTAGATATTCTACTCCAAAGTTAAAAACATGCATCTTTTTATCTTTTTTTTGTTTTTAAACATTATTAGTACAATATCTAAAGTAAAAATTGATAATAGATTTAATGATGTATAACCATATATGATTGTTTTTTAATTAGTTTAGTTTAGTTAGTCCAAACTAACTAAAAGTTTAGTCAGCTTGAAAGGAAAAGACTTAAAATGTATTTAAAGTTAAAACATCAACACAAAAAACAATAAAGGAACCAAAGAAAGCGAAGGGCGTAAGTCAATTTTTCATAGCATATAATTAGATTTTATTTAAATTTTTCACAAAAAGCATTCTTTTATGACTCTGTATGTTTTTTATGTACAAACACACCAACTATTTATAGGCCCAGAAAGTGTTTATTGTTTTATTTTTTTATACCTGGCTCTACCGAAAAAAAATATTATATTATATACCTGAACATACAACTATAAATTATTTAATATCCCATACGGCATATTTAATACTCTTCACAGCTCTCGATGGAAATTATTGTATAGTTCGTGTAAGTTCGTGTAAAGATGCAAGTCGCTAGGAAAACAACTTTACACTACAATATTTTAAGAGCGCTTTGTAATAGAGACTTTAAATTTAAAACACACTTTTTCTACTACTTAGAAAATCTTTGTTTCAAATTTCAAGTATCTGGGTCAAAACGTTTTTGTAGTGTAAAGTTGTTTTGGAAGGTAGGTCCTGTGATACACCATTTTAAACTGCTTAAAATTCTATACTTAACCATGAACCTAAATTTTTTTTTTATCCACGGCCGTGATTAATAGGCCTATTAATCACGGACCTGTAAAAATAAAACGTTTAAACTTTAAAACAGCCGTGGATAAAGTATAGTATTCTACTCGCGTATAATAGCTAACGTTCGGTTGATTAGGCCACTCGCCTATCGGCTCGTTTCCCAAAATTCACCCTTATTGATTAATAGCAATTATTATACACTCATTGAATAATGTACTATAATATATTTTTTTAGATTTTTATTTCTTTAAAATTGTTAAAATTTTCTATATTTAAAAAAAAAATTGCGCCAGGGTCCAAATAAGCAATACAAAATGTCATTTTTAGACTGATTATTTATAATTTTTATGTAAAGTTTTTAATATTTATGCACAAAATATTGAAATTTTAAATAATTAAATAATGGATATAATTTAAAAAAAATCAAAAAAAATAAAATAAAAATAAAAATAACTAGTTGTACAGCTAAACTAAGAATTTTAATTTCTTTAAAATAATATCGAAACAAGCCCACTTGACGCCCCTGTTAAAATGACAGTTCCAGGTCATATTTTGACAACTTTTTAACGCCGACGTAGAGACACGAAATTTAATATATAGCTCAATCAATATATGACTTTGTAATAATTAGCTCAATCAATAAATAACAAATAAATAAATAATAACAAATAAATAAGGATGGCCTTTGGAACAAGACTATTCGAGCCACTATCAAAATTAAAGTTCAAATAGAGAAAACGCAATATGCTATCCACTGTGAGGAGTATACTATGGAATTCAAAGCATTACATATCTTCACGGCTTGTTAAATTATAGTTTTCTAATGCAGCTGAAAAATATTTATGTCTACGAAATTATATCTCCATCTATATAAATTAGAGTGGTCGAAACTGAAAATAATTACTGTATGCGGTTGAATTATGTTTTATGGTCAGAAATATAGTAATTAAGATTTTTTTTAATGTTCATAAATAATATTTTTTGGCAGGAATTAAATTATTGAATCACATACAGAGTGTTTTATTAATACATTTTGAGTTGGTAAAAGTTTACGAGATTACGAATAAAATTGGTACATTTTTATTGAACTCACGGGTCTGATAATGGTAATTACTGATATTTCCTTCTAGAGCCTAAACTGCTTTACCGATTTTAATAAATAAAAATTGTAACATCACGATAATATAAACTTTACTTTTCGTACTTTCCTCTAAAATTGACTAAAAAAGTTTTTTACATAAGAATTCGAAAAAAAAAAGTCCAAACGAAAATTTGACAGACTAGGTGGGTTTCTTTGTGCAGAGTCACATATTGTATTGCTTTTTTTAGTTTCGAGAAAGCTTTGTATATAAAAAAGCTGATTTTCAATAAAAAATTCTTGTTTCGTCTGTCTATCTGAAAAACTTTTCGATCACGATAACTTTAAGACAAAGACATAAAATTTCTAACATAAGTTCCTTATTCAAAACCTTCGGCTTTTTGTAATTTTGTAATGTTTGTAATTCATAAAAATCGGTGTGGGGTAAGTGAACCTTAGTTTTTGCGGCAGCTCAGTTCTTACCATAAAAATGTTTGCTCTTATAAGTTATTTTGATTTTTTTAATACCTAATTAGCTAAATTGATTTTTTTTAATCCAGATTTTAAACTTATTCTTTAGTAGCGAAATATAAAATAAAAAATAACAGGACTTACCCCGAATCAATATCCATAAATATTATAAATGTACGCAAAATTTGACGACACCTGTATAAATCGCGGAGACCGCAAGACTACACAAAAAAATAAGCAATGTAGCTCACTAAATGTTTAAATACGATGAGCTTAACTGCCACACATCCTCGCCCGAAAAAATCTTCATACCGTTCCGCCCCGTATTCCGTTGCGCCCCGGGCCCCCCTACCTATTTTTCAAAACGTGCAACTTTCCCATATATCTTTTCACCCAAAATGTAGATTTGTGAGAACGGACAGCCGAGCATAATTAATTCCCACAGTCATCAGTAGCGGTGCTAGTTAGACACCCGGCTTAAGACGTGTTGAATCGAATCTATTCTACGATTAATCAATTTGCAGATATCTATCTATATGCAAAACGAAAAAAATGGCGATAATTAATCTTATGGCGTGAAACAAAGGATTCGTTAATATTTTCTTGTTATAGAACGTAAAAAGCTCACCGCGGTGTGAGCTAGTGAATTATTTTATCTTAAATAAATAAATAAACTTTTATTATCCAACAGTATGAAATCCAATAACAGGACAACATTTTACAATATTAATAAAAAAGAATAAGGACATTAGAAATATTAGTAAAACACAAATTTTACAAAAAACCTACAATGGAGATTTATACGAAATATTTGTTCTTGCAAAGTTGACATAAAACACTCTGTCTTAAATTATTTTGAGGTACTTTAAAATTTATTTTATTAAGTGGATATGTACAGTCAACTTGATTGTTTAATAGTTTAAATAAGAAACAAAGAGAGGAATTTTTTCTTCGCCAATGTTAACATGTCAAATTTATTTAATAGGTATACTTGGTCTGTACCTTGCGGAGAGGTAATGCAAAAATTTTACAAATCTTCTCTGTACTGATTCAATTCGGGATTTTTGAGACTCATAAATAGGATACCAAACAAGGTAAGAATATGCCTATACTTTGATCTTACGAAGTTATAAAAGAGAGTTTTTAAACAAGCTGTAGAAGTAAACGAAATATGCAACTTTTCAAGATAGGTGGGGGGACGCTGCCATTAAATTAAAATGTAAGAATAAAATATTTTAAACAGACAACTGATAAGATAGCATATTATGCTGAATTCAAATTCATTGGCGAAATTTGCCTTTATTTATGGTCAAAAATTGATATTTCTTAAAAACCTGACCTGACCTGACCTTGGACCAGCAACTTAAAATCATTTGGACTCACCTAATGGGGTCACTGGATTTAAAAACACGTCGTGCTATGTAAAACAGGATGTAACTTATCCAGATTCAATTCATTCAATTCATTGAATTAAAGAAAAAACTCCCTTTACTGGATACTTTAAACTAAAATATTTCAATAATACTTTTCTTCAAAGGGTTTGTATGTTTCTTCATGTAAAAATACCTTACTCTACATTGAAAAAAATTACGTTCTTGGCTCATAGTTAACACTCTTGGCAGTTATTCTATGAGCTTAAAATATGTGTATCTTCAAACAACAATGTTTATTTTGTCCCAAGAAAAGTGTCGCTTTTGAAATATTTTTAAAATTCTCTTTGACCTGGAGCATTTGAGGCAAAAACCATTTACCTTGTTTTAAGATTGTTAAAAATTAATTAATTTTTAATACTTTGGCCCAAGAATTGTTCTTTTGAGACAAGACCACTTACATTTCAAACAAGATCAAAGAATTTTAAGTTAAAGAATCAGAAAGATCTTGACAAGTGAATTATATTTTCATGTTAAGAGAAGGCGCTTTTGGAAGTATTCAAGAGTGCGAAGCATTTGGCCTAATTTCATATGCCATTACCGCAAAGAATCCTTTTTTTCAGTGTACTAAGTGATTTGACTATACTTGACTATGTTTAATTCGTGAATTTATGTAAATGTGTGGAAATAAATTTAATTTAATTTGTTGTAAAATAATGTAAAAGACTGGTAAAATCATTTAAAATGACATTGCTTACAAAAATTATATGAATCAATATCTTACATATTGCTTCTATGGAAAAATCGGTTTGTGGCAACCAATATATTTTTTACAGTGTAGTAGAAGATCATTAAAGTATAAAATAAAAGTCTTCATAGCTTCAAGGAGCTAAAGTAGTAGTAGTTTAGGATAGTAAAGCGCAACATTTTAATCACTCACTTCTGGCTTTAAACGAGCCATGATCGCTGGTAGCGCAATAAAAGCGAAATGGCGAGTTAAAGTTAAAGAGGACAGTTATTGCGGTAAGCTCTGTACTATCGTTTTCCATTGACAGAAGCTACCACTATGATTCGAGCGAGATGCAAATTCTACAGTATTGAGGGGTTCTAAAAACAAAAACTTATAGGTCTTTTGCGCGTGACATAAGTTTTTTTACAATATGAAATCACAGTATCTAGAAAAAATCACATTACCTCAAATAATTAACGAAACTTTCTAGTGCTGTATCAGGCTGATACTATCAGCATTGAGAGAGAAGCTACTTAAGTACTCAAGTGCTTACAAGTACTTACAATTTTCATTTTGACCTAACCTTGGGTAAATATAGTCAATTGTTATTTTTTGCGCTAGCTATGTATTTACTTCTTATAACAAACTTTTATCTCGGAACATAATTTTCTAAAACCTGTATCCTTCCAAAATAACTTTATTTTTGGCTGCTACAAGCAGAAATCTGGTAAGACAACGTCCATAAAGTAGTTCGCGCTTTTTTTCGACATTTTTTACCCTCCCTTCCCTACATAAAATTAATTTAAATAGATATCCAGTGCTCGCACTTATTCTTTTTTTGTGACATCACATAAAGTCCAGAATTCCAGTACGGATTTTGTCTTTCTTTTTTTAGAGTGTATCTACACCATTTTCACTTTATTTTCATTTGCTCTGTGATATTCGCCCCTCGATAAAGGAATGAAACACTGGAACCAGAGCTCCATAAAACCGCTAATCAAACCACCCCGGAGGTATTTACAACGTTGTTCTGTGTGTGTGTGTGTATCTTGAACGCAACCACTCCACACCTGCTATACAATTTTTCCCTAGAAAAAAACAGAGCATACTTGAACTCTTTGGATAGAAAGAGATAAAAAATATTGTATAAGGGGTTCGAAGAGACATACGTACTTTCGGCAGTTTAGGGTGCTTTACATCTCGACGTTGCCAAATGTACGAATTCGTTAGTTTTATCTCAAATAAAAGAATAAAATTTATTCTTGGTGGAAGAAAACAACTATATTTATTGTCACTGCAACCAAATAAATTGGTGCGAAAAAACAAACTCTTTATACAGATTTAATTTACAGATTCGTGTTCAACATCCCAAAATACATAAGAATAGGTGGGTCAACCCCAGAACAGACACCTTTTTTTGTGGGCCGATGCTATTGATCTGGCGCCCTAATAAATTATTTTTTTCAGTGAGCTTACTGAAAAGTAGCGATCCAAACCACAAAGACACCATGAAATTTTCCAATAAACCTTGAAGAAGTGTTAACAAATAAGCGAAGTTTAAGAGCTTTTAAAAGCATTAAATTCCCGTAAAATTGATTACAATTGAGGCATGTAGGATCAAAAGGCGATACGTCCAACTTTATTCTTTTTGTACGAGACTTAGAAATTTGAAACCTGTGGCACTTTATTCCGCTTAATGGGAGTTCTCTAAAATTGCCAGAACATATTTAATATTACCCGAATAGTTTAAAAAATTAGTGTGCACTAATTATAATTAGTACACTGAAAAAAATTACATTCTTGGCTCAAAGTAGTCAACACTCTTGGCAGTTATTCTTTTAGCTTAAAAGATGTGTATCTTTAAACAAAAGTATTTATTTTGCCCCAAGATAAGTGTCTCTTTTAAAATATTTTTAAAATTCTCTTGGACATGGAGCATTTCAGGCAAAAACCATTTATCTTGTTTTAAGATTGTTAAAAATTAAATAATTTTAAATACGTTGGCCCAAGAATTTTTCTTTTAAGACAAGACCACTTGCATTTCACACAAGATCAAAAAATTTTAAGTTAAAGAATCAGAAAGATCTTGGCAATTAAATTATATTTTCATGATAAGAGAAGGCGCTTTTGGACGTATTAAAGAGTGCGAACCATTTGGCTTAATTTCATATGCCATTACCGCAAATGATACTTTTTTTCAGTGTACAAATATCTGTTTTTAGATTTAAAGCTTCCATGGCCACCAAGATAAAGAGAAATTTCACTTTCGAGTTTAGACCGTGTTGATGGATTTTCACTTTCCGACGCTCGTCTCTTACTGCTAGAGACATCTTCAGTGTCAGATTAATCAATAAAGATGTCTCTAGCACTCTAGCAGTAAGAGACAAAACGTCGGAAATTAAAATCCATCGACACAGCCAAAAGTGAAAGTTCTCTATAAAAATCTGAATTCTGAAAAATTTCGATTTATTACCTTTTGATACTACATGACTCAATTAACTATGAAGTCCTTTACGTATAATTTAATTAATTCCTGCACTGAAGAAAGGATCCTTTGCGGTAATGACATATCAAATTAGGCCAAATGCCTCGCACTCTTAAATACGTCCAAAAGCGCCTTCTCTTAACATGAAAATATAATTCACTTGCCAAGATCTTTCTGATTATTTAACTTAAAATTATTATTTAGTATTTAAAATTTTTAACAATCTTAAAACAAGATAAATGGTTTTTGCCTCAAATGCGCCAGGTCCAAGAGAATTATAAAAATATTTCAAAAGCGACACTTTTCTTGGGACAAGATAAATACTTTTGTTTGAAGATACACATCTTTTAAGCTAAAAGAATAACTGCCAAGAGTGTTGACTACTTTGAGCGAAGAACGTCATTTTTTTTCAGTGTGATCGGCTTTTATCGTAAAATGGTTCGTATCTTTTACAGTCGATTTTGTTTTCATTTGAAAAGCTACACTGGGAAACTTTATTGCTAATTTTGCTATAATACACTGTAAAAAAATACTGCTGCCAACAAAAGAATACTGTAGGCCTGGGTTCATTAAAATTAACAATCAAGTTTTTTTAATCAACATTTCTTTTTAAAAGTCTAAAAAAAAATTGAAAAAAAAAAATAATTAAAAAAAAATTAAATTAAAAAAAATCATTTTTATTTTAAAAGTTCCTTTTTTTAAAAAAACTAAAAATTTAAAAACATATATTTTTGAGAGAAATAGTTTTTTTTACTGCTATTTATTTTCATGTATTTTTTTTTTTTTTAATTTAAGATATTTGTTTTCACCACATAAAATTTTTGTCAGCTAGTGTTTTCAGGTGCTCATTAAAATCATTTATTTTTAATATAAACGAAATTTATAAAAGAAAGCACGAATTTCCTTTTATTATATCCAAATTATATATTCTGTTTGACAAGTCCATTAAAAATCTATACACTGTAATTACAAATCTTACAGTAATATTAATAAATAAATAAACAAGCCGTGAAGATATGTAATGCTTCGCATTCCACAGTATATTCTTTACAGTCGATAGTACCTATATTTTCCCAAATGCATACTTAGTAAACACAAGATAAAATTATTTAATTAAAACGCAAAATACATAAAATATAAAAACAAAAAACCAGTAGCCAGTTATGGACTTCGAACCTGGAACCTGCTTAGCTCTACACCCCCGAGTCTGGCAAGAAATATATTTGAGTTTAGTAATTATTACATACCGAGGTGAAAAATATTTTATTTCCTGAGGAAAAGTTAGCTGGCCAAGAGGCGTAGCCCCGCGGTCTGCTAATACCCGAAGGAAAAATTAAATGTTCATCTTCAAATTTATTAACATTGGTGAAGTTAGTTACACATTTTACCAATGCATGTATATAACTTTTACTTAATATTAACAACTTTAAAATATATAAATATATTAAATATATTGAATATAAATATTCATTCGCACAAATAATAAATATTTGTCCAAAAAAGTATAAAATAACGTTATATATTTACTTCGTTAAATTACCAGCAGAGGCAGCACTTTCAGTGATATTTCAGAAATGACAGCAGATTGTAAATTTAATATATTTTAGAAATACGAAAATATTATTTTATAAAAATTAGTACTGAAAACTATTTTGTCCATAACATTTTAATACATTTAAGTTTTTGACATATCTATGTGAAGTTAGTCACAAGACAATTCCCGACCAAGGGATGAAAATGTGGTGTTTCAAACTTTTTAGGTAGCGGAAGTTAACAACAATTGATTTTTCAACATTAGCCTCTTTCTAAATGATTGTGAATAAAGTATATAAAGTTATTTTCTCGTCTATTTGCGCCACTATACCTTTTTGTTTTTGAAGGGATTTTTCATAACTGGTAGGAATGTTCCTTATAATAAAAGTAATTTTTCCTGAATAAAATACGTCAATTCGACATTTCTTTCAGCTATTTTCGATTTAAAAAAAATCTATCGATGCGTTTTTGAGAAAAACGATTTTCATTTGTTTTAACAAAAAATTATGACATATTTTAAAATTATTTTAGATATTGAGATTTTACGTCAAAAAGAGTGAAAAAGTTGTTATGGACGTTTGAGCTAGATTGCTTTTTAAGATTCCTAAATATGTTTTTTTGTTAAAACAAATGAAAATTGTTTTTCTCAAAAACGCATCGATAGATTTTTTTAAAATTTGTTCTCAAAAAAATGCCAAAGCTCTAAATAATTAAATTATGAAAAAAACTTAAGTTATATGAAAGTTGAGCTAAATTTGTTGTGACTTGTATCCAAGAGTGTTTTGACTAGGATGTTTTTTGAAGATTTTTGAAAATTCGAAAGTACCGCATCATACTCTTCTAGCGCATGCGCGCTGTGAAGGATATAATAAATAAAAATGCGAACAGCACGAATTTATATAGACCATCGTAGGAGCCAGGCCAAGAAACGTGACTCGCTTTCTTTATTGTAAATATATTACGGTTGGGTGGTCCAGAGACGAAGACAAAAATTATTTATTGGTTTAAATTAAATAAATCTCTGAATCACGGTAGACGAACGAACTATTGATTTAAGGTCCCCGAATATTATTAAAATATCTATATACCCTAAAGGGGTAGTATACACAGTGTTTTTAGGGTTCCATATCTCAAAAATTAAAAGCGAAACCTTATCCCAGAAAATTGAAATAGCTCGAAATGCGATCGATTAGTATCATCCTTAAAATAGCATGATATTTTGACGTATAATATATCGAAAATATCGACCTAAAATAGTTCCTGAATACTGTTTCTGAACACTGTGTTATGCTATTTTCAAGCAAAATAAATACTATTTTGAAATATTACCTTGCATTGTGTTTCTCTGTGTAAAAATTAGCCATTAAAAACAATTACAAAAAGTATGTTCTGGGCCCATTTAAGAGCTAAAATTTTGGGAATTTAAATATTTTTTATATATCTATAAATGTGCAAAATCTTTTTATTTTACTTGCTTAGCCAAAAATCTGATACACCCCTTTCCAAAACATTTCAAGTATCGATTCTGTTTTACAATAATATGGTAAAAACACGAGAAATAAATAAAATGTTTATGAATGGAAAAACGAAAACATAAACATTTGACCTTGTCACTGCGATTAATAGTAAAATTCCGTCTGTGGCATCTGAGACTAATAAAAATTAGGGGTCACACCATCCAGCGGCAGTTTTTTGACAACCACCGATGCAATGCGTGGAAGACAATTTCTGAACAAACAAATCATGGCTACGGCATACACATAAAAAGAGTGTGTAGGGATTTTACTTTCCCCGAGTAAATTCTTGCGTCAGTTAATTTTTATTGTTTTTTTACGTTTCTCGACGTTTTGGGTCCAAAAAATATGATGTCCGTTTATAATAATAATAATAATAATAATAATAATAATAATAATTTTATTTATCCAATTCTAAGATACAGGTATAATAGGTAGGACACGTCAGTATAACAAAATATAAAATGCTTAACTCTATTACAATACATTAAATGTAAAAAAAAAATAATCAAAAAAAAACAAGAGAAAAAAAACAAAAAACAAAAAACACTTTGCATTATAGTAATAAAGTAGCACAATTTTTACAATGGTTAACAACAATAATATTTATAAATAGTTTAAAACTTTAGTTTAGAAAACACTTCGTATTACAGTAATAAAATAGCACAATTTTTACAATGGTTGCAATAGTTAACAACAATAACATTCATAAATAATTAGTTTAGAAACTCGTCTATGCTATAACAATTTTTCTGTAAAAGCTTAATTTTTAGTTTACTTTTAAATGTTTTTAAATTGGGGGATGCCTTCAGATCATTATCTAGTTTATTAAAAAATTTACAGCCATTGAAATAGAAACTTTTTTTCTTTGAACCTTAGGGTTAATAACAATATTAATACAACGTCGTTTCCTTTGTCATGGCTACCTAATTGTTCAGGAGTTGTTCATACACTTAGGCGGCAACAAAAAGCTTCCGCTGTATGGAGTGACCCCTAAAATAGTATTAGTGTTTCCCATTTAGAAGATTGTTTGCGTGGGCTTTTCTGCAGCAGCTGACCGATCTAATAACGCTTAACTGCAAGTGTTAGTTTACTGATTAAAACTAGCAAGTTTTCTTGCAACTAGTGAATATTTTAACTAAACTGTAAAATAATTAAATTTAAACGGAATACTAGAAATAACGCGGTGCAACTTGAAAGTGAAAAAATACTGTTGCCAACGTAAAAATACTTGCCCCTATGTTTTTTTTCCTATAGCTATAGGCACTATAGTGCCTATTTTCCACCCGTTGATTATGACAATGGTTGGGAAGTGAGAATCAGCTGATTTTACATATCTGCTGTCAGAAAATGAGCAAACGTCAAACACAGCCTGAAATTGAGTCCAAAACTCGCCTCATCCACTCATCCAAACGTCCATAGGATAAGGCGAGTTTTGGAATGCAACGACTCAATTGACAAATTAGTTTTAAGACAATTGTTGCGTATCTTTAATGTTTAGGTGTTAGGTTGTACGAAAAATAGTATACGCATCTCGACGCAAACCTATTTCAGTACACATCGAGTGCTTTTTTACTGCGTCTCGTAAAAAAATAAGCTCTTGTGCACTGAAAACTAGGTTCGCGTACTCGGTGCGTAATATGCTATTCCAAATTTTAAGTCTTTTACTTAAAGCGATGTCGAGTTACCGTGGTCACATATTTTTCCAGGCTATAGCCTATAGCTATAGCAGATAGAAGTTTTCTTGCAAATCAGTTTTATTGCATATAAGTAAAACGAAAAAAAGCAATATTTTTCAAAAGAAAAGTCCTACAAGCAAGTTAGTAGCAAATGCCAAATTAGCGAACTAATGTTAGGACTTTTTTGTATTTAAATGTTAGGTCGTAGTAAAAATAGTATACGCACATCGTCGCAAGCCTATTTCACTTGACTTTAAGTGCATTTTATACTCGGCTTAGTTAGAATCTTTAATAACCTGTTTTGGCTTTAGGTTTTACCTCATAGATATCGCGCCATGATTGTAATTATGAGAGCAACATAACCAAACATTTGTTTCAATACAATTATATTGTTAATTTAATATTTTATATGATGGTGAACAAAATATTGTTGTTGCCTCGGTCAAATACCATCTCTCGAGTTGTTTAATATTCTTATTAGGTTAGAACTACATGGTGGCAAGTTCACTAATATATTTTACAGTGTAGTTCATTCATTAAAATCAAATACTATCCTTGTACCGATAAACCTTTGAAATAAAGTTATCAATGAACTGAAAGGAATGTTAAAGGCCAAGTGTTTGTCTAATTTAACGCAGATTTAACATGGTGTAGCGATAGATAAAAGAAACGACTGCACTGCCCGACCTAGCATAATTGCCGTAATATGATTTTTTTGTTAAAGTATAGGTGCTTTTTTTAACTATATGGCCTTTTCGTTAGAATTTAACCAGATCAAAACCGATAGATTAAATTTTTAGAATGATAGGGTTTTAAGCAGTTGTGTGACATTTTTATACAAATTCCCGTATATCAGATTAAAAAAATCGTTATTAAAAAATTAACTAAGATGAAGAAGAAGAATGAGGGTTTTTTAGCGCCTAATATAATAAGGTTGGCAGTTGTGTGGTAGATAGAAAAATCTAAAAATAATACAACGAAACGTTGTTGTAACAAGTTTGAGGTATATAATACCATTTTTACGATTATTTTAAAACATTATATGGTTATATTAAATACACTATTAAAATTGTAGATTCATAATATTTAATAATACAAAAACGTTGTTGTCACTATAGTAGTGTTTTGAGGAAGGATGATTAATAAAGATGGCGACAATCAGATTCTAATAAATGTTTTACCAAAATATTAAAAATGTTATGTGCATAAGTATACCCAAAGATAAGCATGTACATGTACATGTAATTACATGTGATATGTAGTCTCTATGTGCACACAAATGAATTTAAAATACATCACAGAACACCCGCATCACAGCTCGTCAAACGTAGGAATAGACGTGAGTTTTAAAATATGGACACGTCCTAATTACTTTATTAATTACCCTATTGTTCTATCAGTGTAATTGTGTAACTTTAATTCGTAATAGCTTTGAGGCTTGATGCCCCCCTAAACTAAAGATTTGTCTTTTAATTGTCAAAGAAAAGATTGTATTGTTTTATTAGGAGAAAAACTAATGCATTTTTTTGGTTTGGTTTACCCAATTATTATCATAAACTAACTAAGAATTTGATCAATGAAATGTCAGATTTATTTGCCACGTTTTATTTCATTGGTTAGTTTATTGGCAATTATTGAGTAAACCAACCTTAAGTCAGTTGGGCCATTTGAACTTCACAAATACGATCTGAGTCAAATTTAGGTTTTAGTATAAATTTTTTTTAACAAGTGATTTCGTCTGTGGTAAAAAAATGCTTATATAGTTTTTTGTTTGTGGTCCAAAATAATCAGACTAAAGGTAGATATATTTATATCTATAAAGCATACCTATAGGCTATATGCTAAATTCATTGGTTTGTTTATATTCTCAGCCCTCAAATTGTGAGTAGATATCTTAAATCACTAATTTATAGTTTTAACTTGTAGTTTTTACTAAAAAGGTGAAGCTAAGATAACTTTGTATTTGCGGAATTTCGTCTGAGTACAGAAGTGGTGTCGGGGCAAATATTTACCAGACAAAGGAAAATCCTGACCTGTTCTGGATCGGGATAAAAGGGTTTTGTTTTTTGGCTGGTTAGAAAAAAATTTTGTACTTGCGGCGTTTCGTCTAAGACGGTAGTGGTGGCGGAGCAGACACCAGACAAAGGAGGACACTGATCTGGCTTAGATCGGAATAAAGTATTTTGTTTTTTGGCTAGTAATAAAAACAACTTTGTATTTGCGGCATTTCGTCTGAGTACGGCAGTGGTGTCGGAGCAGACACCAGACGAAGGAAAATACCAACCAGACTCTATCTAGAGGCGTCAGCTAAAGCAGCCGCTAAATAGAGTAACTCTAGGGTCAGGCGGTGGTCGTGGCGGTTTAAGCGTTCAGTACTTAATTCTTCACGCGGCGTGACTCACGCCAAAAGCGTGGGTTCGAGTCCCCGCGGTGGAAGAAAAATTTTTCATTCAGGCGATGTAGCATTGAGATTTATGTCCGACTGTACATTATGGCTGCTCTTTTTGTGGCATGGACAATTGTGGCCGACTATACAGTAAGGATGCTTTCTTTGAGGTGTTTTCCTGAATTCTTAAATTTGATTCTACTTGCCTTAGAAAGAATTATGTGGCAGAAATAATAGTTTGTTAAATTTATATAAAAGGAGGAAACCTATCAGTTGAGGGGAGAACAGGAACCACTTTAAGAATTGTTGAACAAAATTTATATCTGTGCTTTAAAAACAGTGGTTCGGAAGTCACTACAAGCCGGTGGTTCACAGAAGGTAGTATGTACAATGGGCATTTGACCTGCGTGCTAATAATATTATCATGTATTACTGTGGTATTATCCCCCCTTCAATGCAACAACCTGGCTTAGATCGGGATAGTGTTTTGGGTTTTGGCTAGTCAGAATTTTTTTTGTATTTGCGGCATTTCGCCTAAGTGCGGCAGTGGAGTTGGAGCAGACACTCACCAGACGAAGGAAAATGCTGACCTGGCTTAGATCCGGATATCTTGTCTAGTGTCGCCTTTCTCGCGTGCCCGGAGATCAAGTCGTCTATAGACACCCAACTAGACACATCAACACACTCGATCAAAGTGGTTGCTGGATTAACTGATATAATCGATTGATGTGACACTGAGTGATTCAGTAATTCCTTAGAAAAACTAAGGTCAAACGATAACACACATAACACTACTGCTATTATTAATAGACTCCTTGTTTTTTTACGCGAGAGTTCATTTTTAAGACTTTCGACATTCTGCAGGTTTGGTTTACCCTACGCGTCAAAACATCCCCAAATAAGACCATACAAGTTTTTATTATTATCAATAATGCTTTATTTACGTAACTTTTAACTCTCCTCGACATCTTAATTTTAAAATTACGGTCTTGTCCTGATTTTTCTCGAAATCAAGATTTCTCGATTCTAGTTAAAACCCAGAATAAAAAAAACAATTTTTTTAATGTTGTTAAAATTTGTTACAAGCTTGTGACGTCAAATAAGTTTCTTTTGTCAGTTTTTTAACAGATTCTATGATAAATCTGTAACAGGATCTTAAATAGCATTAAAATTGATCAATTTGGCAAAAATCGGGCAAAGCGGCGTTTTGAAATATAATAATATTATAAACATATTATGTTGCGTATTATTTCGAACAGAAAAACTCATATTTCAATAATTGGATATTGATATTATATGGATATTGATATTATATGAAATAATCGGTCCCAAGCATCTTATACAATTATGTATAATGATGAGTTGTGGTTATCCCTTATTGTGTTTTAAATTGGCATTTCTGAAATTTTATATTTATAAGAAATTTAATATTAAATTTATGTAAAATTATGTTGATGTTCATATTTTTTTATAAGTTTATAAGATAAAGTTTTTTTATTATCTAGAAATAATTAAAATTCGTTTTATGTCTAGGCATAGGAAACGACATATGATTGCCCAATAAGTTTGGGAAAATAGACCCGACCGAGGTCGCGGCCGAATATTTTAGCAAGTAAATATAAAATTATTTTCCATTTTGCGACTCTTATAAGCTCATAATCAAACGCATTTTGCGTTTTCTTATAGGCCCATAAGAGGTCTGTACTTTTTGTTCTTTTGGGTTGGCAACAGACCTGGCCTATCGCTTGACGTTTTCCGTGCAAATGTCAATGTCGCTTTAAAGTTGAATTTTTTACAAAATTTTTAGTTTAGGTTATTTTTACCATGTTAAAATTGTGACTAGGTTAATTGCAGTAAAAAAGAGAAGAGATGACTATAAAATATATCAAAATATAATTTGTTCTTAGAATTTTAAACATGGTGTAAACAGTAATGCCAATCCAAAACAAAAATCCCTAAATCAGTCATCAATTTAAATGTAAGTTTTTTTAAATTTTAGAGCAAAATAGAAAAAATTGTATAAAGCACTGGTTTCATAACACGTTTTTAGCGCACGAGTACAAGTTTAGAAAACGAGCCGCTTGCGGCGTATGTTATGAAACTAGTACTTCAATATACTATAACATCTCTATAAGGGAACGTTCAAGTATTACGTAACGCAAAATTTGGCCGTTTTAGACCCCCACCCCCTCCCATTTGTTACATAACATTTTTATTTACAAAAAGTGAAGAAATTGAAAGGAAATTTTGCTTTTAAAGCGGTTTCTAACCGGTTATTGCTTCCGTGTTTTAACCAAAAGCCGGTCCGAGATAATTTCCGCAACCGGTTAACCGAAAGCCGGTTATTGCTTATAGTTTTCCATCTCTATTTTTTTTTGTTTAGAGGATTTGGTGAACGCCGTGTGCAATAAAATTTGCAACGAATCCGTATCTTAGGCCTATATCATTGTTAAAAACGTGATCCAATAAACATTTTATAAGTTTATAATTTTTTAAGTGTTACGTAACATTTTTACTGACACCCCTCTCCCCCTCTGTAACGCGGGGTAACGTTTTCAAATGTCTAAAAAGGAACACGTGGTCACCAATCTTTATTACAAATTAAATAACTTTCACACAACTTAGCCGCTTATCACTACCGTTACCCCTGGAACATGTGGTCGCGACTATCGCGATGCATCGTTTACCTAAGTTCGTACTCACTTGATTTATTTTAAACGATTGCATCTGCGCTGTGCCACTTTAATCTAAAAATTTGACAATTCGTTGTTTACATGCTAAATACATCCATCCATTTTGTTTTCATGTAAAATTAGAAATGTTTAGTTTATAAAGTTAGGTATGGTATCGATTGTTCCTTTTAATACTAAATCTTAGGTTAGATCATCTTCGAAGAAAACCTAATATATAAGCCCAGAAAACCAGCTTGAGAGTCTAGTATATAGCATCCTAAACTTACTTTCATATAGCAAGAAAAATGGAAGAAATTATTGAGACGTTCAAAATATTTCTCAAAAGTTGAATGAAAAATGAGCGCTATAATTGTACGTCTAAAAGAACTCATAATTATATGTTAATTTAAGGTCTTATTATTATAGGTTCCATTTTTAATTATAAATGCTCCCTAGTTTTAGACGGTAAATTAATAAACTATTTTAGGTCGATAATATACGCCTTTATTTGATAAAATTTAGAACGAACTAATAATGACAAACTTTATTTCGAAAATGTATAGCTTATATTGGTTTAATTGAGAACATGCTATAAATGAACTATTTTAAGTCCAAAATATACTGCTTATATCAATTTAGCTCGCTAATAATGCTTCTATTTTTCGCATTAAATGCAAGCAAATATTTCAAAATAGTATTTATTTTGTTTCTTTTTTCTTAACAGGCGTTTAGTATTACTAATGTTTTCAGAAATGATGCACGCCGCTTTTAAAATTTACGAATTGTAAATTCTTCTTAGGTCTTTCAAAAATCATCGAAAAAAAAAAGAAATTTTGATTATTTAGCTTATTTAAGAAGTAAAGAAGTACAGAACAAAAGTAAAAGTGACAGTGAAGTTTTAGAAGAATACAGGAGTGGTAGAAGAGAGCTGTTGTGGTAAAATCAGAAGTAGTGAATAGTGAATAATAGTGAAAATGAGAGTTAAAATTATACTGAAAATTTGTGTAAATAAGAGTGAAAGCGAAAGTTAAGGTAGTGAGGAAGAACATGAATGTGAAAATTAAAATTTTCAAAAAAAAATATCTAAAGTATGTTGTGATACAAGTCTGAACCACAAACAAATATATTGTACCTATTATGATCCTCCTGTTTAAAAATAATAAACTTTTTTTTACGTATATCACCCTGTTTTATTTCTATCAAGAATATAGATCAAAAATATACTGCTAAACTAGGTAGAAAAAAGCATGATATTTTTGAACTAATTTAGGCCATAAATAGCATGTTATTTTTAACTTTATTTGGATTAACAATAGCACGCTATTCAGGTGCTATTTTAGGTCGATATTTTCGATCTATTATATGTCGAAAATAGCATGCTATTTTAAATGGATAAAAAAAAAATAGGAATAAAAATGCGAGCTATATTATTAGGGGTAGTTGTGTGCATTTGGGGACATTTTAAGGATGCTTCTAGACCATAAAAAATATCTCGCATTTAGTGCCCTAGTTTCGAGCTATTTTGGTTTTCTGGGAACTTTAATCTCACCTTACTTTGTATGGTAAGTCCCTTAAGAAAAGCACAATGATTTTACTGAGATACAAACGCCACCTAACTTTGGTTAAAGCTCAGTGTGGTGATAAACGTATTATTAGCTTTCGATATTTCAAAAGCTTAATTTATCAGATCGATTTAAAATATGTCAAATTAATGAAACCAGCAAAAACCCAATAAACAAAACGATACAAATAAAAGTAATTATCAGTAAATTATAATACAAAGTGGGGTGGTGCCCGGAATGTTTATTATTCGTGCGAAGGTGAAAGTAACAACGATATTTTAATGATGCAGTTTGGACAAGCACAAAATCCACTATTTAACGCGCTTTAAATTCATTTTGTGTCAAATCTCGACACGATTGTTAAATTACGCCTTTTGCCCGATTTATTTAGCAGACAAAATGTTTAATGTTACACTGTTCTCCAGCAAAATTTAGATGTACAAAATTAACAAAGAAAACGATGGATACTTGTAAAAAAACTCTGTTCAATACAGAACTGGGATCTTAAGTTTAGCAAAGAAAACAGACGATGGGTACTTGTAAAAAAAAGTCTGTGCAATAGAGAACTGGGATCAACTCCACTTTAGCCGAAATCTGTTGCAAGAAAATTTAACATACAGATGAATTCAGTGATCACGGCAGGCCTGAGGTTATCTTAAGTTTAGCAAAAAAAACAGACGATGGGTACTTGTAAAAAAAAGTCTGTGCAATAGAGAACTGGGATCAACTTCACTTTAGCCGAAATCTGTTGCAAGAAAATTTAACATACAGATGAATTTAGTGATCACGGCAGGCCTGAGGTTAATTTAAGTTTCAAAGAATGATCAAAGCAAACAACCAGTGTATATCACATTTTTTTTTGGGGGAAGAGGGGGGGGGGTGTTTGTATATGGGTTTAATATAATATTGTTTAATAAACTTACGTGTACCTATAGCGATATATGTGTAGACTTTGCTTACCTGAAAAAAGGAAATAAACAGATTAAAAATTTGTCAATTACACGGAAAGAAATTAGTGGGCTCTGCGCTATACATTATAAGATATTTGGTAACAGTGGCAAATTATAGTGATTTAAGCTATATATTATAAGGGACACAATAACTAATAATGTTAAAAATAAATTGGAAACGATTATATATATTACAGACACGATTATATTTATTACAGGCACTATTATAAATTTACAGAAATTTTATTATATTATAAAAATTATTAGCACGGACAATAATTAAATCTATTTAAGCTATAAATGCCATACTATTTGTTATATTTTATTATTCACTAAACAATTAAAGTATTTCATATAAATTTTTACACTGACTGCCATAATTGTAAGAGAAAGCCTTGTATTTATATAATAAGCGATTATAATTTGCTTGGTATGTGTGTTATAGCGCTCCTAGCTATAATTTTTTTTCCGTGTAATTGGAGAAATATTGTATAAATAAAGATAAATGTTCCTACATTTATGATAAAAATGTTCTTCTCCTAAAAATACAAACTAAAATGTATATCTCATTAAAACACCAGTTTATGAATTTTTAGGTAGGTATTTTATTTTATTTTATTTAAAGGATATTCCAAAAAGATTTTATAATGTAATTTAGAATTTATAAAATTTGCATTTTGATTATTGAATCGCAAATTCTATAAATTAGTGCCCTTCTTCACATTATTTGTATAATTCTAGAAATCCAGTCCCAGTCTGCATTTACAAATTATAAAAAAAAAAGTTTTTTAGAGCTAATATAATTTCACCTCGTATTTCACATGTCATTCTGGGTTTACTTTGTTCTTTAATTGGTCTGGTTTGGTTTGAGAAATGTCTGAAGAAGCAAAAATTGACGACCAAGAACTAGAGAACAACCTCAGCGTCGAAGTAAAAAGAGACGAAAAGTTGAATTTTAGAGCATTTCTTCAACACGGTCTAAACCTGACGATAAAAGTTATTATAGTGTTATAAAATATTTAATTCGTTTTAATAAGTAATATATTTTAATCTATAGAACGAGGGGACATTTAATAATAATTTTATCGAATAAAAAATCAATTATTATGCTAATAAATTTTATTAAGTTTACGTTAAATCATGCTTGCTTAATTCTTTTACTAATATTCGTCAATTTTTCTTTGATAAAAGTTAGTTGACGTTTATAATCATTTTCTTGAAACGTAGGAACTATATGATTGGACCAGCAAATATGGTAGTAAATTCTGTTCACACTCTCTTTGGTCACCATATACTCCATCATTTTTGAAATACATTCAGATAAAATATCCAAAAATCCCCTTTCGTATTTTAGTTTCTTTATTTTGACTTCTTCGAACTTAGACTGTAATGCCATCAGAGAGTTGTTTAAGCCTACTATTTCTAATGTTTTACTTTGAACAATTTTTTCAAAATCACTCTTAGCCTTTTCCAACTCTAGGGCATGTTCGTGGTGCTTATTGTAAAGTACGGCCTTTGTATCTAACAGTGAAATAAATCTATGGATTACGTCAGGAATTGTTTTGTATTCTTTCGGAGCTTCTGCTATAATGTCGTTTAAAAATAACTCGTACATTTTAAGCTCTTTGGTTTTATCTTCCATGACTAAACGGATGTTATCATATTTTTCGTAAACAGGCCTCATTTGGTCGATTGCTTGTTGCTTCTGTTTGACGATATCTTCGTTAAAAGCAACTCTTATTTGAGCCCTCTTCCTTTTGTTATTGTTATCGCTCAGAAAATCGTTAAAATGGGTAAAGTTAACGTGAAACTGCTTCTCGTTTTCTTCCAACTGTTTCCATTGCTTGTCCAAATCTAGTCTTATGACCTGATTTTTCTTTCTTAAAATCTCCAAATTATTGCACGTATTTACTAACTTTCTTTCAGCATTGGCCAGTCTTATTTCAGGTTTTCTGTCTGAAATTCGATATGCATCCGGAAAAATCTTTGGAAGTTTGGTAAGTTTTTGGGAAAATTTGTACTCAGCCACTTTATTCTCCGGAGCTGTATCATTCGATATAGATACATATCTATCACACATTTTTGATTGGTATTATTAAAAAAATATTAACAAAAATACCGAAGAAATGTACAAAAATAAGACAAAACTGACCACGATATGTTCTGTCAAAATATTGACAATACCGCATTTCTACATGTCAAAATATTATTTTACCTATGAAATTGCCAAACACCCAATTGTCAAATCAGTGCTGTTCTTTTAATATAGTTACATGTCTTATTATCAGAATAAAATACCAAAAAAAAAAGAACAAAAACACAGACATGCATGTATTCGTGACGAAAATAATGAAAAATAAAGAGACACTCAGAAAGAACGAAAATAATCGAATTATCTGATCCACAATGCAAACTAAGCTTAGTTTGCCTTATAAAGCTAATAAATCTGTTAACTCAAGCTCAGGCGAGACACCTTGCTAACTTAAGACCTAAATCTAGTATTCCTGCCATGGTGGTCTGATCTAGAGAAATGAGAAAAAAATCTTCCTTTACTGAATTTGAAAATTTTAGATTAACCCAAAGAAAACACGTCCAGTGAAATTCAAATTTGGCGGGAATCTAGCTGTCTAGATGACAATCTGTGGAAGTTACCTGTTCCTAACAAATACTATAGTCATCATCATCATCATCAGAAGCGGTGTGGTTATTACCAAGTAATAGCCACGGCACTCAGACCTAAGATCCATTGTGCATGCTGCAGTCATCTAGATGACACATCATTTAATTAGGATGATATTCCATGGGGGCAGGCATCTAAAAAGGCGATGATCTGCCCCAATAAAAGTTCGACTAAATCGCTAGGTTGCACTGATGGTGAACCTAAAAATCGCAGTCTTTTTTGTGAGAAGACAGGACATTGTCCCAAAATGTGGGATGCAGTTTATCATAGTTGCAGAATCTACAGCGTTTGCTTTGGATAATTTTCATTTTATAAAGAAGATTGTTGAAAGTACCATGACCAGTTAGAAAACTGGTAATAGTTCTGAGTTTTTTCTTATTTAGTTGAATAAGTGTTTTTGTATTGGAAAATCAGGGCTCTTTGATGAGCAATTTTGCTTGAACCTGCTGGGAAGCCCAGTGTTGGATAAAACTTCGATTAAGCCAGGTTTTTATATCCCTTTTAATGACGCAGTTCGACAACCCAAGCGAAGGCTCAGGTCCAATAAATGGACTGGCTGAACCCTCCCTAGCAAGCTGGTCGGCTGATTCATTACCGGGGATATCGCTGAGGCCGGGTACCCAGATTAGTCTAAGATAGTTGTTAGTTGCAAGTCTGTTTAGGACTTGTTTACAGTCGGCCACAGATCTCGATGTTATCCTGCAAGAGGATAAGGCAAGGAGAGCAGCCTTACTGTAATAATAGTAGTAAATTACTTCTAGTAATAAACATGATTATGTTATGATAATGTCTGGCAAACGTGTCCACAACAAACTAACAACAAAGAAAGTCGGTCATAAGCCGACAGATATCAAAATAACATTCCGGAATATAGACTATGTGTTTTAGATCGTCTTACTATAATATTACTTGCTCGGATCGTCCCTGTTTGCCGCCCCTTAAAATTACTAGGCAATTGCCTAGTATTGCCTAATGGGAAAACTAAACAAAAATCAAATGCCTTTTTAATTTAAATCGCAATTTTTCTGTGAATTTTACTTCAATATCTTTAATATAAATCAATTTGTGTCGTAAAAATTAAAGTCAGACATAACAATAATAAAAAATATATACGCGCCATGCATTTAAATAAAATAAAAACGTAAGTAGTAAAATAATGTCGGCGTTTCTTTATAAACGAAGAGTAGAATTTTCATAAGGGGTTAAACGCTATTGACTCAAGTGCTCTTTTTCAGGAAAAACAAAAATGTTATTTTTTTTTGCGAAACCGAAATAACAGACATTTTTTAAAATTAGATATATCGAACTACTTTATAATATACGTCGATTGATTACTATATGCTATTGTGCATCCATCCTGCTTTACGACGCTTTAATCGTTAAGTTGAGAACGCGCTGGCCTATCCATAAAAATCTACGTATATTTTGCTATTGTCAAAATTACAATTGCATAGTGTAAAAAAAAACATTAAAGGTAGAAATTAGGCATTTGTTTATTAAAAGGAGATAAACGCAATGAGAAAAAGTTCGTTTTTGGGGTTTTGTGTAAACATTTCAAAATTCAAAATGGCAAATAAAATGTGGTGGACGTAATTTCAAAAATTAAAGCTTTTTTACAAAAAATATTACTGCGGGGGTTTTCGGGGTCAATGAATCTGAATTTTAGGTTAAAATTATAAAATGTAAAATATGAGGGCCATAATTTCAAAAATATTTTTATTTTCGATAACACTAATATTAATAGTATATTAATAATCTTATAAAAATAATTTAGACACAGAAAAAAAAATATTCAAATATCTTATGAAAGTTGCACTCTTTAAATATGTTGAATGGATGAATCAGTGTTTCGCAAGTGTAAGTTTATGCCGACCCGATAAATATTTTAAAGGGTTTCAATCGCAAAAGATTGATTTAATTGTAAATCAGTGGCGTCAGCATTTCAAGAACAAAGTGGGTACACTACCTGCCAAGTTTTTTTTAGATCAAATAACATGACAATATGACAAAAAACGCCCAGCTTCTCTACACAAAAAAAATAAGATGCTAGTTACAACATGTTGTTATCAAAATTCAGTCCATTCTTATATCGGTACCTAACTTAGGTAACTTAGATAAAGTTCTAAACTGTTATATCTCTAAGTTCTAAACTGTTATATCTCTAAACTTGGTCAATTCAATAATGCATTAAGTCACCGGAGCATCGATAGTAGTAGCGGTAATGGTGCACAGAAAAAAAGGATTCCTTGACACGCTATACTCTCTTGTTTCAAGGCTACCGTTTCCTTTAATGAAGAGCGCGGATCTTTATTTAAAAACTCGTGCTCTTCATTTAAGGACATTGACTTCTGGTTCAAAGAAATGCTAGCCTAGAAACAAGAGAATATGGCTTTAAACATATCTAAAGACATGTGTCCTTGGTTCTGTGTGTTTTCTTTGTCATTTTTTAAGCTCTTCGACATTGCTTGGGCAAATATTCAATTTACTGTATGTTATTTTGGGTTCAATTTAATAAATTTTCGTTTTAAAATAGATTTTTCGAATTCCGAATTGTAATTAAGGCGGTTACACCCATGTTTTTACAGCCTTAGTGTGTTTTAATAATGCCAGGTGTACAATGTACACTGTAAATTTTAACCCTTATTCATTATTTTTTACAACATTTCTAATACACTTAAACCTATTTATATTAGTTTCAATTAAAATTTAGTCTAATAAAACTAAATTTTCCCGTCTATTTGTACGAAACCCCATAATTTTACTAAAATCTAAAAAATTATAAACCCTGATCAATTTAAAATGTCAGATTTCTAGGTTATAAAGTTCCTAAAATAAACGGTTGTGTCGGACGGACGGACGGACGAGCAATAAAGGGATTCTATGAGGGTTCCGTTTTTCGTTTTTAAGATACGCAGCCCTATAGGATTCCAATAATTTTGAGCTAGTGAAGGATGCTGGTGCTAAAAATTCCGTGCCTTCTTCAAAAAAATAGTTATATTTAACCAATGTCATTATTTTAAATAAATAAAAATTAAGGTAATCCATTTTAAGCATTAATATAATAAAAGTTTCTTTATAACAATAATAGTAATTATATAGCAAGAGAAAAACTTTTTATAGTCGAGCGTGTTTAGTTCAAAATAGCTAAAATCAATTTAAGAATAGCCGGGATTCCAGGATGCATTAAATTTACATTATATTTATAATTTTGCCGATTTTCCGAAATAGTCTGCAACAAATTTTGTGTTTATGTTGACAGGCAATTCTAAATCTTGGCGTTAATTTCATGTTTTTGGCTCCAGAATAAAGATATAATTTATCAAAGGAATGCTTTAATCCACTATATTTCACTTTTGAGACACTGTAGGTATATTTCGATTTAATAAATAAAACTACCAACATAAACTTTATTATTGCATGAAGATTTAATAAAATAAACAAGTCCAGACTGTGGTAGGTTTTTGCCGCAACAACTTTGCTATCCATAGGAAAAAAAAGGTCCTCAACTCTGAAAAAATTCCCAACTGTACTCTCCGGTTTTCCCAACTACCGAAAACAGCTTTGGGAAAGTCCAAAATGATCAAAATTTGCGTTACGTAATACTTGAACGTTCCCTAAAACCCTTCAATTTATTAAAAAAAATAGAATAACCATTTTGTTATTTTTCTATTTATGAATAGTGTTTTATGGAAAAACTACGCAACAGAAAAATAAAATGTATATTCGTAATCAGCGCTACAAAAAGTACCAATATAAAATAGAAACAGAAAACATACACAAGTCTCAAAATTTGCAGGCCAGTGTTACCGCCTAAATAAGTAAAATATTATAAAATGTATGTTTTAAGGATATTGTATTAATCATACTTTTTAAATATTTACTTTTAATCAACACTTACCAATTATTTCTTTGAAAAATCTAGCACACACAAAATTATACGTACGCTCTTATAAACGTAAACAATTATAATGGTCGACAGCCACCAGACTCGATGGCAGGAATTATGGCTTCTCGAGTCACGTGACTAGCTTAACGCCCGCGATTGGCTGGCTTGTACATCAGAAGTGTGATTTTTACACTTCGGGTGTATTGTTGCTGAAGGTATTTTTATAAAAATACACTTTCTTCAGCTCCGAGTGTATTGTTGCAGAAGGTATGGATGTAAAAATACCAACTCTAGGTCAAAATCACCTCACGTGTGTAGTGTCACATAAATGTTGATGTACATTTTTATAAAGGTGTAAAATTTACACATTTTTTTACACCTTTTCAATGTAATTTCTTTCAGTGTACCTTTTCTAGTGGACATGCCCATATTTTACATTTCAACAGAAATTCCATAGGAACTGCTATTGTTTCAATTAAATAATACGGCCATTTTTATACCTGAAATGTATTTATTGTAAACCGTTTTTAATTGAATTTTTATATCTAGACATTCATGACAGGAAAAAAAAAAGATATTTATTTTACCCACTCTCCGAATCATGTAACAAATTTACGCAGGTTCGGCCTGGCCCAGAGAATATTTTTACAAATTTTTTATGTTCCGTTCAAAAAGTGATTTAAATAGCTTTAAGTTAGATTTTTTTTCTGTGACTATCAGTTTGTGTAGTGTAAACATTGACTTTTTTTCGGAATTAAACTCTCTATCTAACGGTACTTTTGCGGTCTCTTATGGAAAATTTTCAGATAACTGACAGAACCAAATTAATACTAATTTTACTTTTTTTTACTCATTTTTTGAACGATTTAAATTGTTAAATCGTTGATAATTATCAAAACTAAATGTTATTAAAAGAAAAAAACCCTAGTTTTTACAAAATAAATGAAAATCTTACTTTTAAGACACATTTATGGGTGCTGAACCGGGTGTAGCTACCCAGTAGCTACACCCGTAATTAAAATGAATCAAAAATAACATGTAATATTTAATTTTTTGATTCAGACTATCGTGAAACGTTTAAATAATATAGAAAAGGGGAGATTTAAATAGGTCTGTCTTTTTGTCTGTCTCTCTCAGTACCCACCTATTCCAGTAGCGCGCCATGGCGTAGCTAGGTTTTAGGATTTGGGTCTAAGTCAATATTTTAGAAATTTAACTCAACATTTTGCCTTAAATTGTATTTTTCTGAAAAATAGTTAATCTTGTCATTACAAGAGTACTGTTTTATGTATTTTTCATTGTATTTACCTTAGGAATACTATTCTAATAAAAAATTCACAAAAAAGTTAACCCATCGAAAAGTTTGGGGCAAAAAAGTCATAAGCCCCCCCCCCCCCCCTATTTCAGACGCCCCTGTTGAAAATAACCACATGCAAATACCATCGACTGATATTCCTTATTAAGGATATATCACATGCAAATCTCGTTGGTACAACACAAAGAGTTTCTGAGTTATTCAATAAAAATTGAATTTTTGGAACCCCTTTTGAAAGGGATAGATCTTTTACGACTCGGTTTTGGTCATATGTTTATAGAAATCACTCCTTAAAAGGATTGTAGCTCTTTCAAAATTATCTTGTTTATTTGGCGGTTAAACTGTTTTTACATAAAGTTGCCAATAATATTTGTTGTTTTGATTATTCTTTTTAGGATAAATACGAATATGTATTAATAAAAGCAATTATATATTTTACATTCAAAAAATGTCCGATAGCCCCTTTATGCACTTAAAATTAAAGAAAAAAAACTAATTTGTGTTTTTATTTAAAAATAAAATATTTTTTATCAATTACAAGGATAAAATAGTTTTGGACACTTTTTTGGTCCGTTTGCGACATAGTGCGACGGTGTTTTCGGTAAAACTCAACTATAGCCGTATGGATTATGCGGCCCATGTCGGCCCTCAGACAAAACGTCCGTGTACCACCGGTGGCGCACGTCGGCGCGAACGTGTTAATTATCTTCATTTTCCAATACGATATAGAATTAAATTGTCTTAAAAGACACGCCTCTGCTTTTACAGATGACACGTAGTGTCAGTTTTAAAACAGAAAATTGCGCGAAAAATTTACGTTTATGTCCGTATTAAACAGTTTTAATGGGTATTTATTTTGTAACTCGGTTTATTTTGTAAAGCAAGAGTGTCACGAATAATAATGTGGATGTTTTAAATGTTCTATTACGGTATATACTGTGTAACAAATTTATAATGGTTATATTTTTATATACACTATTCTAAACTATGTCGAATATTTTTTTTTATACAAATCAGCTAAAGAAACCTAACACCGAAATAATAATCATAATAATAATAATAAATGTAGGTTTAAGATACTCCTTACAGATACCACTCGTGCAAAAATATTTATTTAATAGCAACAAATACAAAGCTTTTTTATTGTACATATTCTTTTCTGTTTTCTGCCTAGCAGAAACGCATTGAATCAAGATAACAACACAGTCGATTAACTTAAAATTCAATAATTTCTTTCCAAACCAAAAAGTCCAAACCAGTTTTTATAGGGAGTGTCCGCTTCACTTATTAATTAACTGAAAAAGTCAAATCGGCGCCAGTGAGAATCGAATTCACGCTAGTTGGCTAGTAGACTTGTCATGTACAGACGCGGTAGACCACTACACCAATCTTCCCATAATTATTTCCAAGAATTTAGTATCAGTACTATTTTTCATTATGTTTAGTAGTTTGAACACTTATAAATATCTACTTGCTCTCTTTTATTTAAGTTCTTTAAAACTCAATACAAGTCATTTAATTATTCAAACCAAACACTTCTACTCGATTTAAGTTTTAAGTTTTTGGTCTAAGTAAGATATATTCAACATTAATCAAGCAAAACATTTGATTTAAGTTCTTAACATGCTTGCGAATATACTTTTGAGCCCACTGACCTGAATATTACGTAGGTACTTGTTTTTAGTAATAATTTTTCTGAGTGTACTCTTATTTCCACATGCGTGTTGTGAAGCAAAACTTAGCCCATAAAATTCTCAATATGTTAAAATTAAAGTAAAACTATTTGAGATTGAAATTAACAATATTTTAAAGTAAACATAAATTAGAATATTCAAACTGTCTTGGGCATGCAACGAAGTTAAATAAATTTACCTACATACACACACAGAAATGGTTACTAGAAACAAGTATGCAATATTCAGATCAAGTACTCAAAAGTTTGTTAAATATGTTAAGTACATATTAGTGCTTGGTTTGAATAATAACATTTCTTGTATCGAGTTTTAAAGAAAATATGGCATGTAGATATTTATACTTATTATTTATGGCTTGTGTTAATTTTAATACTTAAATATCTTAATACATAATTATTATATAGAAAATGTATATAAACAAAAATTAAAATATTAATATAAACAAATAAAAGCAAAAAATAATAACAATAATAAAAATAAAAAATAAAAAATCTCTTCTAAACCCGCCTCGTCCTTTAAAGTTCCCATCACCGAGGCCTTCTTTGAACTGCCAAGTTAATTTTTCCCTTAGGGAACGTTCAAGTATTACGTAACGCAAATTTGATCATTTAGGACCCCCCCCCCCTGTAACGCTATTTTCCTATACCATTAACATGGCCGTAACACTCCAAAATTACCCCCACCCCCCTAGGAACGTTACGTTCCCTTAGGTAAAAAGTATATTTACGCGTTGGTGTAAACTTTACACACTGGATGTAAAAATATAATACACACCGCATTTATATTAACGCTTCGAGTGTAAATTCACATCAGCAGCAGCTGAAAGTAAATTACCCATGCACGTGGATGTAAAAATTTATCTCAGTGTAGTATCTAGTAGCTAGTAACTAGTAATTAGAAGCTAAAAACCAGCAACTAATAACTAGCCGCGAAGAAGGTTAAATGCACGTAATAAATTCAAATATATTTTTTTAATGATCATGTAGATACTTTTAAGCTTAAAAAGCTCATAACGGCATTTACATACAAAAATAAAATATAAATTTTATATATTACAACATTATACTGCAACATAATTCTCGCATTTTCAATTTGTTTTTATTAATTACATCGCGTTGTAAATTAGGGTAGGCCATGATATTTTTAATTGTAGGTTATGTTTCAAGCTGACGCGAATAAACGTCAAATTTACATTAGATAAATTAACATTCTTTCGTTTAAAAGTAGGTTTATTATATGCAATTTGTTACGATAAAATATTTAATATTGTTTCTGTTTACTATACTTTAAAAGTAAATATTTTATCATGGTATGGTTTACCTAAAAAAGGTTAAAGTAGGATTAACAAAAACGCAATTTGTTAAAATTCAAATGACTTCCTATTCCTCCTCTTCTTCTTTCCTTTTTGATGATAATGATTATTTTTTAACGTTTTTATCAACCAATCATTTAACAATATTTCTGACTACGTGGACAGAAATTAACTGTCCAATCATATTACAGTTAAATCGGGAATTTTCTACTGTTGAAAATTCTACTTAGAATCGCTGTAGTATTTCCTTTTCAGCATTTCTCTTTTACAACAAGATTTCATATCTAAAACTAATTAATAATTAAATATGAATATATTACTATTTATAATTATTGTTTATTATTTAACAAAAAATTTCACAAAATATTGTATTTATAAAATGTAATGAGTTTTTGTAGGTTGACTTTTATGAACATGATGGGCGCAGTACCGCGCTGGTCAGTACTGCAGTAAATGACTTAACTATTGACAGAACCATAATTTACAATTTAAAAATGGACAAGAAAGGTTTTAGTTTAGCAATTGAGAATATAATTAAATAAATCAAATTAAAGAATATGCCCGTAAACATATTAGGATAAGTAATACATAAAACAATTTATATGATTTTGCGATGAAAAAAATATAAAAGTTTGGCATATTATAAATTATCTTCCAAATTACACATGACTCTTCGAATTATCAGAAAAAATTCACAGTTTTCATTCAAATTTGCTGTCAAAGGAAATAATTACTCCAGGGGTATCGCCCCGGACGTAATTATTTCCAGACAGCAAATTTTCATGAAAACAGCGAATTTTTCCTGCATAATTATCAGCTTCTTGTGTAATTATATATGATAATTTAATGGCGATTTCTCCCGTTAGATTAGACAGGGACAAAAGTTCTACCCAAAAAGGATAGAAGACATACATACACTCCCACTTCCACCCAACCAAACAAATTCTGTATTTGTTCTTTGTTGAACAAATACAATATTTACTTGGCCGGGCGAAAAGTGTAACTATATTATTTTTATATAAGAAATTACTGGCGCCATCTAAATTTTAGTAGAATTATCTTATTCTACAGTTTCACATTAGCTATGTTCGTTCGTGCCGCTCAGTGCTACACTTTCCGGCCATCCAAATAAATACTGTATTTGTTGTATGAAAAACAAATACAGTATTTATTTGGTTGGCTGGAAAGTGTAGCACAAATGAGATAGAGATAGGGTAGACGTCTTTTGTTTCATAATTCTAGTTGTAGAGACCTCCATTGATTTCGAGACTAAATGTTTCATTAAAAATAAGGTTACAATTACGTCAAATATGACTGTACTCTTTAAAATTTTATTGTATTGTATGGAGTCATCATAAGCTTTTATTAATAAATTTTTCGTAAATATTTAATATATTTAATTTTTATATAAAAATGGGGGTAGTTGTGGTCCATAACTTGTGGAGTAGCTTCTGCAGTACATTGGAGCTTTTTAATAGTGTTTATAACTTTTAGGTAAACTGAAGTTATACCAATAATCAACTAAAACTGCAAAGTTATCTTAAAAATGCTTGATATATAATTTTAAATTAAATTACTTTGGCAAGCAGGTGCTACCGAAATTAATACAAGTAAATGTTATTATGTTATTATGTGCAAATAATGTATCGTCAAATTTATAAACGTGTAGGTATACACACAGAAAAGTATTGGACACTTTTTGCAAGTATAAAAATCTTACTTGCTATTTAATAAATTAAAAAAAAATAATGTGTTTGAAGTTAAATTAGTACTTGTTTCCAAAAAAATTGTAATAGTACTATTTTTCATTATTTTCAGTATTAGAACCTAGTAAATTCAAGTTTTAATTGGTCTATATTACATACTTACGTATATTGTAAGTATGTAACTTCAACCATGTAAAGCATTTGCTTTAAGTACTTAACTAGAGAGTAACATTAAGATTAAATTATAAAATTCATATAATTTAAATTTTTACTGTTTTATAAGAAATTTAACTGAATCTTTCATAGCCTTTAAATTTACGATGACAACGTAATATCCTAAAGTCGAGTTTTAAAATTACAATATTTTAAAATTACGGGATGAAATTCGATAACATTTTACAATTTCTTTTCGAATTTTGGTATCGATAGCCGGTAAATAAATTGCAAATATATATACTTAAAAAATTATAATCTTATAAAATGTTTATTGGATCACGTTTTTAACAATGATAAGATACGGATTCGTTGCAAATTTTATAGCACACAGAGTTCACTAAATCATCTAAACAAAATAAAATAGAGATGGAAAACCATAGGCAATAACCGGTTTTCGGTAAACCGGTTGCGGAAATTACCTGGTTTTTGGTTAAAACACTGAAGCAATAACCAGTTAAAAACCGGTTTAAACCTTAAAGCAAAATTTTCTTTCGATTTTTTACTTTTTGTAAAAAAAATGTTACGTAACAAATGGGAGAGGGCTAGGGGTCTTGAAAATCTTACGCCGTGTTACATGGGGGGTGAGGGTTAAAAATGGCTAAATTTTGCCTTGCGTAATACTTGAACGTTCCCTTAATCAAAAAGTCGACAGTAATGAAAAGTACTATATCGAGCGCACTTATTGATATATGTAATCAATACAAACAAAACCGTAACGTCCGACACTTACCGCATGCGCGCAGGAGGATATGTAGATACAAGACTACTATTTTTAATTTTACTCACAGAAAAATTTACTTTCCTCTACTAGGAGCGCAAATAACTATTACTTCATATGAATACATAGAAACAACGGATTCCTTGAACCAAGGACACGTGTCTTTGGATATGTTCAAAGCCATATTCTCTTGTTTCAAGGATGGCATTTTCTTGAACCAAAGTCAATGTCCTTGAATAAAGAGCGCGGATTTTTATTCCAGAACCCGTGCTCTTCATTCAAGGACATTGACTTTGGTTCAAGAAAATGCCAGCCTTGAAACAAGAGAATATGGCTTTGAACATATACAAAGACACGTGTCCTTGGTTCAAGGAATCCGTTTTTTTTTTGTGTATTACGACTTGTTTTTAGTAATAATTTCTATGTGTGTATGATTTGATGGTGGTGTACACATATGTTGCAAATAGAAATAATATTAATTACTTTGTATATACATATTATATTTATGTTAATATTGTATGTAGTTTTGCCATTTTGCGTAATTCCCATAATAATAAATAATACAAATAACCCACTACATTTCCATACCACACTTTGTGTTCACATAAAAATTATAATTAAACAAACATAGACACAAAAGAAAGCAGTAATAACAAAATATTTTACTATACACCTATACACTATTTTCCAATGGTAAAAGCAAACAACCAGTTGCTATAGGTCCAGGGGTCCAGGCTATTCAACAACAAAGTCCAAATGAAAAGGGGGGTCGTGTGATCATCATTTTAAAGCAAATAGAATTCTCTATTGGACTGTATATTTTTTTATTTTTTTTAACAATTTTTTTAAGGTTTTGATTTTTTAATTTTTTGTACTAAAAAAATGCAATTTTTTAAGTTTTCTTTTGTAAATTTTTATTTATGTCAATTAAAATTAGTTTAAAACTATATTTTACATTTTTTCATCATGGCATTGGTAATTTTTAAAAAATTGTGTGATTTTTTAGAGAAATTTTTACAAAAATACCCATTTTCAACCCCATTTTAAACGCAAAAAAAGTGTTTGGACTAAAAATTAAAAAATATATAGTTAAATGGAGAATTTTATAAGCTCTAAAATAATGTATCACACGACCCCCCTTTCCATTTAAAAAAATGTCCCTCTATGCCCCCCTGCCCACATTTCAAGAGCTGAAAGTATCAAATATATGCTAAAAGATAGTTTAAGTTGTCTTATTTAAGACTGGTGGTTTGCTTTGACCATTCTTTGAAACTGAAATTGTATTCAGGACTAACGTGAAACTTGATATATCATGAAATATTTTAAATTTCTTAAAATTGCATCTAAATTTAATTTTAAATGTGCCGGTCTAAATAATATTTATGTATCAAATATTCGTTTTCTTCGAAATTTCATTTGCGCGCAACGAGAAATATTAAATACATTTACTTACATTTATAAACGAGAAATGCAAGAAACCTACTACAAATGTAAATATTTGTTTACTTGGTAATCAATTTTAAAAGAAACCAAGTTTCAGCTCAAAAAAATAAAATTAGGGTGCGCCACACTTCATTTGAAAATTAGAAAAAAATAAAAAATTATATATTTTTTAAATGCACCATTTTTTTAAATCGGGTATACCATCTGATATACCATATCGTGCAAAATACAAAAATTTAAATCTGTGCCAAATTTCAGCTCAAACAACTGTTGTAACTTGTTTTACAAGAAGCAAGATTTTAAGTAATTTTTTAGCTTAAAGGGGCTGTCCATATATTACGTAACGCGCCTAGGGGGGGGGGAAAGGGGTCAGAGAAATTCTTACAGTTTGTGACAGGGGGGAGGGGGGGTCTAGGTAAACGTTACGTAACGAAATTTAATAAATTTAAAGTTTATTTCCTAAGCTTGGCTTGGTATTTTTATTTCAACATAAATTATGATTTAGTGGCCCATAATTCCCTTTTTCACACAAAAATTGACGAAACTATGCATATTAAAATAATATTGTAATGAGTAAAAAAACTGTTGACATTGATATTAAAAAAAAATCTTACGGCCCTGTTCTTGCGTGATCTTGCCGATGAATCATCGGCGATGATACATTTTCGCGCGGAATGCGTACTCACAGAACACCAATGTGTGTACTATTTTGTGTACCTGTGCATAAACAATATACGTGTTACATGTGACACTCAGTGTAAAAAGAGGTACCTAATATTTTTTCCCTGTGTGATATTGATTATGAATATTTTTTTAAAGTGTGAGTGATTTTTTTATGTAAATTTTTTTTAAGGTTATGTTATAATACTATATTTTAGGTTCATGTTTGTTTTGTCGAGAAAAACAAATAGTGAGAATACAGTTAAATTTATTGCGAAACAAAATTTTTATATTGTTACGCGTTACACAGGGGGTGGGGGGTGTGCTGGAAAGTCGGAAAAAATAAAAATGTGATTGTTATAGTGTGTTATCGTTCTCCTGATGGAGATTTTAATTCTTTTTTAACAAATATATCCAAAGTGGTGGGAAAATTATATAAACCACAACGCCCTATCATACTTTGCGGTGACGTTAATAAAAATTCTTTTAAATCAAATGACAATAACTATAATTCATTTAAAAATATGCTTTTAACGTACAATATGGTAAATAAAGTTATCACCCCAACAAGAATCACACAGGAAAGTGAGAGCTCTATAGACCATATCTATACTAATATTCAAAAATGCCCTAATGCTTGGGCCGAACATAATACATTTTCAGATCATGAAACAATATTATTTAACACCAGTCTTAGTAATAAATTAATTAAAACTTCATGTTACAGTAGAAATTTCTCGAAAAATAACTTGCAAAATTTTATTTCAATACTCGAGTTAGAGGATTGGACAGAGGTTTATGAAGACGGAAATTTCAATGAAAAATATAATAAATTTCATAATAAGTTATTGTTGCATTTTAATAGCAACTTTCCAATCAGGAAAAAAATATTTAAAAATGTTAGAAAAAATTGGGTGAATAATGAAATAAAATCTTCCAGCAATAAACTCAAAGATTTATTTAAATTACAAAGAAAATTTCCAGAATTGAAAAATGTTTATCAAAAAGCCAAAACCAAACACACACAATTTGTTAAAAATAGTAAAAAAGACTATTATCAAAATAAAATTAAATCATCGGACAATGCTTGTAAAACTGCATGGTCAGTAATATCAGAACTCTCTAATAAACGAAAATCTACTCCTAATATTAAAATTAAATCTGGTGACGTCATTATTGAGGATCCTAATCTAGTAGCGAACGAATTTAACACCTTCTTTGTTGAAGCTCCCTTAAAAGTAGTTAACAACATTCCTAATAATAATTGCAATAATACACCTAAAGTTAGCCAAAACTCAAATACGATGAAAACAAAGAATTTCACAGAAACGGAAATTTTAAATATTATTAAAACAAAATTAAAAAATAAAAACTCTAGTGGGCCGGATGAGATACCTACAAAGGTCCTCAAAAGCATTTCGAAGTACATTGTTTCTCCCCTTACTTATCTAATTAACCTTTCCTTCAAAACAGGAACATTTCCGGAAATATTAAAAAATTCAAAAATTATCCCAGTCTATAAAAAACAGGATAAATTATCGCCTGAAAATTATAGGCCAATCGCCTTAAGTTCTTGCATATCAAAAATTTTTGAATACAGCATGTTAAAGTTTCTAACTGATTTCCTACAGACGAATAAAATTCTTAATAAAGATCAACACGGTTTCAGATCAATGAAAAACACCACTACAGCTATAAATGATTTTTTATCTAGAATCGTAGCTGCTATAGAAGATGGGACGATACCAGCTGGTCTTTTTTGCGACTTAAGTAGGGCCTTTGACTGCGTGGATCCTAGGGCCCTTCTGGACATTCTCTACAAATATGGGATTCGCAATAAAGAACACGACTGGTTTCGCTCTTATCTGGAAAATCGCTCGCAGTATGTACAAATAAATTATACAAATAATGAAAACTTTAACTCAAAGATTAAATCTGACTCCAAAAGAATCAATATAGGCGTGCCCCAAGGTTCAATCTTGGGGCCGATACTATTTTTACTTTTTATCAACGAAATGCCCAAAAATCTTTTTCAATATCTAATCACCTTGTACGCCGATGATTGCTCTGTTTTAGTAGCACACAGGGATATTAGTATATTGGAAGCCCTCCTAATAACCGCTCTAAAAGATGTCCATTCCTTTTTTAATAATATTAAGTTATATCTAAACCTTAGCAAAACAAATTATGTCATATTTCATACACATCAAACAAGGAAGGACTTAAATATTAAAGTAAACGATCTTCAAAGAAGCAGTACTATTAAATTCTTAGGCATTACTTTGGACGAAACATTAAGCTGGGAGGCTCACTGTAATGACGTCATCTCAAAAATAAACAGTTACACTTATTTAATTAGAAATCTTAAAGAAGTACTAGATGTAACTCAATTATTGTCTTTTTACCACGCTAATATACACTCAAGAATATCATATGGTCTTATTTTTTGGGGTCCTTCACCACATTCTGAAAAAGTATTTGTGTCACAAAAAAGAATTGTAAGAAGTATTGAAGGAATTTCAAATATCGAGTCGTGTAAACCTCTGTTCAAAAAATACAATATACTCCCACTACCCTGTCAAGTAATTTTTGATTTAGCACTCTATGCTTTTAAAAACAATAAAAATTCTCTTAAAAATGTAAATTTTCACTCTTACAGTACTCGTAGATGTGAAGATTTTCATCTAGAATTTCATAGGCTAGAAATTGGGAAAAAATTACCCAACTATTTAGGACTGAAAATATTTAATCATTTACCAATTCATTTAAAAAATAATAAAAATTTAAATTCTTTTAAAAAACAACTTAAGCAGTTTTTAGTAATTCATTGTTTTTATAGCATAAAAGATTTTTTTGAAACGTCATCAGCATAAACTTATGTTTATGAACAACCCTACATATGTATATTTTTCGGTATTTTTTTCGCTGTGTCTCACTGTGTTTTTTTTATACCATTTTTTTTAATACATGTGTAATTTTAATTTTATTTGACTTTAAATATTTTTAATTGTTTAACGTTATTACTCTGTTTTTTTACTGTAAAAATCTTGCCAAAAAAAAAATAAAAATTTATTCTATTATAATATAATATATTATATGTATGTTACTCGTATTATCATTTATATTTATATATAAAAAGTATTTATTAATAATGTAACTGACGTGTCCGATATTTTTTGTAATCTTAATGGACAATAAAACCTATTCTATTCTATTCTATTCTATTGGTAAATGTGACAGTTTGTTACACAGGGGGGGAGGGGGTCAATTTTTTTGAAAAATTGCGTTACGTAATATATGGACAGCCCCAAAACAACACAGAAAAAAATATTGTCTTAAATCAAGAATGTGTGATTTGAATATAACGAAGAGAATATATTCATTCTCCTTTAAATCAAAATTGTGCTTTAAATATGAAAGGACAGGAATTTGGTATACTTGATAGGATATTAAAGGACAAGAATATGGTATGCATAAAAGAAGAGTATATTTTCTTCGTTATATACAAATCACCATATTCTTGATTTAAGAAAATATTTTTCTGTGTGAATAAAATTATTCATTTAAAAATTGAAAAAAATAAATTAAGTATTTTTTTTTTACTTTTTGGATGAAGTAGGTGGATGCTAATTTCGTTTTGAAATTTGGCACTATGAATGAATGAAATTTTATCAGATTTATTAAACTAAAAAAAAATCGTGCCTTGTAAAAAAGTATAATTTTTATTTATTTTTTTCAATTTTTAAATCAAATGGGACTGACCCTAATTTTATTTTTTTAGCTGAAAGGCACAAAATTGGGTTATGGTATTTTTCACGAAATAAGGGGGACTTAAAATTTTCAAAAATTCGTTTAAAATTGCCTCAACTTGCAAATGTAGAATGTTTTAACATAATATTAAATTGCAAATTTTTGCATTGTTTCGCAAAAGATACGAATATAAAATTTATCAAATTTATTCAACATTAAATTTAAATAAATTTTATTTGTTAACAAATTACGAAACCAAACACGCCTACTTTTTCAAGCAGCCAATCGAGCGGCCAAACCTAGATACAATCATTAGACATTTATTTCTGATTATCGAATACGAATAGCCAACTTATTTATAGAAATAACAAATTTAAGTTTAATAAGCAGAAACCATGAAAATTTCATTTGATAAGATTAGATCCCACAAATGTATAACATTTATTATTAATATCTACACTGAAAAAAATTACGTTCTTGGCTCAAAGTAGTCAACACTCTTGGCAGTTATTCTTTTACCTTAAAAAATGTGTATCTTCAAACAAAAGTATTTATCTTGTCCCAAGAAAAGTGTCGCATTTGAAATATTTTTAAAATTCTCTTGGACCTGGCGCATTTGAGGCAAAAACCATTTATCTTGTTTTAAGATTTTTAAAAATTAAATAATTTTAAATACTTTGGCCTAAGAATTTTTCTTTTGAGACAAGACCACTTGCATTTCACACAAGATCAAAGAATTTTATGTTAAAGAATCATAAAGATCTTGGCAAGTGAATTATATTTTCATGTTAAGAGAAGGCGCTTTTGGACGTATTCAAGAGTGCGAGGCATTTGGCCTAATTTCATATGCCACTACTGCAAAGGATCCTTTTTTTCAGTGTAACAATAGCCAAAATATTATAAGAATTCCTAATTTTAAGTATTTTTTTTAACAGAAACAGTAGGAATACAAGTAATTAAAAAAAAAATCTATCCTAAGGAAGTTACGGTCTCCTAAAAATGCGCCAGGGCCATAGCAACTTTAAAATCAATTTTGGACTTTTTAATAATAAATGTTATTTGTTAATAAATATTTCGCGACATTTGGTATTTAATACTTTACTTGTGATGTTATATACTATAATGTAAGTATTGTATACAATATGTTGTCATATTAACACTACACAACGTGCTGGTATATTTGGAACCCCAAGCAACATGTGTTTACTGGCATGTTGTAGTAAAAATTACCTTAACATTTGGTAAAGTTTATCACAGTCTTAGTATGGTATACTTTAAGTTGTTGTTAAGTTCTGTTAATAATCTAGTTTAAAGTATGTTACAGTATTCAGTAAAATAACAATCGGTAAATAATACCAAAATTTTGATTAGAAATAATATAGAGAAAAATAAAAAATAGGATTGATTTTCTCAGTGCGTACTTTATTACAACAGGAGTTTTGTTTGTCCAGGACTTGTGTGGGCTAGTAGTAGAGGGAACCACCGGTTTATACTGACTTTCGAACCAGTTTCTAGGGAGTGTCCGTTTCACTTATCGCCAAATTTCAATTAATAATTAACTGAAAAAGGCAAATCGGCACCAGTGAGAATCGAACTCACGATAGTAGACTTGCTATGCATACGCGCTAGCCACTACGCTATGCCTCCCATACAATTTTATTATTTATATTTTTAAGGGTGGAATTATAACACCTCGTATAAGAACAAAGATTAAATTAAACCGTATTTTAAATGTTTCTAATGTTTAGAGTATAATGCATAGTTTAATATAATTAATCAACGCCTTTTTTGTCTGCAAAACAATTTTAAACATGCTTTTATTATATAAAAAATAAATCATATTTTATTATTTTATTAACGAATTTTTAAACTTATATTGTTTTCTTTTTGACTCTTAGAATTGTTAAAAAGTTAAAACATAATTGTTTCATTTCTTGTAGTATGCCTTTTGAAGAAGTTGGAATAAAGCCAACGAAACGTCGGCAGTTTTAGTAAAAAAACGTTTTTTAATATAAATAACCCTAATCCAGCCAAATCTGACTGAAACCACTTTACATAAGAAGGGAGCGAGGTACAGTGGGCCGGTATTATTTACCTAATAATTGACACTAAACTAACTAAAAATTTGATCAATGATATAATATGATTAAATTCTTAGTTTAGTGGGAAAACGAATCCTTTAAACAGTTTTCTCATTTTATTATTCAGGAACTATTAAATAAAACTTATAGAATTTCTATATACCTACGGATCAAACTCATTGAACCCTCGTTTTTTTTATATTCAGACAATAGTCCTCGATAAAACCAGAAGAGGTGGTGGCGGCATACCACGTGCCCCTTGACAAAATAGGGGTAGAAGCGAAACAGATAATAGAGAATTGTATAGAGAAATATACAACAGAGTGCCATGGAAATATATTTTTTTTTTCAAACACCAGAAAACACCAGTAGTCAAGGTAATTATTTCTACAAATGTGTTAATGTAAACTTTTAAAGCTAGTGGGACCTGTTTTTGGATATACTATTCTTTATTCATGTGTCAAAATAGTTACTTTTAATTAATTTTTTCTATTTGAGTTTCATAATAAGCTCATTATCACACGCATCTTTCGTGTGCAGACGAAAATTGGTTTATCCTTAGGTTGCCAAAAGTCCAAACGAACATCGCTTATTGTTTTTGGAACTAATAAATGTATGCCAAGAACTATAAAAAAATATCTTTATTACCGTTTTTTCAATCGTTTTGGCAAAAATTCTAAATATCCCCAAATGCTTAATATGCATTTATCCCCAAATTCATAATATCCATTATATGCAATAATATTATTATTGTATTATTGTATTTTATATTGTATTATTGTAAAAAATAATGTATAAAATAGCACGTATGGAATAGTCATTCCGCCCTCGCGGAACCGTCATACTCGCATATGGCTCGTGCCAAACTTTTCGTTTTTAAAACTTGGACGCGTGCGCCAAAAACGTCTATAATAAAACTAGTACCGTCAAGTGGGGTGACTTCGAACGGTGTGGGTGACTTCGGACACTTTTTTGCAACGTGTGCACAAGTTGTGGGGCTGTGGGCACAAGTTGTGGAATAGAACCCGATAACCTGTGCACATAACCCCAAAACTTGTTCACACGTGCTTTGGTTTAGGAAGTTTTGCAAAAAAGTGTCCGAAGTCACCCACACCGTCAGAAGTCACCCCACTTTATGGTAAAATATTTACCGTTTAAGGAAAAAATTCGAGCTTTTATTAAAAAAAAATATGAATGACTCGTTTTTTTAAGCTGATTGTGCGAATCATACACTGAAAAAAAGATCTGTCTGGCTTAACCAGATCAGTACGAAACAACTGTGTTTTTTTGGTTGCTGCAACCAGAAATCTGGTAAGGAAACAAAATAAATTTTTGTGCTTTAAGCACCAGATCCTTAAAATCGAAGTTTTGTTTTTAGTAACCACAAGTTCGTTTGTTGCCTTTCTCAGGTTTATGGTTGCAGCAACCAGAAAAATGCTTATTTCGTATTTAACTCTCGATTTAGTGTAAGCAAACTGTATTTTGCCAACTTAAAAAGACAGATACATCATTTTATAAAATCCATTTTTCCTTAAAAAAAAGTAAAAGAAAAATATAGTTTTTTTTTTAATTTTGAAGTCATGTATAAATTGGACTTTTTGATAATTAATTAAAAAAAACTGTGTTTTTGGTCCAATCTAAGGAGCCCGTATATTCAAATATGAACGGGAATTGAAGCTGATTGCACTTAAAACTATTGATTTATTTGCGTATGTGTATCTTTCGGGTTTGACGCATTAAAAGAGCCCTAGGAGGCGGTGACATCTGCTCAAAATTTAAACCACATGGTGTGTTAAATAGTTTAAACTTATTATTTGAAAACTACTTATAAGAAATTATTATTATTACTACAGTGCAAAAACGATATGGTTGAGGCTACCAGATCAATAGGTAAATTCGGACCAATTATTTTTCTGGTTGCTGCAGCCAGAAATCTGGTAAGGGAATTAACAAAACCTAAATTTAAAAACACAACAATTTATCTTGTTGTTGTTACCAGATTTCTGGTCAAGCCTTCCCACTTAACTATTGTGAGAATCAAAGGATTGTTAAAGATTGTGGAAGATTGTACAAAATTTTAATTACCTACTACAAAAAAGTTAACAACTTTGAAACTGAAAAAAGCTTTACCCCGGTCACCTTTAAAAAGGCAAAATATTTTAAAAAATTATCGAAGATTGTGGGTAAGATTTTAGAAGATTGTGGAAGATTGTAGTTGACTGTGGAGGTCACCTCTAAAAATGAAAAATATTTCAAACAATTATCGAAGATTGTGGGGAAGATTTCAGAAGACTGTGGAAGATTGTAGTTGACTGTGAAGGTCACCTCTAAAAGGGAAAAATATTTCAAACAATTATCGAAGATCGTGGGGAAGATTTAAGAAGATTGTTGAATATTTTAGATGATTGTGGAGGATTGTAGATGATTGTGTAAGATTGTCAAAGTTTGGTAAATACATATTGTGGGAGATTGTTAGGAATTCTCAATTGGTCATTAAAATCAGCCAGCACGCATGTATTGTGTTCCACCGCTGGCAGATGTTTTAACTCGATTCTGCCGATCATTACACAGGTCTACAAAAAAAAATTCTGCTCCAAAGACTAAACCTATCATTCCTTTTGTGGGCTGAAACCGAATTTTCAATTTAAAAAACTTTCTACCGCGTAGATTTTGAGTAAATTCCGGTTTTTATTAGTCCCGAACAGACTATAAACCAATGAATAATAAATAAAACATGTATAAAAAAATATTCAAACGCATTAAGATAATAGGAGTTCCATATAGTTTGTTTGCTGTGTAAAAATACTTACTACGTATCAAACATATTATACAATAAAATCTGAATTTAATATTCTTTAAGTACATTATATAAATTTATTAAAATATTGTATGCAAACTTAGACAGCTATCGATTTTTATGTATATAAAAAGGAAAAAACCTTATTCAATTTCATTATTAATATTTAAAGAATAAATTTTTTCTGTCTTGATTTACATCTCGTTATGTAAAATATGTACATAAAACTTAGTCGATACCAGTATTCATATATAATTTATTAAAAAAAGTAAAGACAAACAAAATACAGGGTGTTTGGAAGGAAGTATGAAAAACTTGTCAGGATGATAGATTAGATCATTTCCAACATGTTTTCTGAATACGAATTTGACCTAAGACTCAAGGTCATAGAGTTATGATTATTTTCAACCTTCGTTGTATTTTTTTCCTTTTGTACTTATGCACTGGTATCCTTAATGTATGTTTGTTATTGAATGATGATAATTTTTGCAAGTGCAATCCAACAAAATAATTGGTGCGTTTTTTTGAATAAAATCGAAAGCGATGCAAATCTTTTAATAATTTTAAAAACATATTTGATTAATGCTCTTTCTAATATCAAACGCAAAAAGTCGCATGACCTGGAAAAAATTGCACATAAAAAATTATAATGTAGTCACAAATATTAAAATTGTTTTTTTTTGAATGCTCTATCGTTTATTTATTGTTTTTCAGCATTTTAATAAACATTTTTTTAACATTAAATATGCTAATAATAAATTAACCATAAATATTCCAGCCAATGATAAGAAAAGTAAATAATCAAAACAAGACCTTCCTCATTTCAGTGCATTTGTCAATACAGTTCTAAACTATTCCATTTGTAAAATAATGTAACCATCAATACAGGGTGTTTCAAAAATAGGCGCATTTATTTTAAAGTGGCACCATTAAAGTTTTCTTTTCTAAGATTTAATTGTTCAATTGCTGGTCCTCGAAACAAACATTTTTACTTTAAATGCATTTTCTTTAAAGAGGGTTAGTCCTATGGTGTTACAACATTATCTTTTTTATATATTTTTACCTAAGAAATCATATTATTACAATTAAACCGACTTATACGGACTTTCGAACCAAGGGAGTGTCCGCTTCACTTACGCCTGCGCCAAATTTCAATTATTAATTAACTGAAAAAGGCAAATCAGCGCCAGTGAGAATCGAACTCACGATAGTTGGCTAGTAGACTTGTCATGTACAGAAGCGGTGGACCACTACACCAGTCCTCCAATGGATGAATATCATTGCAATAGCTCAAATATTTCACGAGTTATTGAATAAAAACCCGTTTTGAAGAGGCGTGGTTTGGACTTGTGTGGGCTAGTAGTAGAGGGAACCGCCGCGGCGGCTTATACTAACTTTCGAACCAAGTTTTTATAGGGAGTGTCCGCTTCACTTACGCCCGCACCAAATTTAAATTATTAATTAACTGAAAAAGGAAAATCGGCGCCAGAGAGAATCGAACTCACGCTAGTTGGCTAGTAGACTTGTCATGTACAGACGCGGTAGACCACTACACCAATCCTCCAATGGATGAATATCATTGCCATAGCTCAAATATTTCATGAGTTATTGAATAAAAACCCGTTTTGAAAAGGCGTGGTTCTCCTATGACCCGTTTTTGGACATACGATTACCATTACCAGGTATAGCATACCAGTTAAAATGTATAATTCCTTTAAGAGGTAGATGAATTGTTCATTTATTTTTGAAACACCCTGTAGGTATAATTAAACACCATGATTCATAAATAACAATACTTTTAAAACTAACAAAATAACAAAAGGTGATTATTATTCACACAAATATGATTCGATATTGCAATATATTGTTATAAGGTGATATCTTATCTGACACATGTGTTGCCCAATCAGATTTCGTTATCCCTGATTCAAGGACCTTGAACGAATGTTTACGAGCTCCAATTAAATAATTAATTTTATTATTTATTTCAAAATCAAAATGGCCGGTAAATCAAATAATTAGGTTTATCATTATTGAATATTGTAAATTATAACAGTTATTGGCTATTGTACGCTGCAAAACGGTGTAACTTTGATAAAATATTGTTTATGTTTTTACTATAATAAATTATTATATTATTAATAATAGTAATATATACAGGGTGATCAATAACTGGCATGCTAAAAATTTAAGTGCTAATTCTACATCCAAAAATAACAAAAAAAGTTCCTATAAAGGTTGATCCAGAAATGAGCTCCAATGGAGCTACGGCTCTTTAAAATTGTAATAGAAATAAGGTTTTTAATTAATAACTCTGGTACCATTTAAGCTAGAGCGACAACCATGTATACTAGTATTAATAAGGGCAATCCAGAGGCATGCCTAGACAGACAAAATATGTAAGGCTTAACACATTTTTGCCTCAAACTTTTTTATGTGTAGTTTTTTTGGTTTTTTGTAAAAGATATAGATTTCTTGAGTAAAAATACATAAAAAAGTCATATAGTGAAACACTAGGAGCAACCGTTAAAAAAAAAAAATGCAATTAAGAGTAACATTTTGTGCCACCAAAAACCATACTTTTTAAAAGGCTATTACTCCTTTAATATTAAATTTAGGTGTTTTGGTGAAGAATACATTTTTGCTCAGTTTTAAATGAAGAATCACCCTGCAGCATTAAAATTTTATTGATGCTCTTATTTGTTCCTCCTTCAATATGTCATCTTCGAAGGGCCGTAGCTCCCTTAGGGCTCATTTCCGGACCACCCTTTATAGAAACTCTTCTTCTTATTTTTGTATGTAGAATCAACTCTTAAATTTTGGCATGGTAGTTAGTGATCACCCTGTATATTATTATTAATAATAGTAATATAAGAATATTATTGGTTACCTCGATTATTACCATACTACCAGGGGTGCTTCCATGTGTGGTAGGGGGGGCTCGAGTTGGGAAAATTCCCTTGAGTTGGGAAAATCCACTGTTAAGTTGTGAAAATCCACTGTTGAGTTGAGCAAAATTGAGTAATTGAGTGATATATTTCAGAAATTGGCAGAATAGTTGTGAAAATTTTGAGGAGTATAGTTGGAAAATTGGTCAGTAGGGGTAAAGCTTTTTTTCTCTAGCTGGGAAAATTGAAGGACAGTTGGGAAAAAGGTAGTAGTAGTACAGTCGGGTATTTTTTCAAAGGACTTTTTTTAGTTATAAAAATTTCTGGCAGGGGTAGTAATAATTTTTTTTTGGGGGGTGAGGATTTTTTTTTTGGTCATCAAAATTTCTGCAGGGCCTTTTTGGGAGTTGGGAAATATCTCAATTTTAAGTTGGGAAATATTTGATGATTTTAAAAGTTATGTTATATAAGAAGAATTATTACTATGCGATAATTTGTTATATTCCAGTTATACCAACGTATTCATACCTTCTGTATTCATAATATCTTCTGTTTTCATAATGTCTTGTTTTATTTATTATCTAACTACAAAGTTGGTAGTTGTTGTCAACTTTGATGTTTCTTTGACGTTTTGTTTATTTCTTGTACTTTGCCAAGATCTTGCATTAAAATTGGTGAAAACGCCGGATTCAATGTTGATATTGACACTGAATTCTTGCACATGCGCATCTACTGGTCACAAATTGCAAATTTATAGAGAATCAAAGAATTGTTATGAATGAATATGAAATGATGGCAACATTGTAACAACTTATTATTAATACTAAAAATCGTCGCATAGTAATTATTCTTCCTGTAGTACTTTTATCCATAAAAATAAAATTATTTAAAAAAAAAATGCGCGTATACTAAAAAAAAAATAACAAAGAAAAGGACTGAAAAAAAGGAAATTTTATAGTAAATTACGTATTTATATTAACTTATTTAGTCCTATTCTACAAAAAGGTCGAAACGTAATTCTCCATTATTCAGTGAATGGAAAAGTCTTTTTGCTCTCCTTCTCGACTGACGATCGCTGCAAAGTTTTCCCTTTCACACCAGAGCCACTCTATTAGGCGGCGCGGCGGTTCCGTCGCAAGGCCGGTCGCCCACCAGAGATGCATGAGACATAAGACATGCAACATGCAGTAAATACCGCAAGGAGACATAAACCGCGCTAACAATTGAAATTAAACGTATATCTCACGAAGTATAGCCCACCAGAGCAACATTTGAGTAGTGTCAACAAAAGAATACTTTCCCCTAAAGGCCTACGTCCATTAAAGCAAAATATCAAGTTTAAATAAACATTTTTCTTTTTAGGAAAAATAGTTTTTATCCCATTTTACCCCCTTGTCCCACCCCGATTTTTACCAAAAAAAAAAAAAACAATCCCATCTTAGAACTTGGCCCTTTGGGCCCAGAATTATAGTGCGTAACTATGAAAATAGCTTATATCAATGTTATAATGTAAATGAGTCGGTAAGTTAAAAATAAGCTCTCCGACTATAAAACCGCCGCTTGGTAGAGCGACTCTATTTCACACGACTTCGCGTGTAATTCTATGCTTTAAAGCTCTTTCTAACCAAAAACAAAAGCAAGAGAGCTGTCATGTCGAAAAATCAGATACATTATTCAATTTTAACATTCAGTTGTTCTACAAATAACAAAACACAAAAATAAATTTGTAAAACACTTAATTTTAGGACTTATTGTGTTTATATCGTGTTAAATACAGGCACAAAAAATAAATTCTAGTTGCTAGTAAAATAATCTGAAACGGATATCCTTTCTGGACGGGCGGTAATATATCGTGCGTCCGCTTAACTTTTGGACTTTTGAACGTGTTGAGATATCGACTTAAAATTTGGAACTCAAAAACAACTTGCCTTTTTTTTGCATATGGGAACGTTCAAGTCTTACGTAACGCTCCTGGGGGGGTAATTTTGGAGTGTTACGCCCATGTTAATGGTATAGGAAAATAGCGTTACAGGGGGGGGGGGGGTGATTTTCAAAATGATCAAAATTTGCGTAACGTAATACTTGAACGTTCTCTATGTTTGATATTTTCAGCTCCTAAAATGTGGGCAGGGGCATGAGGGGACAAAATGTAGAATATGCTAATTTAGTGTGAGTGTATGAAGAATAAACCAAAAAAGTACCTTTTTCAATACCATACAAAATAACATTAAGTATAACCATTTTTTTTATGTAACTTTCTCATCTTTTATTAGCTTTAACGACCGTCAATCATTGTCATAGACAACAAATTTCACAATATTTTATATGTTAAAAGGTAACCAATGATGTAACTTAAAAATCGCGGGAATTTTAAACTACTATCTTGCATAATTGGACGGACTATAGTGATATAAAACTTGTGAATATAAATATTTTATTATTAAAGTTTATATATAAATAAATGAATTCCTCGAATAGTTAGATTAATAAAATGCTTATTTTATTTATAAAAACAGTAAAATAATTAAATACCATGTCATCATATTTTTCGTTTATTATTTTATTATATATATTTATTTATTAAATAATTTAGATTACGAGGCTTTTTTGACAACGCATAATATTTTCTAATTTACGTATATAAGAAAGATAGTACAACACACATAAAAAAGTATGCTTAAATTGAATATACAGATCATACATGATCAGGGCCGCAGCTATGGGGGAGGTTGGGGGGCGGAGCCTCCCCCCCACCTATTTCATGGATTTAAAATACAAAAGTTGCATATTTCACAAAAGGGTGGGGAGAAAAAAGTTGCATATTTCATGGATTTAAATACAAAAGTTGCATATTTCACGAAAAGGTGGGACCTTTTTTTTAGTTTCGAAGAAAAAAGTTGCATTTTTAGGCTAAAAAAAGTAATTTTTTACCATCGGATTCAGCGCCTCAAAATACATAGGAATACAATGGTCTCCAAAAGAGTTCTTGACCTTTTATTATTTTGTGTGACTGTGTAATTACACCAAGAAAAAATTATTTCAATTAAATCAATTTTATTTCAAAAGAATATATCGATACCCCCAAGCAACAAAGCCGTAACTCATATATTACATTTTTCACGACAGCTAAATTTCTAAAATATTTTTTTTTGTTATTTAAGGGTGGGTAAATGATTGAAGTGGAAAAGGAAGTCATGTGATAAATCATTTGAAAGCTTATAAAATTCTCTATTAAACTGTTTAAGTATGTATTGTTTATTTACTGTTTGTTTCTGATAATATTCAAGTTTAGAATTTCTTACTTTAGTGATTTTAAGTAAACCTTTGCTTAAAGTGGACTGTGGAGAAACCTGAGTAGTACCACCATGTGTGTCTTTTTTCAAGGCGTTTACCTATGAGTATAACTTAAAATGGGTCTAACTTGAGTTACATCCTTGTTGCTTGGGAGTGTCGATATTATTGTTTGGTGTAAAGCATATCTTACTCTCCCGTATTTGAAGTAAAATATTATATAATTTAAAAAGTCCAAACTTAATTGTAAAATATATTTTTTTCTTAAAAATTAAGTAATTTCAGGTTATCTCGAAAACCAATCAAATGACGTGCTATTTTGACCTCAAATTCGGATTCACGCCGCAAAATACATACACAGATAGAAATGTTGTTGTAATATAGGCGCCAACCATATTTTGTAATATGTTATAACGTAAATATATTATACGATACAACAACAAATGTTATCTCATATGTTATGTTATACGATACAACAACAAACGTTATCTCATATCATAGTACAATTTGTGGTTGGGGCATATATAACAATATGTTGTTGTATTAATAACGCTATAAAAAAGTTGCATATTTCATGGATTTAAATACAAAAGTTGCATATTTCACGAAAAGGTGGGACCTTTTTTTTAGTTTCGAAGAAAAAAGTTGCATTTTTAGGCTAAAAAAAGTAATTTTTTACCATCGGATTCAGCGCCTCAAAATACATAGGAATACAATGGTCTCCAAAAGAGTTCTTGACCTTTTATTATTTTGTGTGACTGTGTAATTACACCAAGAAAAAATTATTTCAATTAAATCAATTTTATTTCAAAAGAATATATCGATACCCCCAAGCAACAAAGCCGTAACTCATATATTACATTTTTCACGACAGCTAAATTTCTAAAATATTTTTTTTTGTTATTTAAGGGTGGGTAAATGATTGAAGTGGAAAAGGAAGTCATGTGATAAATCATTTGAAAGCTTATAAAATTCTCTATTAAACTGTTTAAGTATGTATTGTTTATTTACTGTTTGTTTCTGATAATATTCAAGTTTAGAATTTCTTACTTTAGTGATTTTAAGTAAACCTTTGCTTAAAGTGGACTGTGGAGAAACCTGAGTAGTACCACCATGTGTGTCTTTTTTCAAGGCGTTTACCTATGAGTATAACTTAAAATGGGTCTAACTTGAGTTACATCCTTGTTGCTTGGGAGTGTCGATATTATTGTTTGGTGTAAAGCATATCTTACTCTCCCGTATTTGAAGTAAAATATTATATAATTTAAAAAGTCCAAACTTAATTGTAAAATATATTTTTTTCTTAAAAATTAAGTAATTTCAGGTTATCTCGAAAACCAATCAAATGACGTGCTATTTTGACCTCAAATTCGGATTCACGCCGCAAAATACATACACAGATAGAAATGTTGTTGTAATATAGGCGCCAACCATATTTTGTAATATGTTATAACGTAAATATATTATACGATACAACAACAAATGTTATCTCATATGTTATGTTATACGATACAACAACAAACGTTATCTCATATCATAGTACAATTTGTGGTTGGGGCATATATAACAATATGTTGTTGTATTAATAACGCTATTATTCTATTAGTGTAGGAATACAATGGTATCCAAAAGAGTTCTTCACCTTTTTTTTATTTTGTGTGGCTGTGTTATTTATCAAATTTATAAAGAAAATTTATTTAGTTAATAAAATATTATCTAGGTAGAAATTTTTAAAGCTATGACGTTTACACAAATGAACTAATTGATTGTTATTTTACTAATTGGTAATATTTTCCTTTTCGTTCGAAGGCTAAATTTAGCTAATTTATATTAATTAAAATTAATTGATTCAAATAATACAATTAAGCCGAAAACAAATAAGCAAACATAGAACGCAGCTCTTGCGTTTGTCGCTATTTTATTTTATAAAACTTTGTAATTTAATCTACACTAAGAAAAATGCACACACAGAAAAAAAGGTTATCTTGCCAGAAGACAATAAATTATCTTGGATTTATATTATCTTAAATCGAGGTAATAATCTTCTTTTAAGATCATGTATCCTCGGTTTAAGATTATCTGTGACTTTGGTTTTCTTTAATTATTCTCTTGGTGGAAAAATCCTTGTGTCAAGGATTTTTTCCTTAAATGCATGATATTTAAAATAGTAACAGAGAATCAAGAGTTATTATCTTGACTCAAAGCCCCTGTGGTCTTACGGTAAAGAGTTTTGCCGGCCTCACCCCACGTAGATATACAGTAGACTCGCCCGTTGTTGGCTGGCAGACAATTTGCGCAGTATTTCAAGAAATGCTTGGGAGAGAAGTTAGGTTTGTTGTTGCAACAAGTTTTTCTTCAAAAACAAGTGCTTTTTCCTACGACCACCTATGAAACCAAATTTCACACGATTAACAAAGTAAGAAAGTATCATATTTCATAGGCGTGCGAAATAATATTATACACGTGTGGGAAATTTTTTCAAAATATTTACCATTCTATTAACCCTGGAAGCTCACTGTGGGGTCAATATGATCTTGAATCAAGAGAATCATAATCTTAAATCAAGATAATTATATACTTGGTTTAAGATAATATGATCTTAAATAAATTGTTTAAGTGGCTTTGATTTAAGGAAATGTCCTTAAATCTAGCACCTCAAATGCCAAGATCACGGCGGACTTGATCCAAGACAGTCATGGCGTTGAACATATCGAAAGCCATGGTGGCCTTGGTTCAAGATTGTTTTGCTTTGATTCAAGATATCCTTTTTTTCTGTGCAGTGCCACAAAAAAGTTTAATCTACGAGGCATGTGACTATGATATTTCTATGTACTTTAAGCTGCTGATTCCGAACATGATAATTCTGAACCCATTGGTCTTTCGTTTTTTGGAAAAATGTAAAAAACTGGCCGAAAACCCCTAAAAATCTAAAGAGTTTGGCTTCATTACAAGAGTGGTGAGTGGCTGAAAATATATTCGCTTTCTTTATTTTTATTTATCTTGATCCGTTTTTACACTTCCCACAGAACCCTCAAGTTTCTATAAAAATCGAAAGAGCAGCCCTCAACATTTTTAAAACTTCTAAATCTACACTAGTGTAATTGTAATTGTTTCTTAATATACTGTCCATTTCATTTAAGGCTTCATCCCATTCCCTTTTACTATTCACCAGTTAAAAGTAAAATAAAAAATGATTGTAAGATAAATATTCTTGGCTAAATCTAGTCTACATGCTTCATTTTTCACTGTAAAAAGTAAACTGAATATTCAGTTACAAATAAAGAGGAAATTGGAAGTTATTATCCTATACAATTGAAAATTATTGTACTTTAATTTTTGTTAAAAACACGCAACATTTCATGTCCTTCCTTAAATATTAAAGTACGTGAAATATAGTGCTTTAAAAAAAAATAAAGTACATTTTTATAGGATCATAACTTCCTGTCCATTTGTAACTAAATATTCAATTACATGTTGTTAGAGTAACATGTTATATGCAAATGGATAGGAAGTTAGGATCATATACACATGTACTTTAATTTTTGTTAAAAAACACTATATTTCTAAAGTCACGTACTTTAATTTTTAAGGACGGACATGAAATGTTGCGTGTTTTTAACAAAAAATAAAGTATAACTGTATAGGATAATAACTTCCGATTTCCTATCTATTTGTAACTGAATATTCAGTTTACTTTTTACGGTTGAGAATATATACGATAAAAGGGCTATGGTCTGTTTTATCAAGCAAGAGAGTAAATTAAAAATCGCACAGTGAATATTTTTAAAACAGATTCGAATATTGGATGTGCGAATATACTTTTATAATATAAAACAACTATATTCTATACACAAACATATATTATTCAAACCTGTTGTAAAAATATTTACTGTGCGATTTTTAATTTACTCTCTTGCTTGATGAAACAGACCATAGTTGGGAAAGTAATCAAATGGTGGGTACACTGTAAAAACTGCATGTAAAATAATGTAAAAATACATGAATTTACATAGTACGGAATAGTAAATTTACTATTCTGGACTATGCATATTTCATGAATTTATGTAAAATGATGTAAAAGAATGTAAAAGAATGTAAAAGAATGTAAAATAATATAAAAAAAACATATTTACATTGATTTACATATTTTTACATGATTTTACAATGTCTGGCTATGTTATTTTAAGACGCGCGTGCGCTTTGGACAATAACCAAGACAACGTCGCATCATGAGACGGACCGTTTAATATTGTTATTGTTAGAGTGTTAAAAGTGCAAAAAAGGTAAATATTATTTATGTACGATATTTAAATGCTTTATTTGTGGCCTAAAATTTACATTCATTATAAATTACGATCTTTATCAACCAACAGATCTTTAAAGAAAGATGTAAGCGGTTTATACTAGTATTAAGGGTGCAAATAGTTTGGTTTATTAAACCAAATGAACTTTACGCTACGATATTTCAAAAAAGCTTTGACACAGAAACTTGTAATTTGGAAAAAACATTTTCTAAGTAGTAAATATTCAAATTTCAAGTCTCTATGTCAAAAAGTCCAAACCATTCTGGACTATGTAATTTTTAGCGTTCCGGTCTATGCAAAATATTACCATTCTGGACTATGTAATTTTTACCGTTCCCGTCTATGCAAAACATTACCTTTACGAACTATGTAATTTTTACCATTCCGGTCTATGGAAACATATTACCATTTACGGACTAGGTACTTTAATGTAATTTATTTTTACCGTGTAGTATACTAAGACCTGATAGCATACTTGATATTATGGAGAGCGAGCTGGGAGTTATGAAAAAGTAGGGAGGCCTAGAATGGAATTGTGAGCAGTTGCTCACAATTTGTGTAGACGTTTTTGGGAAAAGTTATCACTTTTTCTCTTTGTGTAGTTATTTAGTATCTTTATTTATTTTCCTTCAATTGAAACTAATTAGTTTTGTATACAAGAAAAAAAAATACTGTAAACACTGAAAATATTTAATGTAAAACTGTTTACAAGCACATGTGTTTCACTCATTTTTTCATGTATCTATTACGGAAAAAATCGTTTTATCTCGTTTGTATTTATATAAGTATTTGAAAAGGGGATTTTTAAAATATATTACATATGCCACACACGTGCTACGAAAACTGATAAAAAATACATTATAAATTATTTGAAAATGTATTTTTTCAGACGGCCCTACTTAAAAGTATATTGATTCTGCACTAACTTTTTTAGTCGATTTTATAAGCATGTACTAAAGTGCCTTAACGTGACCTTTTGGTCAAGAAAAAGAGTAGGAACAACTAAAAGTCTAGGGAAATGGCAAACCCGAATATGGGTTTTTAGACTTTTACAGATATACCAAGTTTCTCTTCTAGTTAGGGGCTGTCCATATATTACGTAACACAATTTTTCAAAAAAATTGACCGCCCTCCCCCTGTGTAACAAACTGTCACATTTACCAACCCCCCCTGTGTAACGCGTAACTATATAAATTTTTTGTTTCGCAATAAATTTAACTGTATTCTCACTATTGATTCGCTTTTCTCAACAAAACAAACATGAACCTAAAATATAGTATAACATAACCTTAAAAAAAAATTACACGAAAAAATGACTCATACTTAAAAGAAATATTCATAATCAATATCACACAGGGAAAAAATACTAGGTACCTCTTTTTACACAAAACAGTACACATATTGGTGTTCTGTGAGTACACATTCCGCGCGAAAATGTATTATCGCCGATGATTCATTGGCAAGATCACGCAAGAACAGGGCCGTAAGATTTTTTTTTAATATTAATGTGAACAGTTTTTTTATAATAATTAAAAATTTTAATGTGTACATAAACTGCAATGGAAAGTGTACTATTTAAAATATATATCGACAGACAAATGTTTAAAATGCCTCTCAATCCAATACACCGTCTCAAATTTTGCTCAATTTCTTTTTGTTGCTGTATAAGTACATATGTAATTTTTTTAACTTGAGTTCTAATACACCCTGTATATTCCTACATAAATTTACCTAAGTAATATAAATATTTATCATTTGCATAAGTGTAGGTAATAATAGGTAATATATTTATATTAATATTTATATATTATTAAATAAATAATGTAGGTAAATTTATTAAATTTAAGTTCGAAATTTTTAATTAAATAAATAAATTAAAATAAATTTATATGGATTTAAATATATATTCCTATGGCAACAAAAACAAAAAAGTAATACAAGCGCCGATTTTCAAAAAATTGAATAAAAATATAAAGCAACTCATTATCAATTTTCAAAAATACAAAAATTAAAGTTATCGAGGCTGCCAGAAAAAAACACAATAAAACAGAAAGTCCGATCCGAGAGGTAAAGCACAACAAAATATTTGAACATGGACCAATAATATTTTTATATGACTAACGAGTTTTTCGACAAAAAAAAATTGTTTTTATATTAAAAAATATAATAAGTAAAAATGAGTCTCGTGAAATATATTTTTTGTTTTTGAAACTTTAAAAATGAACTGTGTTGGAACAAAAATTGCTTGTTAAAAAAATATTTCTCCCTTCAATCTAAAATGGTCAAGCGTAAAATAATAGAACTCGAATAACGTAAATTCGAAACACAAGTAAAATTAAAAATTCAGGTATACCACCATAACGGTGTATGGTAAAAACGACTCATCTCGTCTTCAAATCCAACGAAAGATACCCAGTAAAAAATGTAATATAAAGCCAACATTAATTTGTTCCCCTATACATAAAATCACCCCCAGAGTTTGTTAATATCCTCTTTTTAACGGCGGCCGAATCGTCTAGAGGGTGACCTGTCAAGAAGTTAAAAGGGGATCCTTAGTGGAATTTATCGGGTCTATGAGCACATTCTTTATTAATTGAGCCGATGATTGATTTTATTGTTTTGATGCTTAACATTCATTACATTCATTATCCGGTACGGATAGCTGGCAGGTTTGACCTTCTTTTGTATGCTACAAAAAACCACTTCGAGTGTCAGTTTCAGAGGCCAAAAGCAGATTCGCATTCTTACAGGCAATTTTTTTTATCTCAAATATAATTAATACAAAATTAGGACCCCAACCAAGCGTCACGCTATAGTTTTATACAGGGTGTATTTGAAATAGGGTAGGAAAATTTAACAGGTGATTCTACATGATAAAATATGACAAAAAATTCCTATAAACATATGTCTAAAAATGCGTCATAAGGGAGCTACGCCCCTTTGAAATTGCCTAAAAAAATCGGTTTTTATTTAATAACTCAGTTATATATATTTCCTACGCTATTTCAAATACAACGTGTATTTATATAAATAGAAAATGTAACAAAAATGGTCACGCGGCCATGAAACAGAATCATGTCGGAGACACCACGTTTTAGTCACGTGGCACGTGTCAATTAGGATAACCTAAGACGCCACATTTGTGGCTCATGGTAGCCAACGTCCTAAAGATTACTGTGAGAAATGATAGTATAATATTATTATCCCCTTTTGTTTCCTGACCTTTTATTTAGTTTAGTCGACTCTTATTCTGTAAATTTTAAATATTCACAACATATGGGCATATTCGATGGAAAATAATATATAACTAATAAATAATTTACTCACTATATGAAGGGTTTATATGTTTGAAAGATAATACGTTGCTGTAATATTTTATAGATTTTTTTAAGGATATTTTATTATAAATTATTTATTTCAGGGATGACTAATGTATTATTTATTATATAAATTATAGCTTTACATAATTTCTCCAACTTTTATAATTTTATGGTATATTTTTGTTCTTTTATATTCAATCTAATTTAAATATAAAATATTTAAAACATAATTTATCTAGTGTAAGGGTAACTTAGGTAAAATATGTTAATAGTTTCTACACCCACGAACTGATAACTTCTATTAATAGACTAAAATATTATGCTTGAATTATCACGAATACATGGTTATTTTTTAAAATGGTCGGCACTTTTAAGTTATAAACGCCGCGTCAATGTAAAAAACGCGATGACGCTGATTGGTTAAATTTCAAGGCTACATGAAACTGACCAATCTGAACATTTACATTTTTTACGTTTACGTTAACATTGTAGATAGGCCTTAAAATATATTGCATACAATAAACTAAACCTGGTCCTACGACTCCCGGGCCCTGATTATTACTAATTAATTTATGTGGAAATCAAGAATTTTGCACGAGTTTGATAAAAAAATTCGATAATGAATAATTAAACACAAACAATGTATCATAATAAATACTGAAAAACTTATTATTAATAATTCGCATACTCCATGTGTTTGTGTTTGTTTGAAATTATTAAAAAATGTCTGATTAAAAAAAAATGATTAAAAAAAAATGATTCAAGTCAGCTAGAAATAATTCAATTTAAAAACAATGACAACAGCGAAAACTATTTTAAAATTTCTCGTGTTTTATAAATTTGTAGAAAAGTTTTTGTTCAAATATTTTTCCAGGAAAACTTTGAATTAATTTATAACAGAATAAATGTTTATTATTTATCTATCATTTATTATTATTAGACAAAATATTCTTTGCTCTTTGAAATATTTTATTAATATTTTAAAAAGATAGTTTTAATAAATAAAATTTTATAAATAAATATGTGCAACTACATTTTTGTAAATTTTACACTGTGACTAAGCCTCTGACACTTACAAATTATGTTTTAATTAAGATTACTGCTATGCTTAGTTTTAGATACGTGACCTAGACTACGTCACCTAGTTAAGTCATTATTTTACTTCTAAGACAAGTTAGATTTAAATGGTACCATCGACGACCAGTACACCCAACATGTTTACCATTTAAATGCAACTTGTCACAAAAGTAAAATGAAGACTTAACTAAGATAAGGATATGTGAAACTAAGTCTAGTAGTCATCTTGTTTGAATGGGAGGCATAGCGTAGTGGCTAGCGCGTATGTATAGCAAGTCTACTAGCGTGAGTTCGATTCCCACTGGCGCCGATTAGCCTTTTTCAGTTAATTAATAATTGAACTTTGGCGAAGGCGATAAGTGAAACGGACACTCCCTAGAAACTGGTTCGAAAGTCAGTATAAGCCGGTGGTTCCCTCTACTACTAGCCCACACAAGTCCTGGACTTAGGGGATGCTTAATTACGTAGAATAGTACGAGGTTAAACAAACAAACAAACAAACATCTTGTTTGAAACACAAGTTTGTTAAGTGTTAATGTGTCAACATGATTCAGTTAAGCCAGAAATCGATTTTAACAAAAAATGTTGGTGCTAACGTAAGAAAAATAGCCAAGAAATTAAAGAATTATATACGTCAAAACCAAAATAATATTCCTATATAGGAATGAAGGTTCGGGCCATCCAAAGAATTCAACTGATATTACCATATAGTTTTTCGTTATTTTTGTTATAAATTTTATTATTTCTGTTATTAATTTTATTATTTTCTGTAATTTTTAGAAGTATATATTTTTTCTAGAAATTAATATATCTTATACCTACATAATCCAAAAAATATTCAGTGTCAATAAAGCACTTAAAACAGCTAAAATTTTTATAATTTGGTATACCTCAAGCATCGGTACTGTTATGGTTACTTAAGTCGTCTATGGTAAAATTTTTGGGTGTAGTACTTTTTTTTGTTGCGATGGTAGGTATATCAATTTAATTTTGAAGTTTTATTTTGTAAATAAACAGTATCAATGCGGTTTTTTTAGTAAATTTAGTGTTTGAAGTGGTTCAACAGACCATATCCCATTCACATTTAAACAAATTCTGCGGTATTATATGATAGCAAGTGAGATAAGAACCGCTCTTTTACTGCTATGAAAACGTAGCGCCTGAAATGGCAACGCCGATTTGATTGTCGCTTGTTTATAATCTTAAACAATGCCATCGCCTCTTCCAAAACTATGTAACGGTAATTTAAAAAACAAAACATCATCGTTTTGTCGAAAAAATTAAAATTATTATTAAGGAATTTAAAGTTTTTATAGTTTTTATAATGTCTGTTGAATGTTATGCAATATAAAGAACTTTCACTTTCGGGTTTAGACCGTGTTAATGGATTTTCACTTTTCGTCTCTTACTACTAGAGACATCTTCAGGGATTAATCTGAAACTGTTTCAGATTAATCCCTGAAGATGTCTCTAGTAGTAAGAGACGAAACGTCGGAAAGTGAAAATCCATTAACACGGTCTAAACCCGAAAGTGAAAGTTCTTTATATCTTAATGGCCGTGAAAGCTTAAAATCTAAAATGTTATGCAATAATTTAACCACTTGGTTCCTTGAGGAAACTGTAACTAGAACAGAATTTGGCCAACGAAATTTCAGATCTATAAATGAAATGTCAAAAAATTAATACCCATAATAACAGTTATCAATAATTTAAAATATTAAGTGTATTTTGTAGAGCAGTATTATCTGTAGACAAATCTGCGATTGTTTGAAAAGCATTGAGAGATAAGTAATTTATCAAACATAAATACGAACTAGTCCGGAAATTGCTCACAAACCTCTCGAGACTTTTACAACTTCTTCCGAAACTTTACCCAACTAAATATTGAGCTGTACACGTTTTTTTACCTTAAAAACGACTTTCCGAATTTTTTATTGAACGTTTTTGTCCGTTTTTATGTCCATTTTACAACTTCTGATCAAAGCGCAAACTTCTCTTACATTAAAGCATAATTATTTTTTAACTTAAGTTAGTACATAAACTCATATTCAACCTTATTTTACTTTGTTCCAAAAGAAAATAAGAAATCCTTTACTTCAATTTCGCCATTTATTTGGGAGGATTGGTGTAGTGGTCTACCGCGTCTGTACATGACAAGTCTACTACAACTAGCGTGAGTTCGATTCTCACTGGCGCCGATTTGCCTTTTTCAGTTAATTAATAATTGAAATTTGGCGAAGGCGTACGTGAAGCGGACACTCCCTATAAAAACTGGTTCGAAAGTCAGTATAAGCCGGTGGTCCCTCTACTACTAGCCCTCACAAGTTCTGGACATAGGGGATGCTTAATTAAGTAGAATAGTACGAGGTTAAACAAACATGTAATGTAATGTAATATCGCCTTGTAGATTCCGAAATGTCCTATATGAAAAATAAAAACTTGCCAGAGACTAGAAATTATTCTTTTTTTATACTTAGGGTAGTAAACTACTATAAATAAAAACTTATTCTTGTTTATATGTAATTAATAAAGTCATTAAATTAATACGTTATTGTTTAAAAAAAGGATAATTTTTATCACCAGTCAAGTGGTATTTTTTCAGATACGATGTTTTGGAATTTACAAGGCGATATATTTCTAAATGTTACACAATTCTGTTTTCAAACTTTAATTACATTAATGGTAAAATTTTATTATCGGAATCGTAAGGAGGCAAGGAATTTTAAGGAAAGTAACTTAAGAACGAACCATCCGATCCATATACAAATTACGGAAAAATAAAGTTCGATAAAAGTAAGCCTAAATATCTTGAAGAAGCAAAATGCTATAGGAGTTTAAAGAAAAAAAATAAATATAGTCGGATACACTCAAAATTTTCAGACTGTTTCCAAAAATGGAATGATAATAGCAGTAGTTATTGTATGAGTGTATAAACGGTGGTTTTACAACATAACTAGCATTATTGCTACCTGAGACGTAGTCGAGTTTTGTGAAGTGTGTAAGAGTTTTTTGGAAAAAAGATTTCCAATGTACAGGACGTATTTTTTAAATGACCTCCCTTTAATTGAGTCCCTTATACCTTTTTTATATAAAGCGGTAGGTATACAATGCATAATGCATTACTATGCATATTTCATAATTTCTCCGATGATATGATTTTCCAAAATCTGTCACCGATTTTTCCAAAAATAAATTAACTTTTTGATTTTTCAAATGGGACAACACTTTTATCCTATTTAATACTTTAATCCAATTTAATATATTTATCCCATTTATCATAAAAGGCCTCTATGCAAACAAGTGTCGACAAAGACAGTCAGGCAGGCCGTAGGTATTAATTTAGAATTTTAACTTTATATTGCCCTTTGGTAAAGAATAAAAAAATACTGCTGCCAACAAAATAATACTTTCCCCTAAAGGCCTAGGTTCATTAAAATCAAAAAGGTAAATAAAAAAAAGCAATAAAGATTTTTCGATTTTTTTTACTAACGCAAGACTTTTTTATCTTAGGGAAAGTAATAGTTATAAGTTATACCAAGGGACTAAAACAGACAGTTTACTCCTGGTATACGATCATTTTTGCGCTTCCGAAACCATTATTTGGTTTATATTTTAAATTCAGAATCATGTAAATTTTAATATCAGATGCGGCATTTTCGCAATTTAATCAAGATTTCCTAAATTTTAAGATAAAGCGCCGTAAAAATTAAAAATAAATGGATTTTAATAAAGAAAATACAAAATCAGTCTTATACACACCGGTAGGTACACAAACCCAATGTAAAATATAGATAAAGAAGCTGCTGAGGCGATTTAATTTATTTATACTTATTTTTGGGACTTTATACCACAGAGTGTTTATGAAGCTGAAGTTTGCAACGTTTTTTTGCATCAAAAATTCAAATAGTATATTAAAGTACTAGTTTCATAACAAACGTTTTTAGCGCACGAGTACAAGTTTGGAAAATAAGCCGCTTGCGGCAGATTTTCTAATGTACTATTGCGTTAAAAACGTGATATGGAACAAGTACTTTAATATACTATTGGAATTTTCGATGCAAAAAAACGTTGCAAACTTCATCCTCATGAGTATTTACAATACTATAATAATTTAAAATTTAATTTGGTTCGTGGTTTATCTCGACATTTCTTCTATGAAAATTATTTCCAATTTTTAAATAATTTCCAATTTTTAAATGATGTTTCATATACTCGTTGTATTGTTTTTACCATTTTTAATAATAAATCATAGTTTTAAGCCCAGTATTTACAGTAAATTTTGCAAAAATATGTTTAAAAATTATATGACATTTCTGACATTACATGATAATATCAATATATGCATTTTCTTTCGCCTATAGTGCTGCCATAATTTTTTATCCCTGGAGAGAAAAACAACGGGTTTACTCCCGCTAATTAGGGCGTCAAACCCACGTTTTAGTCTCGGACGTGAAAAAAAAAACACTTTTTTATTCTAAAAATGAAATTACTTAAAATATGTGCTCTTTTCTAAATAACTCTACACTGCTAAAAATAATTTCCTTATCTTTTAACCGATGAAAGCTAGTCTTGTAGCGATGTTTAACATTTGTTGCTGTTTCTATTTTAATCTTAAAAGATTCATTATAAAATTTACGAACTTTCATTATTTTCATAAATTTTACATTAAGATATTAATTTAATTAATTTTAAGCACAAGTTCAGACCGAGGTTCAGACTTAAAATTATTGATTTTATTAAATCTGAACTTAAAATATTTAAGTACTACTTTAATAGCAGTTTCTTTATATTAATTAAGAACGTCCATCGGCTCACATTGAGATTACGTAGTTTAGTTTACAACTACATATTAACTTTAGTAATTCTAAATTAGAATAACTTAATTCTTATCCAGATCTTTAAGTATCATCATCTTTAATACGCAGGGTGTCCCATTTAAAAAAGTTTTTTCTGGACAACTCGAAAGCGACAGGTTAGCGAAAATTATATGACCGGGTATAATGAAACTTTTTTCAAAGAAGCATATTATTTTAAAAAAATGGCCTTCACGAAGCAGGAATAATATTTATTCCACAATAAGCATTTATCTGGAATTGGTCAACTTAACATTTATTTTTTTTTTTTTTTAATTTTTCACTTACCCTTTCTTCCTCGCGGATCATCTCGGCGATGCCAGGCTTGATTTCCAAATCGTCAGCAGCAGAAGAAGCATGTGAAATGGTGGCTTGTGGCGGCAACGGCAACGTAAGCTGCAGCGGCTCTCCGGGCGCCGACGGCGGCAGCGGAGTCGCAGACGGCGCCGGAGACATCTCCACAGATGGCGGAGGCTCCGGAATTTCCGTACTCGCGCTCTCAGCAGGGCTGCTCAGGCTGCTGCGTTCTCCAGAGGGTCTACGACGCTTTTTGGCTCTTCCAGAGCTGTCAAGTTCTTCGCGTCTCATAGACTCCCAGTCTGTCACCGGGGTATGACTGTTATTTGGGGTTCCAACGGGTTTAATAGACGATGGTCTAGCGGTTAATTCGCCTGTGGCAGGCGCAACTATGTCTTGTTCACCGTTTACATCGGCGAGACCGCGAATTTTAAGGGATTCGGCGACCTTTAGCAAAGGTCCGATCTGTTCTTGGGAAACGTTGATCTCGCCTTTGTACATGAACTCAACCGCGGCTTTGAGCTCGGGCCATTTAATGTCTCTCATGATGACGATGGGGTGTTGGCAAGGATTCTCGAAAAACAGGGACTGGAAATAGGGGCTACACGCGGACAACACCATTTTGTGGGCTTTGACCGAATGTCCGTCACAGGCTAATGTCACATCGACGAACGATTCACTTTGGAGAAGCTGATCGAAGACGTTGGTTAAGTTGGACTGGTAGTTGTTCCATCGGAGGCAGAACTGCTGCGGCGACACGTTGGAGTGCTGCATGGTGGCTGATTTGGTCCAAACACACCTGTTAAAAACAGACACAGTTTAACACAACACAAAGCACATGGCAGTCCTGAGACAGCACAAGAAACAGTACGAAAAATCTAGTGAATTCACTGAGGAGTAAGCAAGAGCACGTGTCGTACGTGTTCGTAAAAAAACGACGACGCTGACAGATAGCGACGCGACGACTGCAGCGAAGATACTGACGGAGTTCCGCTGAGTGCACGGCGACTCGGCAGGAGGTTCGCGGCCGGCCCCTGCGCGCACGCCTTATACCCCCACCAACGCGAGCGAGACCGCCCTCACCCCACCCATCCACCCACAAGAACCGCGTGGCCACCGCGCGGCAATCACCGCCACGGCAGCCTAATTACGCCACCTGACCCCCTTCTCCCCCCCCTCCCAACTGGACCAAGACACTTTGCCGAATTCTTCGAGGCAGGTTATGGACCAACGTGGTCATTCACCACGTGTTTGAATCTTTTCTAACTCGGTTATACTATTACCTCGAGGGATATTCCGCAGGAAAATTTTTGTGCATAACCTCTGGGAAATAGAATTACCAGGTTGGTGACTTAGTTAGAAAATTAGTTAAGGATTAAGAGTACCTCCGCAGAATCTATAAAACAAAAAATTACCCCAATTTCAGCTGTCTTAATTTCACATCGCGTCATTTTATCCCGCGTCGTTTCATCCTGTGTCTTTTCATCCTAGTATTTAATCATGGTGTTATTTCATCCCGGAATAACTTAAGGCATATTCAGAAGCTTGCATAAAAACATAAAACATAGGAATGCGATGCCGTGATTGACTTACAAGATACATGACGGCACATCAAGCCAATCACGGCATCGCATTGTTATGTACTATGTTGTTATGCGAGCCTGTGGATATGCCCTAAATCTCAATTCTATGTTTATCCATAAGTGATAACTTGGAAACATTGGTTATAACTAAGTTTGTTTAAAATATTGCTGGCTAAAAATTAATTATAGGCATGCTGTCCAGCCTGGACTAAAAGGTTAAATCTCGGGTTAAATATAATCATTTTATTTTTAATGAAAACGAAATTTTTAAAAGTTCATTAACTTGAAATAAATTATTCAGTTTTGTATGTATTTTGTACCCATATTTTGTTTATTACCAAAAATAAAATAATTAAATTTAACCCTAACCCTAAAATCAAATACGATTGCAGCAATCCGATTACTTAAATGTTCCTCTAAACTTTAACTATCTTAATTTTTAACGTTTTTTTTTTTTTAAATCTGCTTAAAACTAAAACTGCTTAAAAATGGATTCGCCAACATTTTAAAGGTTTTAGTTCACATACTCAACAATTTTCGCAGTTTTTTTTTTCGCCCAGAACATAATTCGAGCTATAAAAAATTAGCCTGAAAAAAAAAATTGCGCATTTAGCTTTTCACACGATTCTTTTTTCGCGAAATTTATTTTTTCTGTTATCTGTTTGTTTTAAAACGGAAGAATCAAATCTAAAGTTTTTTTTTAAGGTATAGTTATTTTAAACATCCCCGCTTGTAAACAATCTCGAAAATACCATAGCAACGTAAGATAAGCATGCGTTGTAAGCGAAATGACTAGGCCCAATTTAAACAACCGTAAAACGTTGACGTGCCGTTAACAAAACAATGGTTTATTCCTCTAAATGATTGAAATAAAAGCGATTTTATAAGCAAATTTTGTTTCTACAGGAATACAAAAGTGTTTTTAGCAACAGCTTTATCAATTCTTTTTATTTACATAAAAACATCATAAAAACAAAGTAAGTAAACAAAAATTATAAATTTTGGTTATGTTGACATTCAAAACAAGCCACATGCTTCAGTGTAAATCGGACTTTGTGGAGTATTTAGCGGCAAATTTAAAATAACTATACCTTAAAAAAATAAACTTTAATATGTACTACTATACCTTTTGTGAGTAATGATAAAATAAATATTTTGAATAATTAACATCAATATAAATTTAGATCACTTCAATTTTTTTAACTGCATGCTAGAATCCAAATGTTTTATACCTAGTCAATAAGATATTTTTAACTGTAAGAAAAACATAGTAACATGAAAAAAACATGACTTTATTTATTTCTTGATACATAAAAATTGAATAAGCATACGAATTTACTATGCGCGGCTTTAATACCACACGGTTATTGATTGCGCTGATATAAAATGCGCTGATTTCGCATGGCGCGAAAGTTTATCTTGCGCGTTTTTTTTTGTGCGTTTTTCGGAGCTTGATTTTAGGACGCAAAGTTTTTTTACGCGAAAAATGTAGGTCTATTTTTACTTACGGGGTCTTTCTACCTTCAAATTATTTTTTTTTACATTTTTTTATATAGAAAGAAAAAAGATATAGGCATGTTTATTTATATTTAAAAATACAAAAAAAAAAAACGTTTTTTAGATGCCATTTTTTGGCCATATTTTTTTTTTTGAAAAAAGCATAAAAAAACGAAGGTCGCACTGATTCCGGTCGTTTAGATCGACTAAAAAAAACGGGATATTATTCAGTATTGAAGTCGCTATAGCTAGAATATTTTTTTTTGACCAAAAAATAACAAAATGGCGGACGTTTTTCAAAAAAATTTAAAAAAAAAACGTCCGCCATTTCGTTATTTTTTGGCGAAAGTTTTTCTTCTAGTTCGGGCTATATCGACTACATAGAAAAAACCGATTTCTTGAACCAAGGACACGTGTCTTTGTATACGTTCAAAGCCATATTCTCTTGTTTCAAGGCTGGAATTTTCTTGAAACAAGAGAATATGGCTTTAAACATATCCAAAGACACGTGTCCTTGGTTCAAGGAATCCGTTTTTTCTATGTACTGAATAATATCCCGTTTTTTTAGCCGATCCAAACGGCCGGAATCATGTGGACCACCGTTTTTTGAATATAAATAAACACCTAAAAAATTTCACAATATCTTTTTTGTTTCTATATATAAAAAAAAATGTTTAAAACAAATATTTTTCAAATTTGAAAGGCCCCTTAAAAGTGGTTTAATACCTAATAAGGTTTTTGCGATTAAAATTTAAAAATTTACCTATCGAATTGAATATTTTTTATCTCGAAAGAAAAGAAGCGTTTGAATAGAAACGTAATAATATTTTAGAATTTATTGCATAGGCATTGTTGTAATTTGAATGGGACCGTCGAGTACAAAAGGGGCTATAAATTAGCGCGGTTTGTCCCTGTGTCAACGGGTATGTGGAGGAGTTTATACCTAAGCGGAGCTGTAATGACCACGGTCAATAGTTAGTATTGACTCAATACCGACTGACGTTCAAGAAGACTTAAATTTTGAAATACATGTACCTCGGATGAGCGAAAGGACTCTTCTAATTTTTACGGGTGAAAACACCCTTTTTTAAAATCGACCGAAAACTCATTTTTTTTACATTTTCTGTTTAAGAATATCATAAAACGTCGAGAAAATGTGAAAAAAGTGGGTGTTAAAAAAATGTCGGTCTGTCTGTCTGTCTGTCTCTCGGTTAACTTTATAACTTTTGAACGGAATGTCCGATTTGAAAATTTCTTTCACCAAACGATTCAGGACTTTTTCTGTTTGCGTTATATCAAATATGGTTAACATGAGCTGATGCCAAGGGAGGGGCGAGAGGGCAAAATGGACAAAAACTATAATTTTTAGCGATATCACACTTATTATTTATAGTAAAACAATTTTTTTGCATAAATAAAAATAATGTTTAATTCCCTATACTGATGAAAAGGATTTATTTATATATGGCCAATTAAATTTTTTTCGAATCTTGCTACGTTTAAAAAAAAAATAAATAAAAATCACTTTTTTGCATGTCCCTGGGACAACATAATAAAAAATTAAAACTACCAAACTATCAAAAACTGGGATGTACCTGTTATTTTTTTCTATCTAGTACTACTAAATTAGCCCCTTACTACCATAAATAACACTGCCAAATTCCAACAAAATCGGCTAAAGGATTATTAAGATATTTACGAAAAAAAAAACATTTTTTAAAAAAAGTTTTGACACCCTGTATGTTGAAAACGAAGCATTACCGGACCTATGTTTATATAATAATTTTAAACTAGTTAGGGATAAATTAGCCCCTTTTTACCATAAATAACACTGCTAAATTTCAACAAAACCGGCTAAAGGATTATTAAAATATTTACGAAAAAATGTATGTTGAAAACGAAGCATTACCGGACCTATGTTTAAATAAACTTTTCGTCTTAGAATCACTCAAAGAATAACCCCTTGAAGTTTGGTCACGTACTTAAATAACACCCTGTATACAAAAAAGCTGATTTTTTGAAAAAATCTGTCTGCCGGTCGGTCTATCGGTCTGACCGGAAGAAGATTGTGATCACGATAACTCGAGAACGCTTTGAGCTAAGGACTTTTAAATAATAACCTGTATAGTTTTCCTAGTGGAAAGTAAAAAGTTTACTCCTAAACTATGTAGGATTTACTGCGTGCAAAAGCCACGGAGGTGTGAAAATGGTCCGGGAGAATCTCGAATAGTTGCGGCGGTATGTTTGGTTTGGGACCTTAACGAAGTGAATTCGACCACCAAACTTCCAAGCAGACCGAAATGATCGGCATGTAAAGTCCGGATCTGGGTCAAGACAAAACTTCGAGTAGTTTTTGATGTATCAGTTTTTTCTTAATACACTGATAATTCGTTACCGTAGTAAATACCAAACGTTTTTGCCTATTAGGAACCCCAGGCAACATTTGTAATTAATATAAGTTGTTACGGTATACTGGTATGTGTTACCGGTAACACATAACAGAACAACGATATGTTTTACTCAAACAAGTAATTAATAACAAATGTAGGCCTGGGCCCAGATGGCGTTCCAAACAGGCAAAAACGTTCTGTATTTACTACGGTAACATATTTTCAGTGTAGGTACTAATCTAGAAAATAGAATAATTGGGTGGCTACACCAGTGAAAAAAGAGGTATTAAAAAATTGACAGTCTACCCGTCTCACACGAAATTACCGGGTGACGAAATTCCCGGGTGACCAAATTCCCGGGTGACGAAATTCCCGTATAAAAAATGTATGTAAAAACTCAGGTTAGATTAGGTTAGGTCCAAACCTAACCTGTGTTTTTACATGCATTTTTTATACGGAAATTTTGTCACGCGGGAATTTTGTCATGGGGATTTTGTGGCCCGGGAATTTTGTCACGGGGATTTTGTAGCCCGGGAATTTTGGTCGCGGGAGTTTTGTCCTCGGGCAATTTTTTTCCTGGGAATATCGTCGTGGAGTCTTGTCGCCGGGAAGCGAGAATCCTGACGGTGATCCATTAAAATGTCCTACTTGGATTTACCCCAGGTAAGAACGCATATCCGTTGTCGAGAATTCTACACCTTGGGTCAGCTCAGGGCGGGATAAGCGGCTGATCGATTCGATATTTCGGCAAGGTTCTAGAGTTACTCAGATCAGTGCCGAGTGGACCACCATTCAATCACAGCAAATGTACCGTCAAATTTCCACGTATTGGCAGGGAAATCGAAATTCGTGAGTTAGAAATCGCGGGACCACTCCCTACCCGTTGGGCCGGCCCTGGGTCATTAAGGTCAATGCTGGGTCGAGCGTCATTAACTCACAGCAAATGCATAGTCGCAATTGGGCGACTTGGCAAAGAAATAGAAATTCGCCAGTTAGTGACCCCCTGAGCCAGCCCTGAGCAGTACACGGAGCATAACTCCAATGTTCTGGCAAGGTTTTAGGGCCATTCTGGTCAGGGCTAGGTCGACCGTCATTAATTCACAGCAAATGGATCGCTGAAATTCAAAGCCTTGACAGGGAGATCGAAAATTTACGAGTTACAACGATCATGGCGACATTTTACCCACTGGGCTGGCCCAGGGCTGGTCCTGGTCGAAATTTAGAGTCCTTCCCAACGTCCAGAAAGTATTCAAGACCTAAACAGTTACCCGTGAAGTTAACAGGTCGCTTGAGATGTTGTCCCGGGGCCGCTCCCAAAAAATCACCATTTTGACCTCCAAATGACCTTGAAATATCGTTTTCCTGACGTGATGGGGCAAAACTGACCCGGGATCTGATTCAGGGCGCCAAAATACCTAGGAATACCATGGTCCGGTCAAAAAGTCCTGACTTTTTTTTTGTAAACCTGTGTTATTGTTAACTTCTACTACCTAAAAAGTTTGAAACCCCACGTTTCCATCCCCTGGTCGGGAACTGTCTTGTGACTAACTTCACATCACTTCAGATATATCAAAAACTTAAATGTATTAAAATGTTATGGTAAAAATAGTTTTAAGTACTTATTTTTTTTAATAACATCAGATACACATTTAAATTGCAATATTTTCGTATTTCTAAAATAAACAATTTAGCTGTCATTTCTGAAAGATCACTGCCACCACCGGTAATTTAACGAAGTAAATACATAACGTTATTGTTATACATAACGTTATTGTTATACTTTTTTCGAAAAATATTTATTATTATGTCGAATGAATATTTATATTCAATATATTTATATGTTTAAAAATGGTTAATATTAAATAAAACTTATTTCTTATTTTATATTCGTGGAGATCGCCATCTATACATGCATTGATAAAACAAACTTCACCAGTATTTATACATTTAAAAATGGTGTCGGTTTTTTCGTGGAATGTAAGATATATAATTATTAATAAAATAGGTAAAAATTGTGAATAAAATAGTATACAAACCTCGGCGGAACTAACTGACCGCGGGGCTAGCGCCTCTTGGTTTGGACTTTCCCACAGGAAATGAAACATTTTCCATCTCAGTATATAATATACTATAATTGTTCGAATATAAACGGAAAACCAGTGATCAGAGCTGGGGACAGTCAGCAGAGCCCCCCCAGATTAATTTCTATGACATTAAGTACGCTACGGCTCTGTCCGGTGTCGAAGTAAAAATTGCGACTTAAAAACATGTTAGATTGTCAAATCTAAATCGGCTGTTAAAAGCAGGTGCTTCCAATCGCCAAATACTTCAACAAAAGGAAGCATATGACATTAGACTTCGTAAATATATATTTATGCAATTTCGAGTTATTTATTTGCATGCTTTCTAAAAAGGATATAATATATCTTTTATGTGCATGTCCGGTCTTTTTTAGTCCTTTTTATTTTTTAATCATTTATATTGGATAATTATACGTTAAATCAAAAAAGATTGACAGGTGAAAATTCATAAAATTATTAATATATCAAATGTGCTAAATATAGTGTAGGTAAATTTTGACAAGAACAACTTTCTTTATAAGCAAGCTATCGCAATATATAAATTATAGCAAACGTTTTTTAATATCGATGCAGACTAATAAAGGATAACAATTTAATACAAAAATAATCCTAAGTGGGTCCAATGCGACTTTTATTCATAGAAAAAACGGATTCCTTGAACCAAGGACACGTGTCTTGGTATATGTTCAAAGCCATATTCTCTTGTTTCAAGGCTGGCATTTTCTTGAACCAAAGTCACGGGTTTTGGAATAAAAATCCGCTCTCTTTATTCAAGGGCATTGATTTGGTTCAAGAAAATGCCAGCCTTGAAACAAGAGAATATAGCTTTGAACATATCCAAAGACACGTGTCCTTGGTTCACAATCAAAACACCCACCCCTATCACTCAGTCATTGACTCACCTTCTTAGGAGCCACACCAATTTTGTTTTTTTTAATGGCACTTTATTATTTTTTTGATCGATTATTAATGAAAACTAAATTTTAAATTCAGTGGATAATACTTTTTACTTTTATTCAGGGTAAGTCTGTTAAAATAAAAATAAATGGGGGACGGGGACCATTTAATTTTCTCTGGTATTGGTGCACTGAGAAGATAATCGCGACGATGCTTGATAATTTTTTGCTACTTATTTTGTGAATTCAAATAAATACCATCATTAAATTATATTTTAGTATCATTTTTTTAGATATAATATATACAGGGTGGTTCATTCATCATGGCAATCCTTAATGTTTTAATAACTGCTACACAAAGAAAATTATTGTCTTAAATCAAGAATATGGTTTGTTTATTTGTATGTAACGAAGAGAATATAATCTTCTTTTATGCATACCATATTCTTATTCTTTCATTATTGTAGTCACAAATTTCCCGGACAAACAGACCGACAGACCGACCGAAAGACAAAAATTTTGTTTGACGGAAATAATATTTTTTGGATATAAAACGTCCAGAAACGTAAAAAAAGCAATAAATCTTTTACGATTTTTTTTACTAATGGGGAAAGTAATATACTTAAAATTGATTTTAAATGAAACTTCGCTCAAAGAGACCCATAAAAATAATTTTGATAGAAATCAAGGCCTTAAGTACAAAATTGTTTTTTCTCATTCGGACTTTTATATGGCACATTGCTTTATCGCTATGAAAAAAGGTGATACTCCCTTAAGTAGAAGAGTCTCCACTGGAGACAGGAGTTTTTAAATAATAAGGATATTAAAAAAAATAGGGGTGCTTCTACCCCTTAAAGGGGTAAGAATAGATTTGTTATTTTTTTTTTAATATCAAATTCGTTTTCAGCGAGTCTCCAAAACCCCCACACACCAATTTTAATACAAATTTTAGGGTGAATTATCTCAAAAACTAAACTTACGCACTTTTTTCTCGACGGATTTAAATTCCACATCAAGAAAAGTAAGGAAAAATTAAAATAAAATTGCGAAAACTATGGTCTGTTTCATCAAGCAAGACAGTAAATTAAATATCGCACAGTAAATATTTTTACAACAGGTTTAAATATATGTTTTTGTATAGAATATAGTTATGTTTTATAAAATAAACCACACAGTATATTCGCACATCCAATATTCGAATCTGTTTTAAAAATATTCACTGTGCGATTTTTAATTTACTATCTTGCTTGATGAAACAGACCATAATGTTATTATTACGAGGACAAAATTGCAAGGTTACTTGTTTTTTATCTAAAAAGCAACTCCCAACTGGTTAAAAATAACGTGTTATTATTACTTTTTATAGTGTACCTGCTTTTTTTAAAACAAACAACTAGAATGTTTTATTTAAGAATATCATCTGCCCTGAAAAATATATACTAGTTTTTTTTTTTAAATATCCACCTTTACTTTAAACAAACGAAAAGAAAAAAAAACACTCTTTTGGCTCGCCATTTATTCATGATGTGGGATATAAGCTAGCGGGGAAATATAACCTAACATTTATTATTAAAATTTCTATTTATTTTTCCGTCATTTTAAATAAATTATACATACGAGTACATTTGGAGAAAAAAACCTTTCAGACGCTAGACCATTTGTACGAAAATATTTCCTGCTTATTACTAGCATACTCTTCGCAGCTCTCGAGTTGAAAGAGTATTATACTATTGTTTTTAAAGAACCCTGCACAGTCTTCATACGATTTTGGCTTTCTGTAAAAATATGTCTGTGTGTCTGTCTAGCGTCCGTCCGGGTGTCCTATTTCTTGTGATAATTGAATTGGTGTTTGTTAAAAGGGTGTAAGTCAATTTTTTTTTCAAAATTGAGTTATACACTGTAAATGCAAATATGGTAATTTTACAGCAAATAAAGTAGGTCATATGTTGCCAGCAAAGAAAGTGGTAAAATTAAATCAGAACTGTAAATTCACAGTTATCTGTAAAAATGTGAATTTTTATTTTGGTAATTTTACTGCTATTATTATGATAATTTTTGGGACTGTCTGTAAAAGTGCTGGGTTTTTGGACCACATGCATGAATTTTAATGCATAATTATTGTACCGACAGGAAAAGAGGTGAGATTTTACTAAACCCAGTAATTATTATTGGATAGATCTATATAGAGTGAAAATTCTCGAGATCCTTAAATAAATTTATCTTATCTTATCTTATCTTATCTTATATTGAGGTTAATTTAATAAATATTGTTAATTCACATTCTGACATTGTAAATTTGCCTTAATTATTACAGTTAAAACTACTGTAAGATTGACGGACAAATTTAGAGTGTATACAGTTTTATTATGGTAGAGGATAGACATTGATTTTTGTTGAAAGGACGTTTTTTTTTTTCGTTTTTTTTTCCTGGTCAGTACAAGGAGTACCTTGAAGTCATAACAAACTGGCCTAATGCTAAATATCCTGACAGTGACTTTAAACCTGAGTCATACGACGAAGAAAATTAGTTGTTGTTGACGTTTTATAATTTTCTCATTTCCTTCGATTTTTGTTAAAAGGGCGTTTTTTACAAATTTAGGGATTTAATTACATAAAAACGACTCTTCCAAATTATGTGAAAATTTTACTATATATTAAACACTAGGTTTACTTTCAACAAAAATTGTTTTTGGATTTTTTTTAATTAACAAAAAAAATAGGAAGTTTTTTTTAATTTCCCAAAAGTTTTACTTTAATGCAAAAACCGATTCAATTCAAGAACAAAATATCAGTTCGGTATGTCATTTTTATGATTATTGTTTTTAAAAATCGTCCATAAAAATACGAAAGTTATAAGGGGCGAAACTTTTCAAAAAAATATAAAAAATAGACGCCTCAACCTAGAAACATGAAATTTGTTAATGTTGAAATGACAATTCAAGGTCATACTTTTAAACGCTTCAACCTGGAAACGTAATATTTGGTATGCATGGCCTTTGAAATAAGACCAGTCGAAGTATCATAATGATAGTTTATGGTCATATTTTGGCTAAATGTTAAACGCCTTGACATAGAAACTTGAAATTTTGTATGGGTGCCCTTTGAAACAAGACCACTCAACGACCCTGTTGTTGGTGATATTCCATATTAATAGAAGGTCTTAATTTTTAGTTGTTGGTGCTTGGATGGGTCGCATTGGCCAAAGACCAAAACGTAACAAACGAAAAACAAAACAAAAAAACAAACAAAGAATTTTTCAGAACTTGCTTTTTTAAACCTCTTCACGCAGAAACTTGATATTTGACATGGGTGGCCTTTGGGACAAAACCAATTGAGCCAACTGTCAATATGACAGTTCGATGTCATACTTTTCCGACTTTTAAATTCTCGGGCCAAAAAAAAATACTATCCACTGTGAAAACTATACTATGAAATGCGAAGCATAACATATCTTCACGGCTTGTTTTAAAATAACTAGATAAGTACGAAGAATACAGGTCGATTTTTTATGTGGCAATTTTGCTTCAAACTCGTAAAATATTATAGAAACACTGCCTATAATAAAACTTTATTTAATCCTGTTATGGGGCTTCATACAATACATATTTAAATTTGTAGCTTTTTTTTAATAACGAAAAATTGCTCTAAGAATAAAACTTTTTGACAGGCAATGAAATTTTTGATAATTAATTAATAATTTTGCTCAGTATTTTTATTGTTCGTAATTAAAAGCTCAAAACCGCAAGTGAAGAGCTTTTAATATTTATTACTAGTAGGCCGTACACGGCCACAAGAAAATTATACTTTGGAGTATATACAAAACGAATGGATTATCCGTATATCTTGTATAATCATTTCTACAAAAAAAGATTAATTTGCAAAAAGTATTGACTGCACCCTATTTTTGTGGTCAATTAAGCTTTTATATAATTGACCTAAGTAATTAATTTAATAGGTTTATCCAAAACAAAGCAATACTATATTTATGATCTTATCGACACTTTTTATTATGGCGCTTCGAAATTAATGAAAATTAATTAATCTTTGTAATATTCCAAATTTGATGACTCTATTAAGATAAATCGTAATTCGTTTTTACATGCACATCATAAAAAATACTGCTGGCCAACAAAAGCATAATTTGCCCATGTTCATTAAAAAAATCAAAAGATTTTTTTGCTATTAAATTTTAATTTTAATTTAGAATAAGTATTGGATTTGTTATTAAATTTTAATTTTAATTTAAATAAGTACTGGATAAAATACTGTCATTTAAAATACTTATTTTTACTTTCTCATAAAAGGAAGTATTGTGAGAAAAAAATGCACATCATAAAAAATACTGCTAGCAACATACTGCCAACAAAAGCATAATTTCCCCATGTTCATTAAAAAAAATCAAAAGATTTTTTTGTTATTAAATTTAAATTTTATTTTTAATTTAAAATAAGTATTTGATTTGTTATTAAATTTTAATTTTAATTTAAAATAAGTACTGGATAAAATACTGTCATTTAAAATACTTATTTTTCCTTTCTCATAAAAGGAAGTATTGTGAGAAAAAAATGCACATCATAAAAAATACTGCTAGCAACATATGGCCAACAAAAGCATAATTTCCCCATGTTCATTAAAAAAAATCAAAAGATTTTTTTGCTATTAAATTTTTATTTAAATTTAGAATAAGTATTGGATTTGTTATTAAATTTTAATTTAAATTTAAATAAGTACTGGATAAAATATTGTAATTTAAAATACTTATTTTTACTTTCTCATAAAAGGAAGTATTATGAGAAAAATACATTTTTTTTGCTTAAATCATCTTGTTTTTTCTGAAACGTCGAGAAAAATCAAAATAAGCAAAAAAGTTATGTCTGTATGTCGGTCTGTCTGTCCGTATCCACGATAACTTAAAAACGCTTTGAGCTAGTGACTTGAAATTTGGTATGTAGATGTATTTTTATATTACCTTGGACAAGTTCGTATTCGACCAAAATCGGTTGGGGGGAAGGGGGGTAAATTTTTGTTTTTGTCGTAATTATTTTATTATTTAGAATAGAAGAAAAATTTAAAAACAACATAAAACTTTAAATAAAACTACAAAAAAAAAATACTCTTCGCAGCTCGTTTAGCATTTATTTTTTTTTTAATAAAAAACGAAGCGCTCGGTAGATTTTTTTAATTTTCGTTGAAAATCATACCTACTATCGAATGGTAAAGGAATTTCCCAAAAAAAAGCACCGTGATTTATCTAGGGCGTTTAGAAAATTCGAAACTACCGTATTATACACATCTAGCGCATGCGCGATGTGAATAGTACAATAAAAGTAAAAAAACTTGAAATCTTTTATTTTTATATAAAATTATTACCCTGCCCGTAAAATAAAATAAATTAATGAATTTCACTTAAATTAATTAAAGCAAATATCAATATTTCATCTAGCTTTGAGTAATTGCTGTTTTATGATAATTTTCACGGCCGATCCTATTTTATATCGAATATTTAAAGAAATAATACGGTCAAATTAGAACGAAAAACAACGAATACCGGAAAACTTTACACTAAGAAGTCTTCCATAAAATACGTCACACTTTTTTTAGATGATTTTAGACCCCCTCCCCCATGTCACACATTGTCACAAAGTCTATAACAGGTCATCTATGGTTTTGTAGAAAATAGCGGTAACCACGGTTCAGGGGGTGCTTTTTGAGAAAAATTGAGGTTACTTTTTCAGCTATTTTCTCTAATTTTTCCCGAAGTAGTAATTTTTATTTGCCTTTTAAAATGCCATGGAAAATATACAGGGTGATCCATAACTGGCATGCCAAAATTTAAGAGGTGATTCTAGATCCAAAAATATAAAAAAAGTTCCTATAAAGGTTGGTCCGGAAATGAGCCCTAAGGGATCTAGGGCCCTTTAAAATTGTAATAAAAATAAGGTTTTTAATTAATAACTCGGGTACCGTTTAAGCTAGAGCGGCGAGCTTTTGCATGTATACTAGTATTAATAAGGGCAATAAGTTTATGTTAATTTATTTTTTTAATTTATCCAGAGGCGTGCCCAGACGGACAAAATATATGAGGCTTAAAACATTTTTGCCCCAAACTTTTCTATGTGTATGTTTTTTGGATTTGTTGTAAAAAATATAGATTTCTAGAGTAAAAATACATATAAAATATCATATAGTGTAACACTGTAGGAGCAACCGTTATTAAAAAAAATGCAATTAAGAGGAAGTAACATTTTGTGCCACCAAAAACGTTACTTTTTAAAAGGCTATTACTCCTTTAATATTAAATTTAGGTGTTTTGGTGTATAATACTTTTTTGCTCAGTTTTAAATGAAGAATCACCCTGCAGAATTAAAATTTTATTGGTGCTTTTTTTGTTCCCCATTCAATACGTCATCTTCCAAGGGCCGTAGCTCCCTTAGGGCTCATTTCCGGACCAACCTTTATAGAAACTTTTTTTCATATTTTTGGATGTAGAATCACCTCTTAAATTTCGGTACGCGAGTTCTGGAACAGGCTGTAAATCTTAAATTTTCATTTGATTTGATGCAGAATTTTTTACTATGTGGGCCAAATATTAAAAATATATATTAGGTAGTAGAAAGAAAGGTTACGTAAGTAATGGAGGGGGAAATAACAGTTTTCAGGACTTCTCATCACAATAAACTACTACGGCATGTGGTTGTTTTTGTAATTTACCATTATGAAAAAATGTCTTCAACAAAATTTAAGAAACTCTAAGTAGGTGCAAAAAAAAACGTAGTCCACTTTGCAACATCCTTTATAAATAGTCTTTCACTCAGTTTAAGAATAATCTAAAATTATATGGTACTTTTCGAAAAATTTGGATTTAAAATTGGATGATTTTTTTAGGTGTAAAGATTTTCATTAAATTATTCGCGACACTTGTAATTTCCGACAAAGCGGTTAAAACGTTAACAAGCACAATAAAATATGCTATTAACTTAAAAAAATATTCTTCGTGTGAAACAAAATTTCAGAAGCCAAAAAAACATTAAAACCGAAAATACAAAAAAATCTTCATCAATTTAGAACAACTGTGCCAAGAAAAAATGTCGCAAAAGATTTTTTTGGCCTAACATCCCCACTCTTAGTTTGCCTACTTTCTAACATCCCTAACTGTATACTGCATGAAAGCAGTTTCATATAAAAAAATCATTAGTTCAAGTAAGGGACGTTCAAGTATTAGGTATGTAACGCAAAATTTGTAATTTGGTAAGGTAATTTCCGCAACCGGCTAACCGAAAACCGGTTATTCCCATCTCTATTTTTTTTGTTTAGATGATTTAGTGAACACCGTGTGCAATAAAATTTGCAACGAATCAGTATCTTAGGCCTAGATCATTGTTAAAAACGTAATCCAATAAACATTTTATAAGTTTATAATGTTTCAAGTGTTACGTAACATTTTTACTGACATCTCGAGAGATGGAAATGTAATTTTCTTATGTGGTTAGAACATAATTTTATTCACAAGCATAAATAAATAACACATTACCTCGTAATATTCACCATTTTAGTTGATCTTCTACAGAAATTTTGCAGATTTCTAACGTCACTATAAATTTCAACTTAATAATAATTTATTGTTATTTCCTATTATCAGTCTCGGTATGAACCATATAATATATAAATAAATATTATTTCTTATTGTTTTTCGTAGAAATAAACAAAAATGTTAATTTTAATTATTTTATTCGCAAACTTCAACTGTTTACAGACAAGGCGATAGTTTCGCCATCTATCAGGTATAACCAAAAGATAAAAAACAGGTTATGAATTCATTTCTAACCTTGGTTAAAAATGAAAAGATTTTTTAACTTTAAAAGTCCAAACAAAAATGATTGATTTTGTAACTTTTTATAACACATATAACGTACGTTTTTCTGTATGCTTGTGACTAAAAAATATTCTTTTTTTTGTTTGGCAACATAGAGAGGCGTAGAAAAATAATAATGTTATAAATATTAATTTAATCTAGTCTCATCAAAAGTAGGCTGTGAATGAACCGAGTCAAATACGTTACATCTCCTCAGCCGGAAAACGGTGTTTTTTCGAAACAATATTCCGTATGTTATTAGGCCGGTAAAATAATAGGATTTAATGAAGGTGACAGCGTAGCTTTTCTACTAAATTGAGTGACTAGCATTTTTAAACCAACAGTCAATTAGAATCTGTTTTAAAACTGAACAAGTTAAAAGTAAATTGTTTTACACCGAGGCCACACTCTCGTTAAAATAATTTAGGACTTTGCTTTGTTTTAAATGTTTTTCTTTTTCGTTCGTTGTTTTTTTTTGCTTTGTATTTTGTACGAGGGTAATGTAACATTTGTTTCTAGCGGCTATAGCCTATGTAGGAGAGAAGAAGTTAATGTTTTCATCAAATTATTTTACTTAATTATGAAAAAGCCAAAAATGGTTAGATTTTTGTTTTTTAATCTAAACTTAAAGAAATGGCGTCGAACCAATCAAGGAGCTTTTTCGCAGTATTTAGCATTTTTATTATTAATTTCTGAGGAAGATTGAAGTGATATCAGCAGCGGACTACACTAAATCGAAACTCCCCTTAGGTGTGACCACCGATTACAACTGTCTATCCGTCTGTCCGTCCGTAGCTTAAAAATGAATAACCCGATCAACTTCAAAACTGCAGGAAAAATAAATCTTAGTAAGGAAAAGAGTCCCATTAAAATTAAAAAGAATCCCAAAAAAAAATAAAAAAGTTATGGGGGCTAAACATTTAAAAAAATTAAAAATAGAAGAAAAAAATTTATCAGGTTTTTGAAAAAACTTAAAGGATCAATCGAACCAAATTTAAAAAAATACTCCGAAAACAAAAAAGTTATAGGGGCTAAACTTTTTAAAAAGCCGAAAAAAAATGAGAAAAAAGTGCTATTAACGTCCTTTTTCAGGAAAAATAGTTTTATCAAAAGGGTAAATTGTTTCAAATTTGTAGAAATATCAAAAACGTTATAGGAGGCGGCACCAAAAAAGAAAAATATGTCCACCAGGCAAAAACTACCTGCAATTACTATAGTAAAATTCGAAGCATTATACAGTGCGCGTCCCGCGTGTCCGCCTCCCACTTAACTTTTGAACCACTTAAGATATCAACGCCAAATTTGGAACACGTAAATAACATATAAACATGGTTTGCAAAAAGCTAAGTAGTGCATACTTTGGTATTTTAAAAATGAAGAGTGAATTAGACGAGTCAGGAATACTTAACTTGTACTACTCGCTGGCTTATTCACATATTTTATATAATATTATCAGTTGGGTTAGTGGTAATAATTTGCTTAGAGTTTTTGTTGCTCAGAAGAGACTTCTAAGGTTGATGTTTAATATGGACTTTAGGGAAACATGTAGAGAGGTATTTAAAATTAAAAGTTTATTGACTGTTGTTAGTATTTACATTTATAGGTGTGTTCTATATGTCAAAAAGAATTTTGAAAATTTTATAGTTCGTTCTGACATTAATCCTTATAGTACTAGACAGAGTCGCAATCTACAAATACCCAGGCATAGAACTTCTTTCTATAAGAGATCACCATTATACTGTTGCATTACTTTTTATAATAAACTTCCGTCTGATCTGAGAGAAATACCTTCATTTAATATTTTTAAAAAATCTGTAAAACAATTTTTTATTGATAAAGCTTATTATACAGTTAGTGAATTTCTGTCTGATAATTAGCTCAAACATTTTAATGTGTTATATTTGTTTATTAATTTTTTAATTGTTCTATTGTGCCTTTTTTTTTGTATGTACTGTTACCGAATTTTTGTTTGATACGGAACACATATTTTGAGGTGTTAGTACTTAGTTATTTTTTTTCTAATTAATTTTTTTGACTGACTTGTATATGTACATTAATGATTTTTTTATATACTTATATTTTTGACTTCCCATATGTACTTTATGTATCTGTAATGGTAAAAAACATTATTATTATTATTATTATAAATGTCTTTTTGGTATTTAATATGTTTTGGGTCAGTGGGAAAGGAAAAACATTTTTAATGTAAAAGGGGGTCATGTAATATATCATTTTAAAGCTTATTAAATTCTCTTTTTGACCATATAATTTCCCCCTCAATCCCCCCCATGGCTACGGCTCTGTATATCGTTTTATTTATAAACGTGCGTTTTAAGCTACAACTCAATTAACAAATGAAAGTCAGGTTTTTGTTCTACGTTTACCGCAATTTATTCCCCTTTTCAGACCTAATGCAATAATGAAACATTTAAATACTCATATATGAAGACTACAACTTTCCTAAGAGGTCAAACGCCATTTTTATTACGGTTTTCGCATGGGATTAAAAGTATGAATCATATTTGACCTAAATATATCAAAACAAGCAGTGAAGATATGTTATGCTACGCATTCCATTATATACTATTCACAGTAAATGGTATATTGCATTTTCACAAATACTTAAAAAAACAATTTCAAAATAAAATTTAAAAAAAAAACTTTAAAAAAAATTCGACAATTTCTTTTTGAGAAAAACGAAAGATTTTTTCAAATTTTTTTTTAATGGGATCTTTTTTTGAAAAACGAAAAATAAAAAAATATATATATATATATATATTTTTTTTTATTTTTTTTTTTTTTGCGAAAAACGCAAAAATTTTGAAAAAAAAAACGATATTTAATTTTTTTTTAAAGTTTAATCCCCCTAACTTTTTTGTTTTTGGGGGTATTACTTTTAAAATTGGTTGAATTGATTCTTATAATAAAAGTAATTTTTCCTGAAAAAGTTACATTAATCGGAATTTTTCTCAGCTTTTTTCGATTTTTTCGAAAGTTTAACCCCCATAACTTTTTTGTTTTTAGGGGGATTTCTTTCAAAAACAATATGGATCTTCCCCTCATAGAACTTGATTCAATTAATTAATGAGCACTCTAAGACCATACCTAGACTTTATTAAAGAAACAGGGACGGTAGAGGAGGACTTTGTAGGTAACACAAAAGTCACTAAGGATTAGGTAGTGAGGTCTATGAGCCCCGCAATGAGAGAACTAAACGTATCCAAATTAAACGTATCCAAGTTAAAGTTGGGCAACCCGACTTGATCTCAAAGTTTGGTAATTGTCACATTTTTGGCTGGCACCCTAGTGTACATTGTAAAATAGGGTGGCCTATTATTTGCAAACCACTGGAGTTTTTTTCAATTCAATAAATATTTGAGTAAGCTTTTTTCTATGCCTAAATTATTTTTATTCAATTATTAATATATTAATTCTTATAAGACAAAAATGGATACAATTTTTAAAATTATGGCCGCCATATTTAATCCGCACATTGAATTTTTTAATTAACATCACATTCAGTTTCAGTAACCCCAGAAACCCTTTAGGTGTAACTGTAACTGTAAAAATATTGTCATCCATTTTTAATTTTAAAATTTTGACACCGGATTTATTTTCAGCGACCCCAAAAACCCCATCGTGTTATGTTTTATAAAAAAATAGAACCAATTATTTGTTAAAATTTCGGTTTCGCAAAAATTATTTTTTTTTCCTCCTAAAAAATCGAATCAATGGCGTTTAACCCCTTATGAAATATGTACTCTTCATATGAGCTAATAATCTATCTACGTTTTAATTTATAAAGCCCGTTTAAAACCTAGCGAGGGTCTCGTAAATTTATTAACAATTCTTATGAAAAAAAAGCGCTGAAAAAATCCGCTGAAATGAAACAAATAGAATTTATTATTACGCGGCCTACTTAAGTTGAACGAGAAATGACAAATAAAACGGCCACACTTTGCAGTACACTACGGTGCACTTTAGAAAAATTTGGTTTGTAAAGAAGATAGAACGTTATCGTAATCGATAGCGTAATTAGGTTATAGAATACAACAATAAATAGTTGTATATGCGCCAACCACTATATTAACTAGAATACAACAACAAACAACTAAACGCGTTCGGTATTTACAAACAAGTGCAGTTGTTCGATTTACAACGACAAATTGTACGCATTTTATTTTAAATTTACATTTAACATGCATAGGCACATAAAAACTACATACAGTCGGTCAAGTAAGAGAGTGTCACGCATTGTTTATTTAAGAATTTGTTTTTTTGTATCAATTTACGAAATGAACTTTCACTCACTTGTTGACGAATGTCCTCGGCTTGCCCATATACTTTGCAGCTGCTGTAGGCGTCATTTTCGGGCCTTTCGGATACGAATAGAGGAAGACAGCCTCGAACCGTGACCGGTACGCAACACTCATGTTTTAAAACGTGTTAGTTAATCAAAAATAAGGTTCAGAGACTCTCTATGTACAAAGCATTGTCAGCCAGGAAGTAAACTATATCCTCGAAAAAAAAGTAGGACTCTCTCTTACCAACTACACTTTACAGGTGACACGCTCTTACTTGACATGTAACTACATGTACATGCATATGCTTATCGTTAGGTATACTTATGCATATTGAAATTTCAGCCCAAAATGCATACTTTCAAAATTTTGGTAAAGTCAGCTGATTGTTGTAAAATTAAATACTATGAAGTTGTTTAGTATATAAATGGTTATATGACGTTATAATATCTAAAAGTTGACACAACAACTTTTTGTATTATAATTTTTAAATTTTTGTATCAGTGTTTAATTTGGAAAGTTTGGGATAAAAAATGCAAAATAATGAGAAGAAATTATGAAAAAAAAAATAAATCAGAAGGAAAAATTACAAGTTTTGAGAACTAATTATTAAACACTAAAATGTTAAAAACCAAAATTTCAATAGTGTTAGGTTAATGTACCTCGAAAACTAAGAAAAAAGTTTTCATACGCGAAATTCCAAAAATCATTGCTAAGGGAGTTACGGTCTCCAAAATTTTTAAAGGGTCATGTTACCTTTAAAAGCGATGTATCAATTTTTTTTTCTTAGCTTTTAATGTAGAATCACCCTGCATTATTAAAATTTTGGTTTTTAATATTTTAGTGTTTGGACTTTTTTTTTAATTTTTGGTTCTAGAAAGGTGCAATTTTGCCTTTAGTTGTATTTTTTTCGAAAACGGTTAATCCTATGGTATCCTATGGTATCATTTTGGAGTGTTACACCCATGTTAATGGTACAGGAAAACAGCGTTACAGGGGGGGGTTGGGGATCCAAAATGATCAAAATTTGCGTTATTTAATACTTGAACGTTCCCTAATTTGTATATTTAACACAACAATTGATAGAATTTAACACGGTTGCATGTGAATCTGAATTAACACGATTGCGTGTTAATTTTTATTAAAATGTGTATTTGTTTACATTGTTTACGCGTAGTATAGTTATTGAAGTGCAAAAGCCAGAAAGAATTGATTTTCTATGAAGCTCAAAAAAGGCAGTTTCGGTACTTGCGTACAGAATGTTGTTTAGGCCACGATAAAAATAAAGTTTTTTAGGTTATCTTAATCTATCTGTAAATGAAGTTGCCTACCGTCGATGAACTGAAAGTGTTTTTTCGGTAAGTAGATCAAATCACGGCACAATGAAATTTTTACAATATCACACAATAAAAATTGAATAGTATAAAAATTTCAAACATGGGACTTTTTAGATAGGAAAGTCACATATTATAAAAAGCACACGCATCAAAAATATTCATGTAACTGTAGTTCATTCGAATTACTTAAAACTTTAACTCTTATAGGGGTATAAGAGGCACCTAATCAAAACTCTATAATAACAATAATGTTTGGTTTTAAAATCGACTTTTTCTACTAATGAGTCTATAGCCTATAGGCTTGACATTTTATTAATTCTCTAGTTAGCCTACTAATTTAAAGCATTTTTATGGTAAACATATGTATACACATATGCAAAATGTGCATTGCACATACAGGGTGTTCATTTGAAAACAATCCACCTCACATATCTCAGAAACTAAGCACAATATGAAAATTCGATTTTCCGAGGGGGAAATTTATGTAATAAAATTGTGTTTAGTTTTTTTTACGTTTCTCGACAGTCTGTCTGTTTCTCTATCGGTATGTCTGTTTTTCTGTCTGGCCGGAAAATTTGTGCACGATAACTCGAGAACGCTTTAAGCTTACGACCTTATTTAGAACGCTGGGGTTATCTTTGGTAAAAAACAGATTAGTGTAAGGGTGCCGAAGGGGGATAAAAAAATAAACAACTCAACATATTTTTTTATAATGTCTTTTCAAAAAATGTGTTAATTGATTTATTTTGCAAGAAAATTTTTGATTCCTAAGGTATATTATTCTTTTGTTAGCAATAGGGCATGCAGTGCGTATTTAAGATTTTTTTATGTACCAATTAGATTTTGTTCTAATTAGATTAGAATTTATTTCATATGAAAATATTTTTTTTGCATGAAAACTTCCTGTTATTAAAATAAAAATTATTACAAAAACATACCCGGTGTTTGCAGTCTTTTAGTATTTAATAAAGAGAATAATTCTACATCACAAAACCTGAAAAACCCAACACAGAAACTTATGTCCCTAAAAAGTCCCTAAGGGAGCTACGCCCCTTCGAAGATGGACATACTGAGTGGGGAACAAAAAAGTACCAATAAAATTTTAATGAAAATTTTAAGCAAAAAAGTATTCTTTACCGAAACAACTTAATTTAATATTACAGGAGTAATAGCCTTTTAAAAAGTAACATTTTTGGTGCCACAAAATGTTTTTTTTTCTTAATTGCATTTTTTTTTGATAAGGTTGTTCCTACAGCGTTACACACTACTCAAGGAATTTATATTTTTAACAAAATACCAAAAAAATACACAGAAAAAAGTTTGGAGCAAATATGTAAAAATAAGCCTCACACATTTTGTTCGATAGGCACGCCTCTCCATAGATTAAAAAAAAAATAATTAATATAAACTATTTGCCCTTATTAATAGTAAAATATAAGCAAAACCTTGTCGATCTAACTCAAAGGGTACGAGAGTTAATAAATAAAAGCCTTATCTTTGATACGATTTTAATAATTCTCTTAGGGTTTGTTTTCGGACCTATGTTCCTATGCTCGTTTTTCATGTTTTGTAATGTAGAATCATCCCCTTTATTTAATGCCAAAATACTACAAACACCGTGTATATGATAATATTATATCCTTTTTTTTGGTAAATGTGACAGTTTGTTACACGGGGGGGGGGTCAATTTTTTTGAAAAATTGCGTTACGTAACATATGGACAGCCTCTTAGCAGTATTATTTTAAATTTAATTTATTACAGGTTACACTTTTTTACATTATAATTATAGTTCTTTAATAAAAAAATCTTAGGATATTAAATTGTGTCTGTGAATCATAAATATGCGAATATTAAAATCTGAAGAAAAACAGGATAATATACACCTTAATCACTGTAATAAACTGCCAGACATTTTTAAATATAATTTAGTAGGATTTGGGTCAGTTTTTATATATTTTTATAGACTAGTAATTTGTACTTTAGGATACCTACTAAATTATTTTCCAATTTTTAATAATACTGTGCGACAAAATCGAGGTTGATCTTTTAGGCAAGAGATCTGTCAGCGTCATATATAGGTCCAATATAGTCGAGGCCCCAAGGGGTTTCGCTACTTTGGGTCATTTAAGCGATTTTTTTTAATTTTAAGTTTTCAGCTCAAGCTAATGTACAAGACCCATTTTTCAAGTTAGCGTTTCATAACTTTGGGAGGTGAATTCCTATCAAAAGACATGAAAAAAAGTTCATATAAACTTATGTCCAAAAATTTAATTTGAAAAATGAGTCTTGCATATTAGGGTGCATTGGAAACTTGGAAAGTAAAAAAAAATTGCTTAAATGACCTAAAGTAGTGAAACCCCTTGGGAAAAGTCCTAAATCAACGACTGACGAAATCTTGTCTAAATTTTCTGTTGCACAGTGTAATCTAGGACAAAAATTGGACCCACTTCTACAATAAGAATCCAATGTTTTATACAACACCTGACAGCCACATTTGAAAGTATTATCATTCGAAACACATTTTTTTAGAAAGACATCAGTTTCACATGCATGTACCGAAAGTAAGACAAAAGACATGTTCGTTCCAAAAACTCATTTTCAGTTTCTCCTTTGTACAATGCACTAGAAAAACAAAACTTTTTATTTGTCAAAAAGTTTACTTATTGAAACTGAAAATCGAAGTAAAAGTGTCCCACCCGTAACAATGGATAAACCCAAAACCAACCCAACCATAATTTTTAAAGAAATTCTTTTTTTTGGAATGGAAATATTTAAAAAAAATAACTATAATTTGACTGTAATTAACTGTAATTTTGTTGGCAGCAGTATTATTAATTGACATTAAAATGTAACTGTTGTCGAAACAAGGTTTATTATTGATGTTAATTGAATCTAAACTTTAAAATGTTGCATGTATTTGTTGAGGTTATGTTTTTTTATGTTTATTTTTCACCTCGTACTATTCTACTTAATTAAGCATCCCCTAAGTCCAGGACTTTTGTGGGCTAGTAGTAAAGGGAACCACCGGCTTTAATTGACTTTCGAACCAATATATCTAGGGAGTACGCCAAAAAATAATTTAAATTTTTGAACGGAAACTGCAAAATGTTATATTTCTTCATGTACGCCAAATTTCAATTATTAATTAACTGAAAAAGGCAATCGGCTCCAGTGAGGTTTGAACTCACGATCATTAGCTCAGTGTCAATGCTATATCGATGCCTTAGACCGCTGAGATAATCTCCCATGTGCGAGACCAGTTTGAAGTACGATTGTGTACTCTCTGCTAGCAAGTCGAATGCTTTGAGAACAAATAAATATTTCGTTTATTGTTTTTTTTTCTGTCGGGGAAATAGGTGACCACGATAACTCGAGAACCCTCTGGCTTCACATTTAAAAGGCTTTTGACCTTTATATAAACTATCTTTTTTTCAATTTATTTTTCTCAAAAAAAAAAATAAGTTTTTTGAAAAAAGTAAACTCTTTCCTTGTTCGTAAAAACATTGAGTTTTTTTAATATCTTTCCTTCCTCCAATTTTTTTTACAGAAAGAATTAAAATTTTGTTGTCAGTAGTATTTGTTATGTTTTGGTTTTACATTTAACACCTTAAAAAAAAACACATATATTGCCAAAAAATAATTTAAATTTTTGAACGGAAACTGCAAAATGTTATATTTCTTCATGTATGCCACTAAAATATTTAAAATTTTGTATAAATCTTTTTAACAGTCAAAATAAAAGATATATTTCCACATTTAGCTTCTGGAAAACCTAAAACAATATGCTTCAAAGATATATTTTTACTTTATCACGTTATTTGCGGATAAATCATTATACATTTTCAGACGTTATATATCACAGTAATCATGAATGCAAATATAAGAATTTTAGCCATACTCTGTAAAAAAAATTACACATGTAAATGTAATGGAATGTAAAATTTACTTATTTTACATACAGTGCGGTCCAAAAGTCATCCTCTTTAACTTTTGAACGAGTTGAGATATCGACTTCAAATTTGGAGCACTTAAATAAGACAACCTAATCAATCTTTTCGCGTATATTTCATATTTTCAGCTTTTAAAATGTGGGCAGGGGGGCATGAGGGATTTTTTTAAACGGAAAGGGGGGCCTGTGATAAATCATTGTAAAGCTTATAAAATTTTCTATTTAACCATACTTTTTTATTTTTTAAACATTTTTTTTTGGGGGTTTAAAATAGGGTTAAAAACGGGTATTTTCGTCAAAATTTCTTTAAAAAAATTAAACAATTTATGAAAAATTAATTATTTTATATTACAAAAACGTAAATTATACTTTCAAACTAATTTTAATTTTTATATCTAAATAAAAATTTACAAAAAAAAAACTTAAAAAGTCGCAAAAAAATTGAAAAATTAAAACTTTAAAAAAAAATAATAAAAAATAAAAAAGTAAATAATAAAAAGTAAAAAGTATAGTTAAATAGAGAATTCACGGAAAAAAATCCTCCAATATGAAGTATTTGTGATACTTGTGTTAGATACTTGTTTCGAGTATAAAAATACTTCATATAAACATATTTAACTAATTTTAAAAAAAAATCAATAATTCAATTAGTACTTGTGCCCAAAAAATTAGTATTAGTAATATTTTTCAATATTTTTAGTATTTTAAATACTTAGTATAAATATCTGCTAGCAATCTTTATTTGTTTCTTTAAAACTTAATACAAGAAATTTTATTATTCAAACCAAGCACTTGATTCAAGTTTTAACCACTTTGGTTACACGGTGTGCATTAAACAAAGTTTAATGGAAAGTCAAACCACCCCGGATTTTTTGATTTTAGGTTTTTTTTTGGGACTTTTCCAAACAGTTTTTGACAACAATTGAAATCGCTCACGAATCCGTTTAAAATAAAGTCATTTTTCTTCTTCTTCAAGATTTTCCTGACATCACAATACTAGTTAAACCAAAGTTCAACAAAGTGTGTTAATGTCCAAAATTCACGGTCGTCTTATTTTGTACATTAAAAAAGTAGGCGTGGGAATGGTCGTGATTATATTAAGTATCATGGGTAGTACCTATGCTATAGGGTGTGTCATAGAAAAAACTTCGTATTGTGGTGTCAGGAAATACTTAAAGAAGAAAAAGAAGAACGACTTTATTTAAAATCGGCTTAGTAAGCGATTTCAATTTTTGTCAAAAACTGTTTGGTAATGTCCCAAAAACCACCTAAAATCAAGAAATCCGGGGTGGTTTAATTTACATTTAACTTTGTTTAAGGCACACCGTGGTTAAGCAAAACATCTGATTGCGGATAAATAAACTTTTAAGCCACTTGATCGTACCGTTAACTGGGGTAACTTGGGACGGTGTGGGTGACTTCGGGCACTTTTTCGAAAAACTCCCTTAACTTTTGCACACGTGCTTTGGTTCAAAGAGTTTTGCGAAAAAGTGTCCGAAATCACCCACACCGTCCGAAGTTACCGTAGTTGACGGTACTTGTTTTTAGTAATTATTTCACCGTGTGAATGTGACTGTTATAAATACACGAATGTTTTATGAGTTCGATTAAATTAAAGTACCAACGAGGTTGACAAAAATATCATTTACAGGACCATTAACTAAGATTTTTATCTTCTTTTTAATTACAATTACCTTAAAGTAATTTATATGGTAAATAATCGATAAGTTATTAAAATGCGTCTGCACGATCTTGTTTTTTTCGCAGTTAACATTTCGAACATAATTTTAATTATAATGATAATTTTCTCTGCAACGGTCGTTTTATGCCGACGCTTTTTCGTCGACAATCTAAATCAATTTATCTAATAAACAAAGCCGGCGCGATGCAGAGTGTGGGGGTGTCAGGACAAAAAAAAATACTCAAAATATAAATAAACTAAATGCAATTATTTTCTCGCGAAAATGTTGATTATTTTCTTACTATTCACTATGCGCTGGAGCAGTATTATACGGTAGTTTTAAATTTCCGAAAATGGCCAAAAATTTATTTTTTGAAAATGCTGTCCGTCCGATGTCAATATTTTTGTTAACACGATAACTCAAAAACTAATAATACGATCGACTTGAAATTTTCAGGAAAAATTAAGTTATATGGGGATAAGATCCCTATCGTATTTGAAAGTAATCCCCCTCAAAAACAAAAAAGTTATAGGGGGTTAAACTTTTTTTAAATGAAAAAACTATTATTTTCAAAGTTTTTTTTTCAACATTTTTTCGTTTTTCAAGATCTTTTTTTTTGTTTTTTTTGTTTTTTTTTTATTTTCTTTTTTTAATTTTCTTTTTTTTTTAATTTTATTTTTTTTTTTGAGAACTATTTGGTGTAAATGTGCTCAGACTTTGAAGTGAAGTGACGGTAGAGCCAAAATTGCAGTAGAAGAAGGGGATAAATTTTATTCATCCAACTATTAAATTTGATTATTGTTTGAATCCAAATTTATAATGCATTTGTTTATTTTCGTATTGCTTCAACATATTTTTTATTTTCTCTTTTTGCAATTAAAAATATTAAAAACTACATTTTTATTTACATGATTTTTTTTCAAATTTATACTATGTATACTACGCATGCAAAACTAATTTCATATACGAGAAATAAAACAAAACCTTTAGATTAGGATGGCTAAAAAAATTTAAACTTTTTTTAATATTTTATTCCCGTATGTAATACACCGACAGAGAGGTATTGTAATAATTTGGATGGAGTTCGCGCCTTCGCAATTTTTTTAAATTAGCGTAATATACATATATTGTATATTTTAAAGTTTTAATATTTTATTCATGATTGACCTGGGCGAGTTGTCCGTAACTACATTATTGGTAATTATGTTCCGCAGACGAATATGTTTATGACTTACTGTTGTAACATGTACTCGGGCGAACTTTGGTGTAATTATACAATGGCGTCGTCGCGTGCCTTGCGCGTGTATTATAACGACGCTTTTCGAATAATGCATAGACTTCCTAGGTACAACAGTGCATATGAAATGTTTACACAGGCTCGCGAAGATACTCTGGATGCGTTACGCCGTAAAACAATTGCCAGCTATGTTGGCCGTCTGACGTCCAACGCCAACAGCCTTCTCAGGTCTCTAGTTCAATCTGATATTTTTTGGAGTTCTCCAGTTATCGTTAACTGGCGCCGCTTCTGCTTCAGATAATTTGATACTTCTACCTTATGTTTCTTTTTCTCATACTTTTCACATGTACAAATGTATATTTTATTTTTATATGTTTTTTTTACTGTAATAAATGCATTATTATTATTTAATATATAATTATTAAACAACTTTACAATTTTCTCATACAATTTGTTTTTGGTTGAAGATTTGGGCTGACGCGAGGACTCCTTTTTAGAAATCTGAACCTCAAAACTAGCTTGAAATATTAAAAAAGTTTTCTGGAGATTTTTTTTCTGGACCTCGGTGGGGGGTAATTAACCCTATTACCCCCCGGGCTACGCACTTGACTGGTCGCTAGATGGCGCCAAGTGACAGTTCGATATTCAATGATTGGAATATTGTTGAGTTTTTATTTCTTTTAGGGTCATTATCAGCCCGGGAAAATGCGAGCTATTAGTCATCTTTTGTCATCCTTTTTAGCTTTTATCATCGATACACTGGCGTTGCGTTGTGGTAGAGGGGAAAGCCTGCCGACAGGCGTCTTGTGGTCACTTCTAATCAGTGTTGAATTTATGCTACGCTCATAAACGAAAGAACAGCTCTTTTGCCCGAGGCCTGGTCATTATATTAAACTAAAAGTAAAGTATCTGTTAACGTTACCGGCAGGATAAATGCCACATACTGCTTTGCCATTGGTGGTTGTTATGCGACCGAGGTTCTCTACCAAATAGATAACTTTACTTCAAGGTGCCCTTAGGGCCATTTTAAAACATTTTTTAATAAGAAATCAATTCAACATTCTAAAAATTGTATTAAAGTAAAATAAGAATTACATAGATAATAAGAGTTTTCTATTTTACGTACACTAATAAACAAGATGGCTGAACTGCTATCATCATTATAACCTTGATTATAACCTAATAAATGGTCTCGAAATAGTAATATTTTCCGAGTCGACCTATAATATACTATTCCTGTTTACTTTTAATACATTACAATGTAATGTAATGTAATTTACATTAATTTTTTACCCACCCTACAAATATAATTCCCTAGCTAGTATATTTTTTTCATATTTTTTGTATTTACCTATCTATCTGTATGTATCTGAATCCGAATATAATCAATATAAAGCAGAGGTAATGTATAAATTTTAATTCAAAAGGAGCTTTTTTTTTCATATTTTTACATTCCATTCCATTCCATCATGACAGTCACAAATAAATGGATTGATATTGTGATTTATATCAATTACAATTAAAAAAGAGCAAAGCCTAATTAGATTAATCCCAATATTGGAGATGTTCAAATTGTTATTATTAAATAGCTTAAATTTAGCTTCTTTTCAACGGAAAAGTTTAAAAATTAATTGTTTTTATAAGACGTAAATATAAGTCACACTTTAAATAAATAAATTTTGAAATTTTGACCGTCAATCCAACAAATTCGACTTGAAAAAGTAACGGAGAGTAAAACAATGTACAATGTACTGTATATGAAGATCACTTTAAACCGCTAAAATAAATTTTTTGTTGCATTTCTCTGATGATTGAGGGTGGTCCTAAGGGAGGAGAGGGGAAAAATCATAGAGGGTGGGTTTTAATGTGGTAGTAAAAAGTTCTTTTAATTAAATTTTATTTAATTTTTAAAAATACTTTAATTTTTCGTATTACACATTTCTTTTGTTTTCGTTGAATTTAGAATTTAGTTTTCTTTAATAGCCTGTCACTTAAAAAAAATTAGGCGTGATCTGAGAGATAGAATCGCAGGGGGTAATTAAAAGTCTTTTAAACCTATTTAAGGCTGTAAAAAAATTACTATTCGACTTTTAAATACTTTTTTTTAAACGTTTTTATGTTGTTAAATAGTACCGAACAATTAGGGCTGTTCTAAAATTACGTTACCCAATTTTTGGTATTTTTAGAGTTTAAGTTTTCTGCGTGTAATACAGAAATAGTAAGAAAAATGGAGAAAAGTTGGATATAGCCACCTTTTTAATATAATCTTTTAATAAAGGCATAATTTATAAATTTTTACACTGGAAAATGGTTAATTAAGCGTCGCCTGCAGGACAGCATATTTTTATTTGTACGACAATCTATTTTACATAATATTACTTACCACTACATAAAGATAGGGAGTGTGGATATGTAAAATTTTCATATTTTCTGCATAATATATTCCATATTACTACTATCGGGTTGTAACGATTGAATTATTATAATAAATTGTTCGAATATAAACACTAGTCTGCAAAATTACATTCAATATAATCATTATTTAAAAACGACCCGTGAAGATATGTAATAATTTTCATTCCAAAGTATAATCTTCAAATTGGATGGTATATTGCGTTTTTTCCGATATACTTCCTAAAATATAATTCTTTGAGCTTGGCAAAATATGACCTTGAACTGTCATTTCGACAAGTGAGTCCATGTATCTTGTTGCAAAGATATATATATATATATATATATATATATATATATATATATATATATATATATCTTTTTGGAGGGCGGCAAGTAATATGTTGCCTATGGCGGCAGACTTACTTAATCCGGACCCGCTAACAGTATATTTGTAGAACCGTGTCATTTGAATAATAAGTTGTGGACATAATTTGGAATGCAAAAAATGTTCTAAACGGACGCGGGTTAGAACACCGGTCGAGACAATGATTTATTTATACATTGTTGATTCTTTATCGGACCGATTCGCTTTTAAGGAGTTCAAAACTATTGTTTAATTGTGAGTGGACAATACTATTGTACCACAATAAATACACCATATTTTATGGTATTGTGTTTAGATTATAACGGTTGCCATAACCTAGAAAAAATCTTATCATATATATTTTTAGACTGCTTTTATTGAAAGTAAACTATTACACAGGCCTACAATTTAAAACTGATTTTTGAATCTCCTTAAGTGATCTTAAATAAACACGTAGCAGAGTTGGGCACAATAACTTTATGATTAGTTTTTATTTTTATTATTTCTTAACGCATTAATTTATGATGTTTGATATATGAAGCTTTACAAAATAAGAAAACATAATATAACAAGTGATAATATTAAATAAAAAATTGGTAAAATTACACTAGTTTACAAATTTTAACGTTTATTGTTTACTAGCTGTTACCCGCGACTTCGTCTGCGTGAAAAGTTGAACAAATGCAAAAAATATAACTGCAAATTGCAGTCTGCAATATAAAATACATTGTTTATATATTTTACATATCCTTTCCTCTCCCCCCCCCTCTTTATTGCTCTCTCTTCCTTTCCCTTTACCTCTCCCTCTACCGTTCGGGCAAAAAATGTGACATGGATACAAAGATTTAAATTTAAATTTGAATTACAAAATCAGTTTTTTTTTAGATAAAAGGTGGCCTATGTCCTTCCTCAGGATGCAATCTATTTCCTTACCAAATTTTATCAAAATCTGTTCAGCGGTTTAGACAGAGAGAGTTACTTTTAAAATTATAATATTACTATGGATTCCAGGTGCTTTTAATATTTTCTTAGAAATTTTGGGATGGTGAATCCGAATCCGTCAAGAAAATTCAAACGTTTTTAAAATATTTCACCATACAGTTTAAAAAATGTATCAAGTTTGAAAATTCATTCATGGTTCTAAACGTCTGAACTTCTTATAGTGAAGTGGTTTATTATAAAATAATTAAAAAGCTTATAATCACCTTCATGTTTAAAAAATGGTTAATTATGAGCTTTTTTTGTTTTTTTTTTTTTAAATACTTATATGACATGACAAAATACTTTTTTTCATGCCGAATACAAAAAAATGAGTTAAAAAACGGTTAGTGGTGATTTTTTTGAAAAAAATTTGAATTTGATTCAGATTAAAAAAATATAAAAATAGTGATTATTATGTGTTATTTTTTTAAACGTCTTAAAGCCACTTAAACGGAGCAATTTGTGCGCAAGTTTGATGCTATGCAAGTTTGTTGCAAGAATGATTCAGTCACTGCGCATGCCTTTAGACAAGTTTGAGGCCATTTTCGTGCCATCAAATTATTTAGAACATGTTCTATTTTTCGGCGATTTTCACGCAAGTTTTTTGGTTATTTTCGTGGTACCAATCTAGAAAAAAGTTACCAAATCGATTTCATTTTACTAATATATATAGCAATATAGTAGCACATGTTATTAATAATTATTATTAATAATAGGTCGGTTTGTCTAACTAAAAAACTTCCTTAAAAAACCAAATGCTAGGTTATGTTTTTGTCAACAAACGCAGAGACACGTCAAAATTGTTTAGATGGCAGCACTGTTTACCTTGCAATATATAGCACCAAACTTGCGTACACCTTGCTCAGTGAAAAGGCAAATCAATGTCCAATTGTCCTCATGCTATATCTGGCAGCAAACTTGCATAGCATCAAACTTGCGCACAAATTGCTCCGTGTAAAGTGGTTAATATTTACCTGTTTTTAAAACTAAAGTCCATTTACTCACAAACGGTACGTAAACTAGTGTTATTGGGTGTTTAATTGTAAGATACATATATTGTATTTATTTTTGTCTTCTTTTTAACTATATCGTAATAAAAGCAAGCGATTCAAATAATAATAAACTCAATAAATTTCATATAAATCATAAATTTATTATCAGCGACCTTTTATAAGGAAAGTATGTAATTATTAAATAATAATTTCTATAGCTAATCAATAAATAATATACATGTTCTATCGCCTTGAATGACCGGAAAATTTATTTTCCCATTAATCAAAATGTATAATATGGGTGTCCGAATCCATTATTTTACTTTTTCCCAGGGAAAATTATCAATTATTTTACCTATTAAAATTATTTTTTAGACGACCATTAGGGTGTGCGTGACAAAAATTTCAATTCCGATATTAAAAATTTACGATCCCGGGATACTGGGATTTTCGGGATCTTGATATTTTCGGGATCGATGCTAGAAAATACGTATAGTATAAGGTTAGTTAGAAAAAAAATATATGATATATCATATATTAAAGGAACCAAAAAAATCACATTGTAATTGTCCCCCCCCCTCAGGGGGTGGATTTTTATTATCAGATTCACTTTCAGCAACCTCAAAAACCCCAATATACCAGTTTTTACGAAAACTACCCCCAACCCTCAGGGGGTGAAAATAAAATAAAAAAATTATCAGATTCATTTTCGTCGACCCCAAAAACCCCTATATATCAATTTTGACGAAAATATTTAAATATATTTACCCCCTCACCCCTGCGGGGATAGAGTTAGAGTTGTCATGTTCCATAGGCGTGTTTGAATTCCTTACATTCTTTTTTGATCACAACTGGAAAAAATCAGACAGTAGAGTGAATTTATTTGTATTTTTTCTGTTTCATTTTTGACTTGTAAAACAGCTGATGCCTGTTGAATAAGTAATCGGTAAAATTTTAAGACTTTTTGAAATCCCCAAATGGGATTCTTTTTTGGGTGTGGCAGAGGGTCAAATGTGAGATAAACTATTACTATTTACGATAGCTTGCTTAATATTCTACCAAGCAGCGTTTTCATAATAGTACATCAGAGTTGACGTCAAAACGTCGCTAGGCAACAAATGGAGTTACTGCTTTCTAGCGTAGTCGGGCAGTATTGCTTAAGTAACAAAAATTATTGTTGTAAAATATTAATTTTTTGGGGCCGGTGAACTTACCGGACACACGAATTCTCAATTTTTTTTTTAAACCAAAAATAAGTACTTACCATAAACAGTATTTTTGCAAAAAAAAATTGCGGATTACTCACAAATTAGCGAGAAATTAATTTAAAAAAATCCGAATTTTGTGCATTTTTAAGTACATTTCTCTTCTTCTTCTGCTTCTCTACTTCAATTTAGGACCCTGCTAAGATGATAAATAAACAGCGTTGTCAGATTGTGCATATATTGAAAACGTTTTTTTCTGAGGTTAATATTAAAAATGTACAAAAAGCAATCAAAAACTATAATTTTATTATAAAAAAAACACAAACGTAAACCAAAGCCTCCCATTAAAAAAAAAACACCAAACCAGCAAACTACCAAACCAAACCATTGTTAACGTTAACCAACACACCCATTAAAAAAAAACACTAACCAGAAATTGGTGAGTATTTTATTTTATTATAAAAATTTCAACAATTATTTTATTATATTTATTAATTTTCAGAGAATAGTAAGAGAGCCACTGAAATCAGTGCTGCTACTACAAACCTCGCTTTCGACCGTATGATCTTCGGCCGTAATACCCACACCGCTAATATCTAATACTTACATCTGACAACGCTACATTTTTTTACAAACATACACGAAGTTAGAAACATGTAATCTGTTATCATTCTTTGTAAAATAAACAGTTATTTTTAAATATAAATTTGTTCTAGATAAAAAACAACATTTTCCGCATTCAGAATTATTTATAATTGTTAGTTTTAGCATTACAGTGAAAAATTAGTACAAGATTGGCGTTATTTTTTGTGTCCGGTAAGTTCACCGAAACCAATTTTTTTTATATTTTTTTTTTTAGTTTTTTTTTTATATTTTGTTTAGTTTTTTTTATATATATTTTTTAATAACTATAGAAAAAAGTATTATTATATTGTCAGCAGTATGTTTTTATTATTCAGTGTGAAATTTTTAAAAAATAGTGTTAATTTATTATAATAAAATATTACGATTTCAAACATAATTAAAATATATTACCAGGACCACACAAATGGTTTACATATTATATTTATGTAAATTATTTATTTGAATATATAGTTTAGAAGAGTTTATTTTAAATACTTAGCATAGTGGTGCTACTTAGTATATTATTGATAAAAAGAATGGAA
>OY294048.1:14010223-14062663 GCA_958510825.1 Brachypterus glaber | reverse complement strand
CCATAAATAACTATTAAAACATTCACCAACTTAAAATTAATATAATTGTTACTGATATTATATAGACTTTTAGTTTAGTGTATACAATCGAGTGACCGGTATTGTATATGTATTTAAGCCTTCAGGCTGTAGTTAGAAATAATGCTTTGGTTAATAAATAATATTAGTGTATTGTGTTAATGTAAAGTAGGTATGTTTGTCGGGAATGTATGGCGCGGTTGGCAATAACAGGGACATAGGGAAAACAAGTAGGCCGTTGTTCTGAACAGGACTTCAATATTGATGGTGGTTTGAATATGCACCGAGAAAAATCGGACAATGTGTTACGGCGTTTCAAAACATCCCGATTTTCTAAATCAAAAACACTCGCTTGCTTAAAATTCGCTCCTTGGTAAAAGCGATTGTGGCCTGATCTTTTCCTAATGGATCTAAAAAATAAGTTACAGATATACTTTTTTAAAATAAGATAATTTTTGTAAGAAAAAACGATAATAATTTTATCATAAAATATCATCATAGACATATAATTAAATTCTAGATTTTTTAAATTATTTAATTAATTAATTTAGAATGATATGTATTATTAAAATTGCATTATTAGGTAAATACCATGTAGGTTGCAAAACTTCGAATGTAATTTTCTGGTTTGTAATAAAACTCGGATTTTTTGGCAGGTTTTAATGCGTCACTTTATTTTATCGCTAACGTTTCTCCCCTCTTTGGGGGCTTTATCAAAGCTAAAAGATAACAACTATTGTTAATAATAATAATAATGATAATATATAGCAAAATATTTTCTTGACTGTATTGAATCCCATTTTCGGGTAAAATATGTAAATTTCTTACCTGAAATTGTGTGAGCGTAGTCATATATATTATTAAATTGAACATATCGTCGGCTTACAAGTAAAAGGCACTTTTTTGCAAAAATGGGATTTTTAGGGTACTGTAATTAATTTTTGATGATCTATGTACAGGTAAACCGAACTAACTTCTAGGTGGACTGCCAAGAGAGTTACCCACTATACAAAACGCACCAGTTTGATTTTGAATAAAATTTTATCTGGCAATAGGCATTAAGTCACTTAGTGCGTTTTACTTGTAGATTATTTCAAATGTTTCTGCACTAAGCGACTGAGTGTTTGTTTGGCGAAACGTGCATTTTTGTAACAATTATTACAAAAATTAAAAAACAACAGTGAAAGTTAAATTTGTCAATATCTCAAATCCATGTTTTTGGACTTAGTGCTCTTTACTTGTAAGCCGACGATATTATGGACAAGGACCTTTTACAAACACACCAATTTTTATATTTTAATGTAATACTTATTGTTTTTATGTTTGTAGAAGGTTTTAATAATATATATGACTACGCTCACACAATTTCAGGTAAGAAATTTACATATTTTACCTGAAAATGGGATTCAATACAGTCAAGAAAATATTTTGTAATATATTATCATTATTATTATTAACCAAGTCCAAACCATAGTTGTTATCTTTTAGCTTTGATAAAGCCCCCAAAGAGGGGAGAAACGTTAGCAATAAAATAAAGTGACGCATTAAAATCTGCCAAAAAAATCCGAGTTTTATTACAAACCAGAAAATTAATATTGCATTATAATATTTCAGTTCTCATGTTATATGTTGGTCTATAGATACACCAAGATATTTAGACTAAGTCAAATCACTGTAATTGGTTCGTGAGCTCACCTTATAAAAAGTATTGATTATCTTGGTCTCTCATAAACATTTTGTTTCTAAAATCAAAATGTATAAAATTTTATACCACAAAAATGACTTAAAAAGGACTGGTTTGGATTCTAAAATTTAAATGTTCATGAGTGACTAGTTAGTTGATAACTAGTCATAAGGTGAACTGACGATCAAGTCAAATAAACTGCAGTAATTTAACAAGTCTAAATATCTTGGTTTATCTATGTACCAACATATAACATGGAAACTGAAATACTGGAAAGCAATATTAAAATTATTACCACGTAAAAAAATATACTAGTTTCTTATTATTTTGATTCCATGATAATAATAATTTTGTTTTTTATTTGACCAAAAATACAAGGGCTAAAAATTTAGCAATATCTAATTTTTTAATTGCGTTACCGATATACCCATGAAAATTAGTTATTTTTAATTTGAAAGCGGTGCTATATGCCCAAAAGTCAGATTCACTTGCAATAAAGTCCAAGTATCTTGGTGTATCTATGGACCAACATATAACATGGAAACTAAAATATTAAAACGGGATAAAAAAGTTTTCATTCTTCACATTTAAAAAGTTTTTGAACTGTAAAATTCAACACCATGTAAATAATATTTTAGTATTTGACCAACAAAACTAGCGCTAGGAAATTTGGCAAAGTCTAGTTGTTTTGTATTGGCATTTGCGTTTTACGCCGAAAATGAGTTAGTTTTGAATTGTGCTATATGTCCAGAACATCAAGTTTGATTAATTTGCAGTAATTTAAGTTTAAGTATCTTGGTGTATCTGTAGACCAACACATTATATGGAAACTAAAATATTAAAACGGGAATTCCGTGAAAACTATTTTTGTTTAATATTTCACCAAAAACACTAGGGCTAGAAATTTGGCAACGGCTATTTTATTTTCTGTTGGCAATGCCGATATTAATAATTTAATTTTGAATAATTGAAATTATCTTGATTAATTGAATACGCTTTACGCTGCAGATTAGTTATTTGTGATTTATGCACGGTGCTATAGGCCCAGATCATAAAGTCGGATTTCTCGATTGAAATTATGTATCGCCGTTTTATGAAAATCACATTATTCTAATAAATTAATTATACTAGAACTACAACATTATATTTCAAATAACTATTCCGCATAACAACCACTACAATTCCGCATAACAACCACTACACTAATCATAATCATCTATTCAAATTGCATTCCCATATTTTACCATTATTGATTTTCATCATTCCAAAGAAATTTTCATATATTCTCCTATATGCGGTTATGTACCATGCAGGTGTCCCATGTTTTCTATGCTACGCAATATCTACGTTATTTTAAATGATAAAGATTTTATTAAAGATTAAGGCCAAAAAAGAACTTACCCCTTATTAAAAAGCACTACATTCTGAATTCAACGATGTATAATGCTATTTTTTTAGAGAAAGTCTCCTAAGACAAAATAGGGTACGACAAAAAGCCAATAAGAAATTGTGTCTCCATCCCCTATTTTTTTTTAACTTCCCTACGAGGAAAGGGAACGTTTAAGTATTACGTAACGTTCCTAGGGGGGGAAGGGGGGTGTGATGGGGGTCATTTTGAAGTGTTACGCCTATGTTAATGGTATAGGAAAATAGCATTACAGGGGAGGGTGGGGGTCCAAAATGATCATAATTTGCGTTACGTAATACTTGAACGTTCCCAAAGTAAAAAGTATTATACCTGATTTAATTTAGAATTTAGTGCCCTAGTGATTTTGCATGTTAACACCTCCCAACGCTGGGCAGTAGAGAAAATTGGAACTTTTTTTTTTATTTTCTTAAAAGGTTGTACCTACCCTTCGGTAGGTACACCCCGGCATTCAACCTGTCGGTTATGGTTTATTTATATGTAGTCAGAAAGTAACTGTAAATTAATTTTTAAAAACACCACTACACATCCATGCCCCACGTGGGATTCGAACCTGCGACCGCGGCGTTACACCACCGCGGGTGGGAATTTTTTCAGAAAAAATTTTATTGCTTTTTTTACGTTTCTGGACGTTTTATATCCAAAAAATATGATTTCCGTCAAAAAGAAAATTTTGTCTGTCGGTCAGACTCGGTCTGTCTGTGTGTCCGGGAAATTTGTGACCACGATAACTCAAGAACGCTTCGAACTAAAGACTTCAAATTTGGACCATAAGTTGATTATCCAAAGTTCTAGGCTGGGATTGTTTTTGGTAAAAATCGGATTGGAGTAAGGGGGTAAAAACAATTTTTTCAAAACATTTTTTTTTCAATTTATTTTTCGTTTTACGAAAAAACAAACTTTTTTTGAAATTTTTTTAGTTTTGAAAAGCTTAAAAAAATTTTATCTATTGTTTTTAATTTTTTTTTAATTTTTTTTTTTCGTTTTTGATTTTATGAACCTAGGCCTATAGGGGAAAGTATTATTTTGTTGGCAGCAGTATTTTTTAATTATTTCAAAGTGTTATACAGGGTGTAGGGTCCGAAATTTTAAGGGGTGATTCTACATCATAAAATATGACAAAAAGTTCATATGAACATGTCTAAAAATGCGTGAAAGAGAGCTACGCCCCTTTGAAAGGGGCTAAAAATTTCAGTTTTTATTTATAACTCGGAAACTCTTTGAGATATAGTAACAAGGTTTTGCAAGTAAACTATTTCTAGAAAGCCCATCTTTGTTTGTTATTTTTATGTACCTATTTTAACCAGGGGTGTGCGAAAGGGGAGGGGGGCTTATCAGTTTTTTTTCCCAAAGTTTTTTCTGTGTAACTTTTTTGCAATTTTATTTCTGAAATATGATTCCTCAGGTCAAAATACATAAAAAAGGTACTCATGTTATAATACTGTAGGATTATCCGGTTTCGAGAAAAATAATTTGAAGGTAAAGTTTCAGGCTTCGAGGACGAAAAATTAAATACTAAAATGTTGAAAACCAAAATTTCAATGATTACTGTATAATAAAACCTAAAAAAAAGTTTATATACATGTAGGTCGAAAAATCGCTTTTAAAGCTACTATGGCCCTTTAAAAATGGAGCATTTTTAGGAGACCATAGCTCCCTTAGGATTGATTTTTGGAAGTACCTGTATATGAGTTTTTTTTCTTAGTTTTTGTACATTCCCCCCGCATCATTAAAATTTTGGTTTTTAACATTTTAGTATCTCATTTTTTGGTCTTCGAACTGTGAAATTTCACCTTCAGATGAATCTTTCTCGAAAACGGTTAATCCTACAGTATTACAATAACAGCACCTTATTTAATTATTGCGCTGAGGAATCATATTCCAAATATAAAATTGCAAAAAAGTTACACAGAAAAAAGTTTGGGACAAAAAACTGATAAGGGAACGTTCAAGTATTACGTAACGCTCCTAGGGGGGGTCCTTTGTGGAGTGTTACGCCCATGTTAATGGTAAATAACGTTACAGGGTGGGTGGGGTCAAAATGATCAAAATTTGCGTTACGTAATACTTGAACGTTCCCTAAGGACCCCCGTTTCGCACATCCCTGGTTAAAATAAGTACATAAAACTAACATAAAAAGATGGGCCTTATTAAGATTAGTTCACGTGCAAAACCTCGTTACTATATCAGAGGGTTCCTGTTATTAAATAAAAACCGACTTTTTAGCCCGTTTTAAAGGAAAGTAGCTCTCTTACGACGCATTTTTAGACATATGTTTATAGAACTTTTTTTACATTTTATGATGTAGAATCACCCCTGAAATTTTCGGACCCTATTTTAAATACACCGTGTATAGGTAATAATATTAAGTATAACTTAACTAACTTAAACCTAAAGACTAAATATATTAAAAATATATATTTTCTATTATCTTATAACCTAAAACTTATAATTTTTATCATTAACACTGTGTAATAATTAAAAAATAATTAATGAATTTGATAAAAATTTAATATATTCATAAATTAGCATATTTAAAAAAAAATATGTATTAATTTAAAAAGTCCTATTGTTCCTTCGTCTAGTTATCTTCGAAGAATAAAATCTTTAGACCGTTAAAATATCTATATAAAATATTTTTGAAGTAATTATTTTAATAAAAAGCATTAGTATAAATGGAGTGCGGTATGTTAAACTACACCTTCATAAATAAATAAAAAAATTGAATAAAAAAAAATACTATACATTTAGTTTCGGGTTAAAATGTATTGCTATTACATTATTATTATTAGTGTCGCAGGGAAATATTTTTAGAAATCTCAAAATCATGAATTTTCCAAACACCGCAGAATTTAAAAGCTATATGTTCGATAAAGGGCACCGATCATGGAAAATTTCTTTTTCATTGTAATTAACTATAAATTTCAGGGTTAGATGTCCAACTTTTTTTAAAAAATACACAACTCATATGCTGCTATCATGTGTTTAGTGTAAAAAAGTATTTCATTTTAAATTAATAAAATAAAATAAAATAAAAAAATATATAAAAAATAAAGTTTAGTGGCAGTAACGCGTAATTCTTAGTATGTTTAAAGTTAAACAAGCCGTGCAGATATGTAATTATGTTTGTTTGTTTGTTTTTAACCTCGTACTATTCTACTTAATTAAGCATCCCCTAAGTCCAGGACTTGTGTGGGCTAGTAGTAGAGGGAACCACCGGCTTTAATTGACTTTCGAACCAATATATCTAGGGAGTACGCCTTCGCCGAATTTCAATTATAATTAACTGAAAATGGCAATCGGCGCCAGTGAGGTTTGAACTCACGATCATTAGATCAGTGTCAGGCTATATCGATGCCATTGACCACTGAGCTAAATCTCCCATGCTAGGCATTTCATTATATATTATTCACAGTAAACGGTATATTGCATTTTCCCAAATACTTAAAAAAAAAAATCAAAAAAAAGTAATATTCAAAAAAAAAAATCCAAAAAAACCTTAAATAAAAAAAATTTTAAAATTTTCTTTTGCGAAAAACGAAAAAATTTTACTTTTTTTAAATTTTATTTTTGCGAAAAAAAAAATTAAAAAAAGTTTTTGAAATGGTTTTTTTTTAAATTTATTTAAAAGTTTAACCTCCATAACTTTTTTGTTTTGGGGGATTACTTTCGTTCTTGAGTTATCGTTTCTACAAAAAACGTGACACCGACAGACGGAGGGACGGGCAGATGGACATTAAAAAAAAAATGCTTATTTTTTTGAAATTTCGAAATTACCGAATATTATTCTAGCGCAGGCGCTGTGAACAATATATTAAGTCCTAAGTTTACAATGAATACGTTAATTCAGACTTTATATAGGTTTTATTTTTACATTTTTTATGACTAAATAAAGTAGCATACATAAAAAAAATTGTTATTTAATATTATTTTGTTTATAACTCACGGTTTAAGGCAAGGGATTATATCTGAGCCAAATAATCTGAAAGAGACCGAAGCCCGAATTCAGATATACCTAATCTCGAACTTAATATGATATACTACCACAAACCTGCGTAAAAACATTTTCTTTATAACTTTATGTGCATACAAAGTCCATAATTCATCACCCTATTACAACAATTATTTTTAGGTGTGAGATCTAGATCATGTAATTAAAACAAAGTATTCGAATGTAAATTTATTTACATTTAAGCTAGTATATAGCTACAAATAATAGCAAAAACTAGCTGTGAAGATATATATTGAATATTATACAATACTTTGTATGTTATACAATGCTTTGAATTCTAAACTGATAAAAAGGATTTATTTGGATATGGCCAATTAAATTATTTGGTTGTAACAAATTTTATTTGAGTCAAATAAATATATATGTAAACAAATATATTCTAATGATTTATTAATGGGCACTAAATAATTTATTTGACAGAAATAAAAAAAAAATTGTCACAACCAAATAATTCAATTGGCCATATCCAACCAAATATTTTGTTTGCACAAATAAACTGTTTTATCAGTGTATAGTATACTCCTCGCAGTTTATTTATTTTATTTATTTATTTATTACAATTATTACACTTCGTAAGTTACATTTTTATTAATATAATTCTTAAATATAATAACACTAATAAATATAATTACTTAAAAAGTAAAGTAGACGGTTTATTAAGTGAGACGTAAAAATTTATTGTTTTTTTCTACTAATTAAATTGACATTTAAGGCCACAAAAGCTACTTGTAGTTTGTGCGTGGCCCTCGGATAGTATACATTAATTTTTATGTTAATGTCGTCTCGCATGCGTTTTTTCTTAATATTTTTATTTTATATTTAAAATATTGATAAAAAAAATAAAGGATTAAATTGTATTATTCTAAATTTATGTTAGTATGTTTAATCCAGTTTTTAATTTTTTTGATAAACGTTTTGTAAGAACTATAATTTTCTTTTAAATTTACTGGTAATAGGTTATAAATTTTAAGTGCATTGTGTACAAAATTTTTTTGTCCTATAGACTTGTTTTTTTTTGGAATATTCAGATTTTTTTTAAATCTAGTATGGTGTTCATGTAAAGGTTGACTTATGATTGCAAGTATTCTTTTTCCAGTGAAGTTTTAAGTTAAACTTGTATTGGGATATTTTTAATTTTTTAGTTGCGCTTTCTAAGTTTAGTCCCTACAACTTTTTTGTTCTTGTAGGGAAAGAAGCATATCCTTTTAATGGGAAATTTCGGCTAAATGACAAAAATGTATTTTTGTTTAAATAAATGCAAAATAATGACAAATAGACTAAGAGAACGTTCAAGTATTACGTAACGCAAAATTTGGCCATTTTTGAACCCCCCATGTAACGCAGCGTAACATTTTTAAGACCCTGTTACGTAACATTTTTTTTAACAAAAAGTGAAGAAATTGAAAGGTTTAAACCGGTTTTAACCGGTTATTGATTCCGTGTTTTAACCAAAAGCCCGGCATGAGGTAATTTTCGCAACCGGTTAACCGAAAACCGGTTATTGCCTATGGTTTTCCATTTATATATATTTTTTTGTTTAGAGGATTTAGTGAACGCCATATATATGCAATACAATTTGAAACGAATCCATATCTTAGGCCTAGATCATTGTTAAACACGTGATCCAATAAACATTTTTACTGTTATGGGTTATTTTCCTTATATACACTACTAATTACTGTAAAAATATTAAAAAATAGGCAAAATATGAGTAATTTTTCTATTCTATTCATATATTAAACAAAATCAGCCTAAAATAATTACAGATTTACGAAGAAAAACTATTTAGTCCCATACATAATTTATTTTGAATATTTAAAAAAGAAAAATCGTAATAGAAAAAAAAAGCATCGATATTGGTCCCAGAAAAAAAAAAGTGACAAAAGTCGGTTCTTATTGCAAAATCCTTGCAGATGACACTTCCTGATGTTCCCCCAACCACCTCACAAAATTCCAGCCGGAGGTACTATCATAGTACCTCGCGGCCGCCAGCTCTTAGTCTAAAACTGATTTTTGGGTTTTATTTACCTTACCTTTATTTTTATTGATTTTTTTTAAGTTAGTTTATAACTTTTTTGTCACTAGGGGATTTTTTTTTTAAATTTGGTACTATTGATCTTTTTAATAAACTATTTTTTCTAAAAAAAATGAAGTTGATCGGAAATTTTCTTCCAATATTTTCGTTTTTTTTTTTGATAATTTGTCAAAAATTCGATCGGACTATTGTTTCTTGAATTATCGTGCGGAAAATATAACGTTGCAAACGGACGAATGGATAAAGAGACGCACAGACGGACAGATGGACGGAGAAACAGACGGACAGACATTTTAAAAAGCTGTTTAGAACTGAATATAGGACCTATTGGTAAAATTTTAATTGATATATATATATATATATATATATATATATATATATATATATATATATATATATATATATATATATATATATACCGTGCGATTATAAAGTGCCGAACACTTTTTAATGCAAAACTGGTTACCGAGCTTTTGTACGTAGCAATCACATGGGCTTGTCGCGCACAACTCTAACAGAGGCGTGGCTTCAAACGAAGAGTATTTTCTTTTCAAACTGTTTGGCACTTTAAAATCGCACTGTATATATATTAACGGTTATCTTATATTATCTTATCTTATCCTATCCAGGATAGACTATCCTATCCTATCCTAACTTATCTTATCTTTGTAAAGCTGTAAGGAGTATAATAATAGCGAAATAAAACTGGAGAAAACATTATGCAGGCAATATAAAATTAAAGAAATTAATAATAATTAAAATGTAGATTACCCGTCATAAATTTAATTACATCAACTATGAAATGTTATTAAAGCCACATTTATTATTTATTCATATTCCCGGAATACTTTAGTATTATTTGTTCCACTTTTAATTTGCACCAGAGGTAATTAATTACTATAACAATATATTATACGTGTTATTACAATAATCTTTAAACAAAACCTTAACTTTAAACAAATTAAAACTTCGTAGATTTTTACATATCCAATTTTACCGATAAAATTCAACCGTGTTCGTTATGGAATAAAATAAATTTATATTGCATACTTCTTTAAACTACATATATGTAGTTTAAAGTAGTATCTAATATAAATTTTAAAGACAGCACTAGTAGTGGAGTGGTGGGATACCTGTATACAGTGTATATTCCTCGACCTCGTTGGTATAGGGCATGGATATTATTATTATTATTATTAACATATAAATAGGAATAAACAAGACTAATATATTCGCAAGTGAATATTTGAGAATGATATTTTCAAATGGTATTAGTTAGGAGGTTACCGTTCGTAAGTAATCGTGAAGGATTACTGACAGACAGACAGACAGACAGACAGACATAATTCTGAAAATGGTTTTATTTATATTATGTACCTCAGTCGAAGAAAACGACGACGGTAATGTCTATTTTAACCCATTAAAGCCTAGCGTATGATTTATCATACGTTTATTCAGTTACAATAAACAAATATTTCCATACCTATGAATAGTATACATAACAGTTTTTTGCACTGGAAACCAAAAAATCTTCGCCCTTAATGGGTTAAAATAGACCTTACCTTAATTTTGAATGTTCGCACGATTGCAATACTTTCCCTTCCATTGGTGCGGGCCGGGAAAGTAAAAGAATTACAAATGAAAAAGAAAAAAATAGCGTCTAATTTCTTGGGCGTGTTAATTAAATTCAGTTGACACAACTAAAACAATGCCCTTTAAAATAGAATTAGAGTCACTCTATCTAGCGGCGTCAGACGTTTTAAGACACGGTGCTCCGAGGTGTTTTTTTGCAAATGTTAACTTTTTGTTTCCGACCCTTGATTTTTTTTTTCATAAATTGTTTAAACACACCATAAGAAGTGATTTAGGCAAATATAAAAAAATCGTTTATATCGATCGTTTTCTTTTACGTTTTTTTCCGAGGTTTTTTCTAATTTATTATAATATGTACATATTACGTACTCGAACGTCAATATATATTTTTATGATCACTGCATTACAAAAATGCTTATCTCCAACGCCGAAGGGCATATCTTTTTTTTTTCTAGCGCTTTATGCTTTATGAACAAAAAATTAAAAAAAAATTGTTTTTGAATATTCGGACTTAAAATGCCATGAAACGTCGAGAAAATGTGAAAAATGTGGGTGTTGAAAAAATATCGGTCTCTCTGTCCTCTGACTATAAACCTTGTAACTTCTAAACGAAACGTCCTATTTAAAAAAAGACCTACAGAGTTTGCCTGACGTCAAATATGCTTAACAATGGGATCAGGCAACGGGGGCAAAAACTATTTTTTTGCGACAACTAGCTTATTGTTGATTGATAAAAAGTATTATTTTATTTTTTATTAAAATTTCAATTATTTTTGTTGCAAGATAAGAATTGTTATCTATCGATCAATAAGAAGCCAGTTATCGCCAAAAATATTAGTTTTTTACCCTTTTTTCCCCATTGCTGCTCTCCAATGTTTTTTGTTAAATCGGACCTTTCGTTTAAAAGTTAAAAGTTTTATAGTCTGAGGACTGACAAATATTTTTTTAAACCCACTTTTTTCACATTTTCTGGACGTTTCATGGAATTCCGAAGAAGTCCGAATATGCAAAAAATATGAATTTTCGGTCGACTTCGCCCATAAAAATAAAGCGCTAGAAAAAAACCCTTTTGGCGTTGGAGATACGTATTTTTGTAATGTAGTTATCATACATAATAACTTTATTATTATAGATAAAATATATCTTGAAGTTTAAGTATGTAATATATACATATTATAATAAATTAGAAAAAACGTAAAAAAAACGACAGTCCGAACGATTTTTTTTTATATTTGCGTAAATTACTTCTTATGGTGTGTTTCATCAGGGGTCGGAAACAAAAAGTTAAGATTTGCAAAAAAAAACGTGCCTCGGGAATCCATAAAAAAAATGTTTGTCAATATTTATTTTTTGACTTTTTGGGTATTTTTTTTTTTTTAATTAAATGCCAAAAATGTTGATAAAAAACCGCCGCTAGATAGAGTGGATCTGAAAAGAATGACACTAGTAGAAACCCACTTATCTGCCGGTAAATATTTGATAAGAACAATTGCGCTAGGACGTAAAATAGGATTTTTATGTGACAGTCAGTCAAATATATTATGTATACGTTAAGATATTTTCCAAACTAAGCAAATAATTATAATTGGACTACTTCCACCTTTATATAGGTTGTTATTATAACACCCCTAGGGCTCTATTAAATGTAATTCTCACAACTAACTGTATGTACACATGTATATAAAAGGGTTATTTCCAAAATAGAAATAAAGTCTCTTAGATATTTGTTTTTTGTTTTTTTGAAAGAGCCAGAAAAAGTATATTGTTTTACTAAGAGGAAACGTGAAGCTTTTCTTTACTAGTCTGTAGAATTTACGGACGACGCGAAGCGGAGTCCGGAACTACAGACGAGTAAAAAAAGCACTTTTCCTCTGAGTGAAACATACTATTTTTTCTTCAAGCATCTTATATATATATATATATATATATATATATATATATTTAAATATTAATTTAAAAAATTTTCGTAGGCTAAACCGTACACTTTTCGCGATTTCGATGGTAACTTGTCTAATGTAGCATTTGCAATTTCGGAGAGATTTGTAGGTGTATAAACCATATATTCTTCTTCAATCGTTTTTAATCAATTTCACACAAGGTTTTTGCACAGAATCTCGAGTCAACCACCTGTTTACATAATAAACAAACAAGTTTGAAGTATAGCATAGATCACTTTTAACTAGTGTGTTAAGTTTTAAAATATGAAAATTTTAGTACGCTTGAAGAAAAAACATATTTTCTGAACGAATCTGCTTTGCAGAACAAGGTACGAGCAGGGGTGCTCCCATGGAGGAAGTACGTATCTTTAGAACTATAGTGTTTTTAAGGTAGTAGTCTGGTAACTTGGGTTCAAAAAATCGAAAAAATTTTTTTTGCTTAATTTGAAAGTACAATGTCTTGAGAATATACTGTGAAAATTTCAGAGAAATTCGAAATATTTCGGGAGTTATAACGAGTTTCCTAGAGCGCCTCGGAGTCCAACCTTTAAGGTCGACCGGCAGCTGCAACCGCAATGTCATCGAAAGAAGCCCAAAAGAGTCGAAGAGCGGACAAAGTTGCGGAGAATGATGCCTATGAAGAGGATGAAGGCATATTATACGCACCAGGCATAGACGATTGACGTAAGTATAAGTTTACTTATGAAAATTTGTTGTTGAACTTTAAACGCGTTCTTCCCAAAACATTGTTTTTCTGGTCGGCCCGGGTCCTACCTTTTTTTCTACTGAACCGATTGCTTTCAAATTTTAACAGGCTGTTTTACACACTTATAGTTCTCGTCGGTACTAACGAGAATGTTTTTCACCCCTAACTTTTTATTTTACAACCCTTTCTTTGCTAAAATAAAAGGACTTTTTTTTTCAAAGTCCGCCATTTTGTTATTTATCCTTGAAATTTAACTTCAGTAGTTCCGACCAGAATGACATGTCTATAGATTAAGAATAATCAAGAATATTTGATTTCAGATAACATCAAGAGCCAAAATCACCCGGGCCACCCACGTGCATTTTTTTTTGAGGTTCCAACTTCGAGTGACAATAATAATAGTAATAAACTATTAAATTTTTTCAAATTATTTTTTTTTTATATTTTCAATATGTAAATAAAAACACTCTAAATATTCAAGATAATTCATTTTTATTTTCCTATAAAAAACCACCCTCCAAAGAAGTCATGAAAATAGGCATTAGTTACCAGACTACTACCTTAACAAAAATTAAAGTACATTTTTATAGGATCATAACTTCCTATACAAATGTACTTTAATTTTTGTTAAAAACACTACAGTTCTAAAGTCACGTACTTTAATATTTAAGGATGTACATGAAAAAATGCGTGTTTTTAACAAAAATGAAAGTACAATAAATGTACAATTGTACATTTATTGTATAGGATAATAATAACCTATTTCCTATTTGGAACTGATTATTCAGTTTTCTTTTTACAGTGTATGAAACTATACTCTGAAGAACGTTTTTCAAGATGAATAAAAAAATTTGCTACACTGCACTGTGTTTCGTCTAGAGGACAAAATGCATGACCTAATTAGATGAAACTAACGAGAACAGGTAGTAAACATCCCCACCCAGGTACCAAATTCAAGAAATAAAGGTCACAGGATTATTCCCTAATTAGGTAGCCTGGATTAAAGGTGTGATAAGCAAAGCGTTGCGGTCAATTTCTTAACAGTTGCAATTTTGCCACAGTTTCGATAACATCTCTCAAAACTTTTAGTGAAAGTGAAAAGTGTTTTAGTGATGGAATCTTGTATTAAAGTGATGTTTATTACATTTATCTAAAAAAATACAGTTTTTGTTGGGTAGTTGTACTTAAAATATGTAACTGAAAATACTGTTGATTTTTTTTTGAAAATTTCTTAAATCTCTAAATTTCAAAGGCCACAACTTTTGATCTAGACCTGCCTTTAGGCTATTTTTTTATGTAATGCCCTATATTCACGTTTAATTACCAGTAAACATTTTGGCCCGAAAGTACCCGCAACTAAAATTATGTGTTTTTTTTTTAGAACAAGTCGTCACCGATTCTTCGGACATTAATTATGATGACGAGTCATCATCGGAAGATTTTTAGTTTTAATTGTTATGTTTTAGGACTAATAATTTATATGGTATGTCAAGATTTATTATTTATAAATAAAATCTTTTTTTTTTACGAAAAGAATGTTTTGTTCTCTCTGATATGCCCTTGTTATTGCATAATATACAATTCTATGCAATTAAAACAAATAAAATAATTTTGTCCAGCTAGCTATACACTAGACGAAACACTGTGCACTGTGAAGGGAATATTATGGACTATAAATCATCATTATACATATATTTTAAGGGTTTGGTTTAATTAAAAAGTTCGTGGATTTTTATTTTCGTTAATAGAGAAGTTGGACAAAAATAATAAATTTTAAAATTAGGGTTAAAATGTCATCAGTAATAATTAAGCAGAAACTTTTGCTATCGGCCAAATCGACTAATAGTTTTTGACATGCGATATTTTTATCAGAGTTAAAAAATATCTATTATTTTCTATGCGCTTTGATTATAAATTAGATTATCGTGAAAAAACACAATTTTTAATAATTTAAGTTTCCCTCTTATATCATAAAATATACCATAACAAAATTCGTTTATTTGATCTGGAATTTAAATTTAGATTTAAGCCTTTGAATTTGCATGATACGTTATACTAGAAAAGTTTATTTAATTAATTGGTACACTGATAGAATAATAGCGTTATTAATACAACAACATAGTGTTATATATGTGATAACATTTGTTGTTGTATTTATAACAATTTTATGTTGTTTACCTCTTAATTCTACAACTGGTTGTTGTATCGTATAATAAAATCGTATAATATCATCGTATATTTATGTTATATCATATTACAAAATATAGTTGGCGCCTATATTACAACAACATTTCTATCAGTGATGTAGTTAAGAATTCATGATGAACGTACTAAAGGTCCCCAACTATTGAAGATAAGCTTGCGTCGCCATCTTGATTTTAAGGTGCACTATTGGAGTTTATTGCAAATAACTTCCAAATGGTCAATTTTATTCTTAACACGTTCGCGACGACATGCGCCACCGGTGGTACACGGTTTAATTCAGTTTCTATACGCCTTTAAATCCACTTTTTATCAGTTATACTTACGATATTGGATTTAAGACTATAAATATAAGTGCCTATTCACAGGCTCGCATAAGAACGTAATAGATAACAATGCGATGCCGTGATTGGCTTGATGTGCCGCCATGTATCTTGTAAGCCAATCACGGCACCGCATTCTTATGCACGGAAAGAAATTAGTGGGCTCTGCGCTATACATTATAAGATATTTGGTAACAGTGGCAAATTATAGTGATTTAAGCTATAGATTATAAGGAACACAATAACTAATAATGTTAAAAATAAATTGGAAACGATTATATATATTACAGACACGATTATATTTATTACAGGCACTATTATAAATTTACAGAAATTTTATTATATTATAAAAATTATTAGCACGGACAATAATTAAATCTATTTAAGCTATAAATGCCATACTATTTGTTATATTTTATTATTCACTAAACAATTAAAGTATTTCATATAAATTTTTACACTGACTGCCATAATTGTAAGAGAAAGCCTTGTATTTATATAATAAGCGATTATAATTTGCTTGGTATGTGTGTTATAGCGCTCCTAGCTATAATTTTTTTTCCGTGTGTTTTATGTTCTTTTACAAACTTCTGGATAAGCCTTTATATACATCGGTGTACCAGGGTTTTCGCATTCGGCCGAAAATATGGATTATATACGATGTTAATAAAATAAAAAACAATTGTATAGTTGAGTTTTGCCGAAAACACCTTCGCGACGAATGTCTTAAACAAAATATACTCATTTAATCATATTTTCACAATAAAAAATTCATTTTGCTTATAAAGATGTTTTGTATCCCAGGTCTATAATTAAATTAAAAAAATGCCAACACACTTTTAATTTATCCGTAGCGTCTCTAATTTGACAACTCCTGTTTTTTCCAGGATTATGCGTGACAAATCAACACGCAATTTCATGTCCTATTACAATTATCGATGCTTCATTAGTGTTCTAATGAATACGCTTCCTGTAAATAATGTTATTATACTTTTCACAACGCGTAAGGGAACGTTCAAGTATTACGAAACGCTCCTGGGGGGGGGGGATTGGGGGTAGTTTCGAATTTTTCAAAACCGTAAAAGAACATCCTACGCAATTCTTAATTCTTAAACAAATGTTTCATAAAAAACAAGCCATGAAGATATATAATGCTACGCATTCCATTATATTTTATTCACAGTAAATGGTATACCAGGTGTACCACACTGTAAAAACTGCATGATTTTACAATGTCGGGCTATGTTATTTTAAGAGGCGCGTGCGCTTTGGACAATAACCAAGACAACGTCGCATCATGAGACGGACCGTTTAATATTGTTATTGTTAGAGAGATAGCGACGCATGCTGCTAGGTTAAAGTGTTAAAAGTGCAAAAAAAGGTAAATATTCTTTATGTACGATATTTAAATGCTTTATTTGTGGCCTAAAATTTACATTCATTATAAATTACGATCTTTATCAACCAATAGATCTTTAAAGAAAGATGTAAGCAGTTTATACTCGTATTAAAGGTGCAAATAGTTTGGTTTATTAAACCAAATGAACTTTACGCTACGATATTTCAAAAAAGCTTTGTCAGAGGCTTGTAATTTGGAACAAACATTTTCTAAGTAGTAAATTTTTTTTTTTAAATTCCAAGTCTATGCAAAACGTTTGGTTTATTAAACCAAATGAACTTTACGCTACGATATTTCAAAAAAGCTTTAACACAGAGACTTGTAATTTGGAAAAAATATTTTCTAAGTAGTAAATATTTTTTTTCAAATTCCAAGTCTATGCGAAATATTACCATTCTGGACTATGTAATTTTTACCGTTCCGGTCTATGCAAAATATTACCATTATGGACTATGTAATTTTTACTGTTCCGGTCTATGCAAAAACATTACCATTACGGACTATGTAATTTTTACCATTCCGGTCTATTGCAACATATTACCATTTACGGACTATGTAATTTAATGTAATTTATTTTTACTGCGTGGAAAGGCAAAAAAGCGTGAGATAATTTATGGACTTCCCCTTAACCCTCCCATACCGTGACTCTAGATCTGCCCTTGGGTGGAGATACCCTTCTACTGCACCAGGTAGGTAATATTTGATCTGCATTATGTATCAAATTTCGTGATTGCTTTTAGTCTAGACTTTCGCGTTATTTAAACTCGATTAAATATAAAATACTTATATAATATATTTTAAAAAATAAGAGAAGTTGAATAAGAATAAGAACTGAGAAAAAATAAATAAAAAAATTGCCGAATGAAAGGGAAATGCACCAGACATTATTGATTAGTTTTATTTGAAGACCAAGAAAATTGTAGTACACGGAGAAAACTCTTAGCAATCATTACCAAAATAGATCCTCACGTCGAGTATATAAAAATAAATAAACTGAAAAGTTACTGGAAAGGCGACGACATTCTTATTAGAAATAGTATCTTATTCAATGAGCGTTTAATAATTGCTATCAATCAATGAGGGTGAATTTTGGGACACGAGCCGAAAGGCGAGTGACCTAATCACCCGAATAATTAATAGCTATTATACACGGAAAGAAATTAGTGGGCTCTGCGCTATACATTATAAGATATTTGGTAACAGTGGCAAATTATAGTGATTTAAGCTATAGATTATAAGGGACACAATAACTAATAATGTTAAAAATAAATTGGAAACGATTTTATATATTACAGACACGATTATATTTATTACAGGCACTATTATAAATTTACAGAAATTTTATTATATTATAAAAATTATTAGCACGGACAATAATTAAATCTATTTAAGCTATAAATGCCATACTATTTGTTATATTTTATTATTCACTAAACAATTAAAGTATTTCATATAAATTTTTACACTGACTGCCATAATTGTAAGAGAAAGCCTTGTATTTATATAATACGCGATTATAATTTGCTTGGTATGTGTGTTATAGCGCTCCTAGCTATAATTTTTTTTTTCCGTGTACGCGAGTAGAATACTATACTTTATCGTTTTAAATTTTAAACGATTTATATTTACAGACCCGGCCTTTTAATCACGGCCGTGGATAAAAATGTTTTTCGGTGTTTTTATGAAATATTTGTTGTATTTTTATTGGTAACTAATAAGGTGATAACAATAATTATTAATAGTAATATATTCACATTTAATTACACAGCCACACAAAAAGTAAAAAAGTACGGAATTTTTAGGTCAATATAGCACCTCATCAAATTGGTTTGGAGATAACCTCAAAAAAAATTTCGAGTATGAAAATAACGTTGTCTCGAAAAGTAATCGGATAAGGTGCTATTTTGACCTAAAATTCGGATTCAGCGCCTCAAAATTCATAGGAATACAATGGTCTCAAAAAATTCTTAACTTTTTTTTTCTGTGGCCAACCAAAAAAAAAAAAGGTCAAGAATTTTTTGTAGACCATTGTATTCGTATCTATTTTGAAGCGCTGAATCCGAATTTAAGGTCAAAATTGGACCCCATTCGATTAGTTTTGGAAATTACCTCAAAGAACGTTATTTTCGAGTATATGAAAGGAACGTTCTTTTAAGGTTATCTCAAAAAAACTAATCGGATTCAGCGCCTCAAAATACATAGGAATGCAATGGTCTACAAAAAAAATACCGACCTTTTTTTTGGCTGTGTTATTATTGGTTTTACGTATGAAATTCTGTTTTTAAGAGAAATACTGAAAAACTAAATACTAAAAACAATTCTCACTAGAAATATCGTCGCCTTCCTTACAAAGGGGCTCAAAAAAATGCTAAATTGAGTTAGGCCCTTGGTTGGCCTCAAGTAACCTGCAGCTATAGCTGATTAATAATAATATTATTAATCAGGGAAGCTGCAGGTTACTGTTTTGATGCCACCCAGGGGCCTAACCCAATTTAGATTTTTTTTTTAAATAAGCCCCTTTGTAAGGATATCAAAAATCAAGAAAATGAGATAAGCCCCTTTGCAAGGAAAGCGACGATATGTAAAGTACAATACTGTAAAATGATTGGTTGATAAAAACGTTAAAAATAATCATTAAAAAGAACAAGTGCAACAAAATGTTTAGGTCCAGCAGCATTATACAATTCCCAGAGATTGGAAATATTCCTTTAGAGGTAGCAGAATTGTATATTATGTAAATAGCGGATTTTTATTTCTCCGATATCGCAGAACAGTCCCGTATAAATCAATTATAATGGCCAGAAACCGAATTGTAAGAAAATATTATTTAAAAATATTCTATTTAAATGTTCCGAATAAAATATCTGCCTATTTCTATACTTCCATTTATTATTTTATGTTTTATTCGAGGTTTTATTTATTTAATATACATTGCATAAAATAATACATTTTGTTTCAAAAATCAAGTAAGGTTTGTTTCTTTAACGAGTAGCTACCATCAACCGAAAATAGTTATTTATGGTACTAGTGGGTAAAGTAAGATATTGCCCATGAGAAAATTAAGAGGGCAATATCGGTTTACCCATGAGTGCCATACAAGGTTTTATCCAATAAATAGCTTAGGAATTCATATTTTTATTAAAAATTTTAATGAAATTTACAAGAAAATAATTTGTCAAGTGACAGTTGAGTGGGTAAAATAAATAATTAACCACTCAATAAAGTAAAAGCCACGGGGGTTATTATTGAGTTTATCTATTTAAAATAAAGCTGGAAATTGTCTTATTATCTGTATGTATTGGATAAATTATTTTTTTGTATAATTTGATTTGAAATCTCATGAAACGTCGAAAAAATGTGTAAAGTGTTAAAAATGTCGGTGTTCTTCTGTTCGTTCACAAATTAAAAAATGATAATTTTTTGATTTTATTGTGTTTTTTTTATATTTTATATGCCTAAAAAGAAGAAAAAAGAAATAAAAAATAAACCATTTTTTTTAGTTTTTATTTGAGTTTTTGTTTCCTTAGAGAGAGAGAGAGAGGAGAGGAGAGGAGAGCTGTATTATACTGCCAATGTTAGTGCAACACACCTATACTAAAATATTTTAGGCCCTAAAAGTTAAATCAGAATACATTTTGTAATAGTAAAAAATACGATTTTTTAACATTTAAGTCAATAACTCGAAATTTTCAAAAAATTGCTTTTTTTAAATACCCTAACAAACATTTCAACTTTCCAATTTAAATTGTTGACAATAGAATTATGAAACAAAAGACGTCTACCCTATCTTTATCTTATTTGTGCTACACTTTCCAGCCAACCAAATAAATACTGTATTTGTTTTTCATACAACAAATACAGTATTTATTTGATTGGCCGGAAAGTGTAGCACTGAGCGGCACGAACGAACATAGCTAATGTGAATCTGTAGAATAAGATAATTCTACTAAAATTTAGATGGCGCCAGTAATTTTTTTAATAAAAGGAATATAGTTACACTTTTCGCCCGGCCAAGTAAATATTGTATTTGTTCAACAAAGAACAAATACATAATTTGTTTGGTTGGGTGGAAGTGGGAGTGTATGTATGTCTTCTATCCTTTTTGGGTAGAACTTTTGTCCCTGTCTAATCTAACGGGAGAAATCGCCATTACAATGTATATAGAAATCGCGGTAATAAACATAAGGACACTTACTTAAATCAAATTGCGTGTATTTTGATCTAGATCCTAATGTCACTTAAATACAAATATATTATAACATTATCGTTAACTATGAACGGTTTATTTATCAACTTGAAAGTTTCTTGCTACAAAGTTTTAATTATATTGTCAAAAGTCGAGCCAAAATACATAGGAAGCAATAAAAATATGAAATTCTGAAATTATATACATATTAACTTATTACACTCAGAGAAAAATCGTTGTAAAATCAAACAAAAGTCATATGATTTAAAAGAAAACCAATATGCTTTTGCTCCGACAGTGCCTTTTGTTAATTCAAAAAGATATTTTTAAATTTTATAAGACATTGTAAAAATAAAAATATTCATTGTAATTTGAAAAATGTTTCCTTTTAAATCATTTAAATATAAAAATGGTTATTTTTAAAAGAATTCTTTTAATATATTGATATTTTTCAACAATCGAAAGGGAAATATTATAATTTTATTAAGATAACATTAAAATAAGAAAGTAAGGGACAGTACTTTTGCTTTAAAGTGAAAAACGTTTTGATGTAAAAATTATTTTTTTAAATTAATATTATTCATAACTAAAACGTAAAGTTTTTACTTTTAATATTTTAAAAGGCAATTTTTCTTAATTAAAATAATTTCTTATTGATTTTACAAGATGAGATATTTCTGAGTGTACCTACTTGCAGGGGTGGATCTGGAGTTAGGTATAGGATGGGTAATCGGAAGTTTTTTAGCGCATTCACCAAAAATTAAAGATTTTCTTTTAAACGGTATTTTAACAAATCTTTACAATTTTGTAAAGCGGTGAAAGTTAATTTTAATATATAAAAAATTACAACAATAATGTAATATACACTGCCCAGTAAAAGAACTTTCACATTTTTCACCTCCGCGCGTGAAATGGATTTTTATTATCAGATTCACTTTCAGCAACCCAATATAGCAATTTTCACGAAAACTACCCCCCGCCCCTCAGGGGGTGGAGTTAGAATTTTTTCATTATTATATTCACTTTCAGCAACCTTAAAAATCCCTATATACCAATTTTCAAGAAAGCTACCCCCCGCCCCTCAGGGGGTGAAATTAGAAAAAAAATATTATCATTAAAAAAGTTTCACGGAATATTAAAGTACGCACTGTAAAAAGTGATAGTAAGTTTACAGCAGTTATCCTTGTGAGGAAATACTGAATTATACTATATCATATAAGCAAATTTACAAAAAACTGTAATAGTGCTTAATTTTTCATGTTATTTGTAAATTTTAAGTTAAACCACAGGTTAGGTTGTAATATCCATTGAAAAATACAGAAAGTGCTTGTAACTATAGGTAAAATTCACAGTAACCTTAAAAAATACAGAACAACTGTAAAAAAAGCTGTAAAAACACGACGGTAATACAGTCAAACGCTTTAAATTTACATTAAAAATAAAGGTATTTTTACAATCGCTATTTACAAATACAGTTTAAGGCTTTAACCTCTTCAGGGACGAATTTTTTGTTTAAATTAATTTAGTAGAAAAAGTTAAAAATGCTGTTTATTGTCAAAACAACTGAAGATGTGCGAATCTTGGCCATTGGATGTCGCTTGTGATTGGAAGCAAAGCAAATGGCAACACCAAAAAGCCACTGAGCAATAAGGAATTCAGTGAATTTCATTTTGCGGAATTTATTTTTAAACACATATGTGCCTATGTCCCTGAAAAGGTTAAATTTACTACAACAATTGCTGGCAATAAATCGCCTACAATAATTGCTGGACATGTTTTTAGAGTGCAAACACAGAACAACTGTAAAAAAGTTGTAAAAACACGACGGTAATACAGTCAAACGCTTTAAATTTACTTTAAAAATTAAGGTATTTTTACAATCGCTATTTAAAAATACAGCTAGGCTTTAAATTTACTATAACAATTGCTGGCAATAAATCGCCTACAATAAATGCTGGACATGTTTTTAGAGTGCAAAACACAGAACAACTATAAAAAAAGCTGTAAAAACACGACGGTAATACAGTCAAACGCTTTAAATTTACTTTAAAAATTAAGGTATTTTTACAATCGCTATTTAAAAATACAGCTAGGCTTTAAATTTACTATAACAATTGCTGGCAATAAATCGCCTACAATAAATGCTGGACATGTTTTTAGAGTGCAAAACACAGAACAACTATAAAAAAAGCTGTAAAAACACGACGGTAATACAGTCAAACGCTTTTAATTTACTTTAAAAATTAAGGTATTTTTACAATCAATATTTAAAAATACAGTTAGGCTTTAAATATACTACAACAATTGCTGGCAATAAATCGCCTACAATAATTGATGGACATGTTTTTAGAGTGCAAACACAGAACAACTGTAAAAAAGCTGTAAAAACACGACGGTAATACAGTCAAACGCTTTAAATTTACTTTAAAAATTAAGGTATTTTTACAATCGCTATTTAAAAATACAGCTAGGCTTTAAATTTACTATAACAATTGCTGGCAATAAATCGCCTACAATAAATGCTGGACATGTTTTTAGAGTGCAAAACACAGAACAACTATAAAAAAAGCTGTAAAAACACGACGGTAATACAGTCAAACGCTTTAAATTTACTTTAAAAATTAAGGTATTTTTACAATCGCTATTTAAAAATACAGCTAGGCTTTAAATTTACTACAACAATTGCTGGCAATAAATCGCCTACAATAAATGCTGGACATGTTTTTAGAGTGCAAAACACAGAACAACTATAAAAAAAGCTGTAAAAACACGACGGTAATACAGTCAAACGCTTTTAATTTACTTTAAAAATTAAGGTATTTTTACAATCAATATTTAAAAATACAGTTAGGCTTTAAATATACTACAACAATTGCTGGCAATAAATCGCCTACAATAATTGATGGACATGTTTTTAGAGTGCAAACACAGAACAACTGTAAAAAAGCTGTAAAAACACGACGGTAATACAGTCAAACGCTTTAAATTTACTTTAAAAATTAAGGTATTTTTACAATCGCTATTTAAAAATACAGCTAGGCTTTAAATTTACTATAACAATTGCTGGCAATAAATCGCCTACAATAAATGCTGGACATGTTTTTAGAGTGCAAAACACAGAACAACTATAAAAAAAGCTGTAAAAACACGACGGTAATACAGTCAAACGCTTTTAATTTACTTTAAAAATTAAGGTATTTTTACAATCAATATTTAAAAATACAGTTAGGCTTTAAATATACTACAACAATTGCTGGCAATAAATCGCCTACAATAATTGATGGACATGTTTTTAGAGTGCAAACACAGAACAACTGTAAAAAAGCTGTAAAAACACGACGGTAATACAGTCAAACGCTTTAAATTTACTTTAAAAATTAAGGTATTTTTACAATCGCTATTTAAAAATACAGCTAGGCTTTAAATTTACTATAACAATTGCTGGCAATAAATCGCCTACAATAAATGCTGGACATGTTTTTAGAGTGCAAAACACAGAACAACTATAAAAAAAGCTGTAAAAACACGACGGTAATACAGTCAAACGCTTTTAATTTACTTTAAAAATTAAGGTATTTTTACAATCAATATTTAAAAATACAGTTAGGCTTTAAATATACTACAACAATTGCTGGCAATAAATCGCCTACAATAATTGATGGACATGTTTTTAGAGTGCAAACACAGAACAACTGTAAAAAAGCTGTAAAAACACGACGGTAATACAGTCAAACGCTTTTAATTTACTTTAAAAATTAAGGTATTTTTACAATCGCTATTTAAAAATACAGCTAGGCTTTAAATTTACTATAACAATTGCTGGCAATAAATCGCCTACAATAAATGCTGGACATGTTTTTAGAGTGCAAAACACAGAACAACTATAAAAAAAGCTGTAAAAACACGACGGTAATACAGTCAAACGCTTTTAATTTACTTTAAAAATTAAGGTATTTTTACAATCAATATTTAAAAATACAGTTAGGCTTTAAATATACTACAACAATTGCTGGCAATAAATCGCCTACAATAATTGATGGACATGTTTTTAGAGTGCAAACACAGAACAACTGTAAAAAAGCTGTAAAAACACGACGGTAATACAGTCAAACGCTTTTAATTTACTTTAAAAATTAAGGTATTTTTACAATCAATATTTAAAAATACAGTTAGGCTTTAAATATACTATAACAATTTGTGGCAATAAATCGCCTACAATAATTGCTGGACATGTTTTTAGAGTGTGTGACTTTAATGCAGAGTGTTTTTAACAAAAAGTACATTTGTATAGGATCATAACTTCCTATCCATTTGTGACTGAATATTTATTCACAAATGGACAGAAAGTTATTATCCATACAATACATACAATACATACTTTAATTTTTCTTAAACACACGCAACATTTCATGTCCGTCACTGAATATTAAAGTTCGTGACTTTAGTCACTGACTTTAGTGACGGATATGAAATGAAAGTACAATTGTATTGGATAATAACATCCTATCCATTTGTAACTGAATATTCAGTTTTGATGTTTTTTTTTGCTGTGAAGCTACGTGAAGTATAATAAACGATTTTAAATATAACAATATTCCTGTCAATCTCCATTTTATTTAAATAAACTGACGTAAATAATTGACTTTTATTAGTTTTAACCGAAACGAAAGCACGTTTAAAATAATCAAATCAATTTAATTGCAATAGACCCTGTTTATTATTATCTAATATTAATGAGCATATCTCCATAACAATATTATTAATTGAAATTGGAATTAACTACACAGGCCCACGAAAAATAGAAAATTTCAATTACTTTTATTGCTGAAAACGAATCTGACAGTGAAAAAGCTAGCTGCCCCAAAATATTGGACAAGCTAGCTCCTAATCTTCAAAGTTATCTAGCATCTAAACTAATTAATGTTGGGAGTTGTATACAAAGATCAAAAAATGAGGAATTATAAGAAGTATATCCAGAGTTATTTTTTAATGTCCTGGGATAGTTGTAGAAATGTTTTAAAGGTAAACAAAATACTGACTATATATTAAAATGCGTCACTTTTACTAAACAAAATATTACCAAATTTGTCTCAAACAGTCAGATTCATAAAATAAATACGCGCAATATAAATTTTCGTAGAAGTGAAAAAATATAAAACTGCAAAGTTTCAGAAATTACCTCTATTGGATTTAGTTTCTTCATTAAATTCCTCACAGAGCTCATTTTTTGTAGTAAAAAATTAAAAAAAATTAGGGTATGGTCGCACATTATGGGTCATATCTCCCACAAATATATCATTTGGGTCGAAATATTTTATAGGGACATACTACCACTAAATATGACTAAATAGTAAAAAAAATAAAAAAAATCGTAAATCGTAAAAGGTAAGTTATTTTGGGGATACAAAATATAAACTTCCCCGAATTGGCATGGCGGCCCGGTAACTTGGAAATGTCAGAATGGGTAAAAAATGGGTTTTCTAGACCATAATTTGATTCTCTTTACAAATCAATACGATTAAAGTCTATATCTTCAATATAAGTTAAGTTTTTACGAATTTATTACATGGTTGTTTTCCGATTTTGAAAAAGGCAAAAAATGACCCACCCTAATATCTCAGCAACCAAGGATTTTTTTGCAAAAACGTTATTAATGGGGGTATATAAACACTAAGTTATGGGGACATGCAAAATTTCAGCAAAATCCAAAAGTTTGAATATTAATTTTGAACGCCCTGTATAAAACATTTAATTTTTTGTACATAAAGTAAGTAGACACACCCTTTTAAGATCAGCTTGTAATTTTTTACAAAAAGTAAAGAAATTGAAGCAGGTTTTATCTCATCACTAAAAATGCATTTTTTCTCAAAAAAAAAATATCTCAAAAACTATAAACAATAGATCCATATAATATGACATTAAAATAAAGGTATTTTTATGACCAGTAAGGTGACATAATAAAAAATATACCATTCCATTAAAAAAAATTAAGTCAGATGTTACCCACCCTAGGAGGACCATCCTGTATATATCAACCATGAAGTTCCTTTTAAAGTTTTTCTCTAAAGTGGACACTTTACTAACTCTAGACCGAGTCGACTTCGTTGAGACACCCTGTATATATTTTGTTTTTAAAAAACTTTTAAAAAAAGAATTATACACGGAAAGAAATTAGTGGGCTCTGCGCTATACATTATAAGATATTTGGTAACAGTGGCAAATTATAGTGATTTAAGCTATAGATTATAAGGGACACCATAACTAATAATGTTAAAAATAAATTGGAAACGATTATATATATTACAGACACGATTATATTTATTACAGGCACTATTATAAATTTACAGAAATTTTATTATATTATAAAAATTATTAGCACGGACAATAATTAAATCTATTTAAGCTATAAATGCCATACTATTTGTTATATTTTATTATTCACTAAACAATTAAAGTATTTCATATAAATTTTTACACTGACTGCCATAATTGTAAGAGAAAGCCTTGTATTTATATAATAAGCGGTTATAATTTGCTTGGTATGTGTGTTATAGCGCTCCTAGCTATAATTTTTTTTTTCCGTGTATGTCTATAAGCACGCCCATGGAAAAGAAAAGGTTATAACCGGCAGGGGAGGGGATAGTTGCAAGTTTCGCTTGAATCGATAAAATTAATTTTTGTTATTAACGATTATAATATATTACTTGAAAAAGCGTTCAGTTTTTCTTTAATTAATTCTCTGCTCTAGAAGTCGTTGAAATATCTTGGTTTTAATTTAATTAAGAAAACTTATTTCAATGGTTTTTCTTTAAAAAAAATTAACTCCCCAGTTGTTTTCCTTTCCTTTCTTAGGTATTCTCTTTTTTAACGTTGATGTTGAAATTTTAACATCCAAAAGGAAACCTTTTAACAAAATGTTATATTTTATCGATATTAAAAATAGATATTTATGAATCTAGTAGGTACTCACTTAGTATTTTACGTAGATCAATTGGTTAAAATTTTAATCATAACTAGATGAAACGTTGCAAGCACCCTGTCAAAACATCGGCACTATTTTACACTAGAGCCATCTAGTTTGCAAATTTCAAACTAGGTGTTTTGTTTGATTTTAAATTCTGTATCTTTAAAACATTATATTTTAGCAAAAAACTGTATATAACATTTTTTATAGGGCTTAAAAAGAGCTTTTATTTAAAATAAATTTTTTTGAAATCGGGTTATATATAAATATATAATAAATATAAATATGTGAGATATGCTAAAAAAATCTTTTACTGCTTTAAACGCCAATATCTCGAAAACAATGCGTTTTAGGAAAACGTTGTTTATAACATTTTTTGACCAATTTTAAATTATCTTCTATATAAGTGCTAAATTAACCAAATACAATAATAATTGCCTTAATTATAAACAAAAAACGCTTAAAATAGGAGTTTTACCCTATTTTTACCCCCTTACCCCCAATGGTTTAACCCCAAAATCTAATCAGCTCTTCGGAATACGATAAGAAACAATATGCAAAAAACCGCAAGTCGATATCTCATGAAATGAAGTTAGAGAGTTTACACCCAGACAGACACAGACAGACAGACGGACGCAAAAAAAATTTTTACTCATTTCGACTCAGAATTTAGACCGTCGAGAAATGTGAAAAAAAAAACGTGGTCAAAGATTTTGACTTTTTGGCGAAGATTTTAATACATCGGCACCCTTAGTAGCACTAAGTGCCGATGTAAAAAGGTGCTTGATTTGATTTGAATATAATTTCCTGCATTCAGTTTTAAAAAACTTAAAAGAAAGATGGCGAGTAGATATTTATACTAAGTATTTAAAATACTTAAATAATTTCTTGGAAACAAGCACTAATATACGACCTCAACGGTGGCCATATTTAAAAGTTTACAAACTTTTTACGAGATGAAACTCCTGACAGCGGACTCCATTTACTATAGTAATCTATTATTCGTCGCAATTCTACATATTCTACATATAAAAATTTTAGCGGTAGGTACCATTGCACCTCTTGAACATGTAATTATAATTGTACATGTGACTGGTACCAACATGTAAAATTGTGGCGATTCATATAATCCTATAGTGCCTTTCAGTAGTGTTATCTCATAAAATATATGTGAACTTTTAAACATGGCCGCCGTTGATGTGGTATATTGAACTAAAAACGAATTATTTAATTTTCTAAAATTAGTTAAAAATGTTATATATTTTTTTTTATACTTGCAACAGAAGTATCATAAATACTTCATATTAGATTTTTTCCTGTGTAGACAAAATTACGTCTATGCTAGAGTCATTTATTGATATTACACAAGGTTACCCGATTGGCCGATGTATGAGTTTCTTCTGGCGGAAACTAAGGTAATTTATGCCTTCTGTGACGTAATCGCGCGTCTAAACAAACGTAGCGAATACTGTACACCAAGTGCCTGAGTAAGATACAGTAGGTTTGTTTTGTTTCCCGAAAATAGCAGTTCTGAACTGGTTCGAAACGAGCGCAGTTGCGATTGAGCACTGTCCAGTTGCAACTGCGCACGTTTCGAACCTGTTTAGAACTGCTATTTTCGGGAAACAAAACAAACCTAATACCTCCCTGCCCCTATACTTGCACACACACATCTAGTACATCGGCCCACCTTGTAAGTTATATTAATAGATAAACCTTGTGCTAGACTCACATTATACTTAAATGTCATAACTTATATAATTATACTGATGGAATGCTATTTGAAACAAATATTTTACAGCAAAAAAATAAGTTCTTTGTTGTACTCCGTAAAAAAAGTTACCAAAACCACCACTGGCGGCAACACCCTTTGACTTGGATGACATCCATACTTCAAACTTGTTTGTTTATTATGTAAACAGGTAGTTGACTCGAGATTCTGTGCAAAAACCTTGTGTGAAATTGATTAAAAATGATTGAAGAAGAATATATGGTTTATACACCTACAAATCTCTCCGAAATTGCAAATGCTACATTAGACAAGTTATCATCGAAATCGAGAAAAGTGTACGATTTAGCCTACGAAAAAAATTTAAAATGAGCCAAGGAAGGTTTAAGTTTATTTCGAAAGGGTTTTATTGGCCTATTTTAATAAAAAAAAACATACTTTATCACTGAATAAATTAAATTCAACAATTAATATTTAAAAAAATATATATAGGACGCTTGAAGAAAAAAAAGTATGTTTTGCTCAGAGGAAAAGTACATTTTTACTCGTCTGTAGTTTCCGGACTCCGCTTCGCTTCTTCGGACTAGTAAAAAATAGCTTCACTTTTCCTTTTAGTAAAACAATATACTATTTATTTTATATATTTTGTATTACGATCCCCTTTTCTTAAGAAATAATTCAAATCTGTATTAAATTAGCAATTTTTTTTTTATTTCTGTTCATCTTTTTTTGGCGTCTCAACCATTTTTATATGAGCTAACACTTTTTCATAATATTTACTAATTATTAACTTTCTTAATTCACTCCAGACGTTCCAAAACGAATAAGTTTTTAGTTTGTTTTGCACTAAATTAAATTAAAAACTCGCTCAATTTTCATTTTTGTGAAAGAATCGTGAAATATGGCAGACGCAGAATTTTAGCAGTTATTATAGTGACTAATATTAGTTATAAGAAAAACACACACAAAAATTGCTGTCAACTGGGATACAGGTCCACAAAATATTTAAAAAAAACTGCCCTTAACCAGATTAAATTTTTCTTACGAATTTTTAGGCTCTGAAAACGAATTTGACAATGAAAAGAAGCGAATTCCCTGGGGTTACCTAAGGAATTTGCTTTTTTCTCATGGAAAAGTGATTTCAGTCAGATTTTGCTCTATTTTCACGGTGCCAGGGAAGTAAGATTTAGTTTGACTTTCGAATAACCCAAATTTTATTTTATAGCATATATCTATCTATCTATCTACACCCCGTTGAAAGTGGGTAAAAAATTCGTTTTTTATTTAATAACTCAGGAACCCTTTGAGATAAAACAACGAGGTTTTGCACGTGAACTAATCTAAATAAGACCCATCTTTGTATGTTATTTTTATGTACTTATTTTAACCAGGGGTGTGCGAAACGGGGAGGGGCTTATCAGTATTTTGTCCAAAACTTTTTGTTGTGTAACTTTTTTGCAATTTTAGTTTTGGAATATGATTCCTCAGATCAAAATACATAAAAAAGGTACCTTGTTATAATACTGTAGGATTAACCGTTTTCGAGAAAAAATAACTTGAAGGTAAAATTTTAGGGTTTGAGGACGAAAAATTAAATACTAAAATGTTTAAACCAGAATTTTAATTATGCAGGGTTATTCTATATCAAAAACTAAGTAAAAAAGTTTTCTTACATGAAGGTCCAAAAATCGCTTTTAACCCCTTCCGCTCCATTGTATCCACGTAGGTATGACAACAAATTACTCAACAATAAGCAGAACATATAAATGGTCGATTTTTAACAAAACTACTAAAAGAAACTGTAAAAATACATTAGCGAACTTTTGGACTAAGCGAACTTATTTTAGCGAATAAAAATTATGCGAATTAAGTTTTTGCGAATTAAAGGTTTTGCGAACTAAAAGTTTGCGAACTAAAAGTTTGCGAAAAAATTTTTGCAAACTTTTTGCTGCGAACTTTTTTTTTCGAACTAAAGACCGTGAACCATACATCCCGTACCTATGTGAAGTTTGGCCAAACATTTCAGGGAACCTCTGTATAGTTGCTTAAAATTCATTGCCTTCATGAATAAATTCGTTATATTAACAAAATTTTATTAATTAGATAAATTTAACAATATTTTAATAAATTACAAGCATTGATATAATAAAAAAATTGTTACATTAAAAACATTTATCCGATCAAAATAAATGTAATTTTTATTGATATTACGTAGTCACTGTAAAAACTGCAAGTAAAATAATGTAAAAATACATGAATTTACATAGTACGGAATAGTAAATTTACAGTTCTGGACTATGCATAATTCATGAATTTATGTAAAAGAATGTAAAAGAATGTAAAAGAATGTAAAAGAATGTAAAAGAATGTAAAATAATGTAAATGAATGTAAAAGAATGTAAAATAATGTAAAATAATGTAAAAGAATGTAAAATAATGTAAAAAAATATATTTACATTGATTTACATATTTTTACATGATTTTACAATGCCAGGCTATGTTATTTTAAGACGCGCGTGCGCTTTGCATAATAACCAAGAAGGCGTCGCATCATAAGACGGACCGTTTAATATTGTTAGAGAGATAGCGACGCATGCTGCTATAGGTTAAAGTGTTAAAAGTGTAAAAAAAGGTAAATATTATTTATGTGCGATATTTAAATGCTTTATTTGTGGCCTAAAATTTACATTATTATAAATTACGATCTTTATCAACCAAACCAAACCAAATTAAAGAAAGCAGTTTATACTCGATGCAAATCGTTTGGTTTATTAAACCAAATGAACTTTACGCTACGATATTTCAAAAAAGAGACTTGTAATTTGGAACAAACATTTTTTAAGTAGTAAATATTTTTTTTTCAAATTTCAAGTCTATGTCAAATCGTTCTTAAAATATCGTAGTGTTTAAGTTGTTTTAAAAGCACTTTTAATATGACTGTATGTTATTTTTTTAAAAAATTATTAAACACACCATAAGTATAATAAGTAATTTTTAGCGTTCCGGTCTATGCAAAATATTACCATTCTGGACTATGTAATTTTTACCATTCCGGTCTATGCAAAATATTACCATTATGGACTATGTAATTTTTACTGTTCCGGTCTATGCAAAACATTACCATTTACGGACTATGTAATTTAATGTAATTTATTTTTACCGTGTACTCTTTTAGTTTAGTATTGTCTAACAATATTTTTTCTATAACAAATAATTGTCAATTTAAATATTTTAAATTATTCAATTTTAAATTGTAAAGTATAGATTTTATTTAATTCGAAAATTTGGCATCTCTTGACTCTTAAATCAAAAATACTTTTAAACTGTCGAACTAAACGGAAGTTAAAATTTAATGTGTACGGACTCTTTGGCAGTCTGCTCTATCTAATGAATTATTGTAATTATTACAAATAAAATTTCTTGCCATTGGCGTCCTTTGGAAAGATTAAAATTTATACGACCAAATCTGTAACTTACAGACTGTAAATGCCTTCGAAGATCTCAAGTTAGCTCTCATACTCTCTTTGGCATTTTTTTTTAATTGGGGGTCAGCGAGATTTTTCACTGTCAATTTCTTTTTCAGCACTCAAAAATACCTAAGAAAAAATATAGTCTGGTAAAATTAATGTTTTTCATTACTAGCTTTAGAACATACCATTATTTATCATGTTTTCAGACTGTGAAATCAATTTTCTTCACCTATAGCAATAATAATTTTTTGTCTCTAGGAGTAAATCATCAATTGATTATGTGAGTTTAGATGTTTCAGTTCAGTTCTTTGTGCAATTTTTACTAATTAAACCCAAGAAAATAGCTTTAAATAATTTTTTATTTATTAAATATAATTAATTATTATTATTACCATTTAATACAATCAATAATAGGCTAGTTAAAAAAAATACATTTAATTACAAAATTACATTTAATGTAGTTACTAACACCAGCGCCATCTATGCGGCGAGGGAACGAAACATGTAGTTGTAAATATTCTGTAATCCCAGAGTTAAGTCTATTCTCTTATCTATGGTCTTTTTTGAAGTACGTAGCGCATAGACCGTGTCACTGCTTGATGCGAATTTGATTGAAGTCTGGTTAAGAGAAATTGGAGTTAGTGCCTATTCACAGACTCGCATAAGAACATAATACATAACAATGCGATGCCGTGATTGTCTTGATGTGCCGCCATATTTTTTGTAAGCCAATCACGACATCGCATTCTTATAAATTATGTTCTTATGCAAGCTTCTGGAGAGGCCTTTACTTGTGGACCTGTGCAATTGTACCAGAAAATTAATTTGCTTCTGACTAGAAATTCACTTATTTTTTAACAGTGTTTTACACATTTTTATAGATAGTTTTGGAAACATTTTATTCGTTTTTGCCAAACGTTGGCATAAAAATGGGATGCAATTTAAATTATTTCATATTAATTTAATTATATCTGATGAAATTTTAAATTGAACTTTAAATTAGTTTAAATTTAAATTAAGATTTCGAGCGGTGTAATTAACTTAATGTAAAAAGGTTTAAATTGAAATTTTACAATTATATTTTTCGTTTTAAAAAATCGCACTGCAGCGCTAAAATATTTATAGTTTGTTATATCCCGAGAAACTAATTTTTTTAGATATGATATAATATATTTATTTTTTTAGATATTATCTAAAAAAATTAAATTAAATTATATTATATAGATTATTTTTCAACGTTTTTATCAAGCAATCATTTAACAATACTTCTGACTACGTGTTTATTTCTGTCCAGTCATATTACAGTTATATTGGGAATTTTCTACTGTAGAAAATTCTAGTGAGAATCGCTGTAGTATTTTGTTTTTCAGTATTTTTCTTTTACAACAAGATGTCATACCTAAAACTAATTATTAATTAAATATATTACCTTTTATAATTATTGTTATTACTTTATTATTTAACAAAAAATACCTCAAAATATTCTTTTTATAAAATGTAATGACTTTTATGAACAGGCTTGCAAACCTAGCGCAGTACCGCACTAGTCAGTACTGCAGTAAGTGACTAAATTGACAGAACCATAATTTGCATGACATTTAAAAAAGTAAATAGATTTTACAGCTGATTTTACGTCAAAAAGTGAGAAAAAAGTTCATAATATGAACTTTTATGAGCCTGTTTTTACAACAAAAAAGGTCACAATATGAATAATTTTAGCTAAAAACGCACAAAAAATGTTGTATAAAAGATAAAAGACCCACAAAATAAAATTTTAATTTAGTTTTATGCCACTTTTAAGCTATTTCGCACATTTTTGCACTATTTGTGCCAAAAGTGAAATAGATAAAGTAGTCTAACTAACAATGTTTTCAACACTCGTTATTTCCCAAACAAAACCATCTATTGCAACAACTATGTATTAAATGCTGTAGTATCACCTTTATAATATAAAATTATTTTTGGGTGTGTCCAAGTATTACGTAACACTTTTTAGGGTATACTAAATGAGTCTGTTTTTACAAAAAAAATCAATTTTTTTTTGTAAAAATAGGCTTATTAGATATACCCCAAAAAGTGTTTAGTAATACTTGGACAGACCCAAAAATAATTTTATAGTATAGTTTAAAGGTAGTACTACAGTATTTCACCCATAATTGTTGCAATAGTTGTTTTTTTTGAGAAATGAGGAGTGTTGGAAACAATGTTAGTTAGACCACTTTTTCACATTTGGCAAAAATAGCAATTTCTAAAATAGCTTTAAAATTATATTAAATTAATTATAATCTTATTTGGTGGGACTTTTTATGTTCTATACAACGTTTCAGTGCGTTTTTTGTAAAAAACAGGCTTATTTAGTATACCCCAAAAAGTGTTGCGTAATACTTGGGCACACTCAAAAATAATTTTATTATATTATATAAAGCTCGCTTATATATATTTTTTTCAAATATTATTTAGCAATAGGAAAATACATATTTAAAATACAATGAGTTAAACCGTTTTTAACAAATTTAAAAAATAAATAAATGTAGAGTTCCTAAATGTTGTCGTTTAAATTAAGGGGTTTGGGCAGGTTTATAGACCTAAAATGCGTTTAAACTATAAATATAAAATGTCTAGTAATGAAATATGGCCGTAAATCATTTTCGCCAAAAATTTTAGTTAGACCACTTTAGCTCCAGCTTCACCATATGAACTTTAAAATACGTTGTTTTTGAGACATTGGCGTTTAAAGAAATAAAACAGGTTTGGACTCACATTAAATAATAATAAATTAAAAAAAGGGGTTTACTGTATATTTAGATTCCAAAATAATATGCCTTAGCTACCTATTTTAAATAACAATATGATATAGATAATAATTTTATACTTTTTAAAATTTTAATATTGAATCTCCAATACTATAGTGTACTATAGATTTACATTTAACAAGTAGCTGCCCTATTATTACGCCATACTATAGTTAAAACAAAATTGTGGCCTAGAATAAAATAAAACAAGAAAAACAAGCTGTGAAAATATGTAATGCTTCGCATTACACAGCTGTGCACAGTATACTCTTCACATAGTTTTCTCGATATACATTCCAAAATATAAATTCTTTAAGCTTATTTATTTTTTATACCCTATAAAAACTATTTTGTAATATTAAGTATACAAGTAACATATTTGTTTGTTTGTCAAATTTTGGAATAAAAATTTTCACCAATCAGGATATTTTCTAAAAAAATTAATTTTTCGGACTTTTCCTTTAATTTTTTATAATTTTTTGAAAAGTGGAACATTATAAATGTATGATATTAAAAAAAAATGGTACCTATAAATATTTCTTTTTTTTTAATTTTGAGAGTATCGAATTTTTTATTTTTTATATACAGGGTGATTAGTAACTGCCATGGCAAATTTTAATGCTGCAGGGTGATTCTTTATTTAAAACTGAGCAAGTATTCTGAGAAGTATTTTTCACCAAAACACCTAAATTTATTAAAGGACTAATTTATATTTTATTTAATATATACAAATATTTATATTGTCTAAAAAGTCCAAAATGATCAAAATTACGTAATACTTGAACGTTCCCTTAGGGCTCATTTCCTCTTAAATTTTGGCATGCCAGTTATTGATCACTCTATATAACTTATAATTTTTTAAAAATTTGAGCCTCCTATAATTTTTTTCACCCATAAAACTTTATTTTTCTTTTATGAAAATTTATATATGATATATATGGATAAGTTTACTTTTAACAAGTAGCTGCTCTATTGTTACCCCGTACTATACTGCCGCACTAAGCTGAAAGGTCCTATTTACATAGGTTTAACATATACAGATAGGACCTTTCAGCTCAGCAGGGCAGTATAGTACTATAAAACAAGTCGTGAAGATAATATACTAATATAATATAATATAATAATATAATTTGTTCTTAACTTATTGAGCACTGCTAAAAATAACAGTTCGCGTGAAAAGTACGGAACACTTTGGTTGGTAGTTAAGTTGAGTGGCCAAGAATGAACGAAGCAAAAGATTTGAAGGGGATAGGGGAATATCAACGCCAGTGTCCTTCATTGGGCGTGTCCAAATTAGTCCAAAGGTTTGTTTTGCTTTATTTTAATTTTTTATCATTTGAGTATCGGTAAACATAGGTTGTATTCTTTTAATTGTATTTTATTATTTTTTTTTAAATACAGGGTGATCCATAACTGGCATGCCAAAATTTAAGAGGTGATTCTAGATCCAAAAATATAAAAAAAGTTCCTATAAAGGTTGGTCCGGAAATGAGCCCTAGGGCTCGGGTACCGTTTAAGCTAGAGCGGCGAGCTTTTGCATGTATACTAGTATTAATAAGGGCAATAAGTTTATGTTAATTTATTTTTTTAATTTATCCAGAGGCGTGCCCAGACGGACAAAATATATGAGGCTTAAAACATTTTTGCCCCAAACTTTTCTATGTGTATGTTTTTTGGATTTGTTGTAAAAAATATAGATTTCTAGAGTAAAAATACATATAAAATATCATATAGTGTAACACTGTAGGAGCAACCGTTATCAAAAAAAAATGCAATTAAGAGGAAGTAACATTTTGTGCCACCAAAAACGTTACTTTTTAAAAGGCTATTACTCCTTTAATATTAAATTTAGGTGTTTTGGTGTATAATACTTTTTTGCTCAGTTTTAAATGAAGAATCACCCTGCAGCATTAAAATCTTATTGGTGCTTTTTTTTGTTCCCCATTCAATACGTCATCTTCGAAGGGCCGTAGCTCCCTTAGGGCTCATTTCCGGACCAACCTTTATAGAAACTTTTTTTCATATTTTTGGATGTAGAATCACCTCTTAAATTTCGGTACGCGAGTTCTGGAACAGGCTGTATGTTTTTGCTTTGTTTTGAAAATATTCTTATTCGTTATTAGAATACTTTTTTTTTTCAAAAAAATTAATTTTTTTTCTGTACAAGAATACTACACGGTAGGTACGGTTTATTATTAAGGAATAATAATAAAATCAACCTACCAATTATTAATCCAAGAGTATGAAAAAAATAGGAACAGTCAAGATCCATGTTAGCGTAAAAAATCAGCAGCTTCTAGAAGTACAACCCACCGTACTTAAATTCACACTGACCAAGCAGACTGCAGAATGCAGACGCGACAATCACCGAATCGACTCTTATCCCTACTACTGCACTGGTGTTGAGATTCCCCTATCCCCTTCAAATCTTTTGCTTTGTACATTCTTGAGCACTCAATTTACCTACCATCCAATGTGTTCCGTACTTTTCACGCGCGCTGTATGTAAGAATATTGCCAACGTTATGTAAGTTTTCCAGAACATATTCTGTATAATTTCATAATAAGTTACGTGAAATAAAATTTTACGGCACATATTCTGTAAAAATCACATAACTTAACGTCGGCAATATTCTTACCTACGTTATGTTCTGTGAATAAAGCGCGCTAAAATTTACATAATTTATCATGTGAAAATAACTAATATATTATGCGAAACTAAAAAATTACATAATAAGTTATGTGAAGATACATTATGTAAATTTTAAAAATATAGCAATAAGTTATGTGAAATTTTACATAATTTATTATGTGATTGTGATTTTTATCTGTGTGAAACAACAACTTGACATCGGACGAAGGGACATATGGAGATTTTCAAAGATACTTAGTTTTTATGAAACACGAAAATTTGTATCCAATAATTTCTTGTCTAGGACGTTTTTTTGGCGAATTTGGAAAATTCTAAACTACCGAATTATACTGTTTTAGCGCGTAAACGCGCTGCGAAGAGTATAACAAGAAAATAAACATGGGGTAGGTATATTAAAATACATGCAAATTAAATAAAAAATTAAAAAATAAACTAGAAATAGATAATAGCGCGTTTTTAAATATTTGAATAAAATTAATGTTATCTGTAACGGTGGAATATCAACGAGACGCCATTAATGTCACGTCCGCATAAAATTATAAGGGATCGCCAACAGATTGTTTTATTATTTATAGAACACATACACTGATCAAAATTTTATAGTACCACTACCTGATTTATAATCTCTAAGGCCCGTAAGTGATGTAGAGCTAAGGGGAGGAACGTATTCCGCTATCTGCGCATGTCCTAGCAGAAATCAACATAATAAAGCCCATAAGAAAGTAAACCAACGACCCCCATTAAAAAAAACACACACAAAAGCAACCAAAAAACCAACGTAAACCAACGTTAACGTAAACCAACGCTTACCTTAAAAAAAAACACCAAACGTTGCGTAGATCGCAGAATACGTTTCTCCCGTTAGCCCCTTCTCGTAAGTGGACGGGAAATTCGGAAAAAAATAATAATTTAGTAGAAGGGATAAGGTTTCAATTCTGTGCGCGTGACTAACATGGCATCCATTTTAAGTCCTATTTGTTGCGCGAGATTTAAACTGCCAGATTGGGAATGGATATATTATCAAATATAACAAAAGTCCCTAGAAGTAACTAATTTTAAGGCTCCTTTCGAATAAAAAAAGAGTTTTTCTTATCCATGATGGAACAATAAAATAAAATATATATGTGAGAATGACTTAGATCTGGTTCCGATTGGTTAAAATGCAATTTTTGGCATTTGTAAATCTTTTTTTTTTGTCCGAAAATTCTCGATTTTGGACAAAGATATCGATATGGGGTTTTTGCCATTGTTTAGTTAAAGAGTTGCTTAAGTCCCCAACATCGCCCCTTTTCGACTTTTTTGTTTTTAATATAACATATTTGACTTTGAAAATTGATTTTTACGTAATTTCATCATCATAAAAAACTAAGTCCTAAGCAAAAAATTAAATAAAGGACGACGTTAGGGACTCAAGCAACTCTTTAAACAATAAAAAAGCTCTTAATATCTTTAATAATAACTGAGAATTAAAGGATTAAAATGTGGTCTGCTAAGGCGAAATATATGAGTCAAAATATAACATACAAATACATACGTGCAATTTTTTAATTCTAATGGTTTTACCTCGTGTTTTAGATATAAAAATAGCGTTAAAATAACGCATGGGATGAGAGTGAGTAAAAAAAAGATAATGGTTGAAATCAAAAGAAATGTACGCGCAGAAGTCCAATGCGTTATCCTTTCCTCTAAATCATTGTAGAAAATTTAAATGCGCTAAAATTATGGAAGATTTGATTAGTTAGTTTCACCTTGCATATATTTAAAACAGTTTATTAAAATGCTTGTTCTATTGAATATAATTACGTGATATTACTTTAATTATTTTTTTAAACTGTTTTAAAAAACGAGAATCATATCACATAATTATAACTAAAACTGCAAAATATAAGACTAGGTTAATGTCTTTGCTACTTTTTAAGTAGAGGATTATACTATACACTATAATAGTGTATACGAAATAAAAAAGAAGACATAATATAGGGTTATAAATAATAATGAAATAATGAAATGAGTATGGTAAATCTTCTGTATGTTGTGTTTTCTTATAATATTTCTGCCACGGGACTGACACGTTATTGTCTTATGCATTATGTATGCACCTATTTATATTACATGCAAAGGTACTGCAATCTCCCACTTACATGTTTATATAAATTTCTAATTTCGAATAAAGATTTAATTTTTCTATATTCATAGAAAAATCCAAAATACTAATCAATAACAAATTAATATACATTATTCAAATAATAGTATACAGGGTGATCAGTAACTGCCATGCCAAAATTTAATTTAATTTCTACATCCAAAAATATGAAAAAAAGTTTTTATGAAGGGTGGTCCGGAAATGAGTATGAGGAAATGATTCTTCATTTAAAATTGAGCAAAAAAGTATTCTTCACCAAAACACCTAAACTTAATATTAAAGGAGTAATAGCCTTTTAAAAAGTAGCGTTTTTGGTGGCACAAAATGTTACTCTTAATTGCATTTTTTTTAAAACGGTACCTCCTACAGTGTTACACTATATGACATTTTTTATGTATTTTTTCTTAAGGAATCTATATTTTTAACAAAAAATCCAAAAAACATACACATAAAAAAGTTTGGGGCAAAAATGTGTTAAGCCTCACATTTTTGTCCGTCTAGGCACGCCTCTGGACAAAATGCATTAACATAAACTTATTGCCCTTATTAATACTAGTATACATGCGAAAGATTGTCGCTCTAACTTAAAGGGTACCAGAGTTTTTAATTAAAAACCTTATTTTTATTACAGTTTTAAAGGGCCGTATCTCCTTTAGGGCTCATTTCCGGCCTAACCTTTTTTAGAAACTTTTTTCATATTTTTGGACGTAGAATCACCTCTTAAATTTTGAATGCCAGTTATTGATCACCCTGTATTTTTATTCAAGGACGAGAAATAATATTTCTCGGTGGCATGCGGAGACTGTGAATCGAGGCGTGAGCCGAGACTCACCACCGCGAAAGACCGAGATTTATTTCTCGTCCGTGTATCATACGCCATTTTTTTTTATTCGATTGTAAACATATTTTTAACAAAAAAAAACTAAAAATAATAAGTAAAATTAGTTTTAATTTGGTTATGTCAGTTATCTGACAATTTTCCATAAGGGACCGCCAAAGTAAAACAAAAGACAAACAGAACCGCTATGCATTTTTCGATAAGGGACTGCAAAAGTACTTTGGTGGGCTGCAGCCCGCCAAAATAAAACAAAAGACAAACTCTTAACAAAAGTGTCACATTTAATTTAACATTTCTAACCGAAAAATGTCGCTTTGGAATACAAGCGAATAAAAAATTTATTTAATTATCTTGTCTTCTTTTTTTGATATAAGCTAGTTTGGTTATCCAACCTACCAATCTTAAAGCTTTGCATTCTTCAAACTATAGTGTGGAAAAGTAAAATAACTCATTTGGTTTAATAGTAAAGGCAAAAATGTTCCAATACTACTTATATGATGTGATAGTGTGCATAAATTTAAATCAGCATTAGCCCCACGCGTGGCCACGGTCAGATAATTCCCGAAGAAAAAATTAATTTTCCGCCGAGAATGATCAAAATTTGCGTTACCTAATACTTGAACGTTCCCTATCTATGTAATCAGCTTATTTGTAAATGATTGTGAATAAACGTATAATACTCCTCTGCTATAAAGCTGCGAGGAGTTTAATAATGACTACCCTGTAATAAAAAAACAAACAAAGAACTTACCTGTAAAAAAGTTGTAAGGAAATTTTGTGTACACCCCACTCAAAACTCCAGTTTTTGTCCCTGCTTGTCCAGACTGCCCTACCTGTCCCCCTGTACCAGAGAGACACCAAAAAACTTCGAACTCCACCGTCGATCTGAAAGTAATTTTTTAAATTAGATCTTGATTTTAAAGAAAATTGGTTAGGGTAATAAATATATAATAGCTCCAAATAGATGACTTTAAAATAACACATTTATTAAACATCAATAAATTGTATATTAATGGTAAATAGATTAAACTTAATAAACAAATAATTATTGACAAATTATAATTCATGACAATTAAAAAAAGTATTTAATAAATTTTAAAAATTAAACATTTATTTACTATAAATAGATTATTTGCTTTTTTCCAGAATACTTAAGGCAAATAGATTGTATTGAAGGTAATTAATCAACTCAGGGAACTTTCAAGTATTTCGTAACGCTTCTAGGGGGGGTGGGGGTCATTTTGGAGTGTTACGCCCATGTTAATGGTATAGGTAAATAGCGTTACAGGGGGGGGGGGGTGTCCACAATGATCAAAATTTGCGGTACGTAATACTTAAAAGTTCCCTTACTTGCCACAGTTAAACTTTACAATTATTACCATTAACAATAGTTCGAGCCAAGTAAAAAATATATTAGGAATAGTTTATTAACCAGCAATATACTTTGTTAAAAAACTGAGTATATTTCTGGAGATTATTGTACTCCTTTTGTTTTGTTGTACTTTTTTATTTTAATGATTAAAATTTTATTTGCCACATATATATTTTTTCTTCGTAAATAGTTTAGAGTTGAGGTACCGATATATTCGATTATACTTAATATAGTGTTATATATGCGCCAACCACAAATTGTACTATACTATAGTACTATGATATGAGATAACATTTGTTGTTGTATTTATTACAGTTTTGTGTTGTTTGTCTTAGTTCTACAACTGATTGTTGTATGGTATAACATATTTAATTTATAACATATTACAAAATATGGTTGTCGCCAACGAACTAATAACTCTTCTCTCTAGAATAGGCATTTCATTTGTAAAACTGACAAAAACGTAGCCAACATATACATTTGTCTGTCTTACTCGCACAGCTTTGTTCTAACAGAGAAAACAATAACAGTTACTGGTAATTGTTATTGTTCACTGAACAATGTTCAGGCCTGAATATAGCTACTATGTGTTTACAAACAAACCGTGATGTTGGCGATACTTTATATTAACGGTATGCGTATTCTAGAGAGAAGAGTTGTTATTCGTTAGCTGGCGCCTATATTACAACAACATTTCTATCAGTGTAAACAAACCTAATTATTATTATTATTATTATTTTTATCTCTGAACTCAGATAAAATATTTAATTAATAAGTGTCAGAAACAAAAAAAAAAACGATTTAAAATTAATAATAATACATCAATGAGAAAAAACCTGCGAGGTTACAAATTTATTAAAATTGAAGAGGACCAAAGTTTAATTAAAATATATACGAATATTTAAAACGGGCTCTTACATTTAATATTACAAACTTTTCGAAACTTGTTCGTTTTAATAAGTTCCTAAAGAATTTTTTAATTGCATTAAAATATCGTATATTAATAATAAAAAACTTCTTTTATTACTTTCTGGAAAAACTTTTTGAATATTCGAGTTAGGTAGGTACCCTTGGACTCTTGTGAATAATATTTTTATAAATATGCCATAAAAACATACCTGCGTTTCTAAATTCGTAATTTGAAAAGTTTCTGAAAATTATTTTGAGATTATACACATTTAAATAGAAATTTCTATTGTACAGGGTGTCTCAACGAAGCCGAGTCGGTCGATATATAGTAAAGTATCCACTTTAGAGAAAAACTTAAATTGTAAAAGTTGTATGGTTTAAAAAAAGGCACATTTTAAAAATATTTTAAAATATACAGGATGGTCCTCTTAGAGTGCGTAACATCTGACTAATTTTTTTTTGAATGGAATGGTATATTTTTATTATGGTTTATTATGCTGAACACCTTTAAAATTACAGAAACCGTGTAAAAAGGTAAAAAAGGTTGATTTTGAGCTATTAATTCCTCACCTAAGGTCCTGAAAATTTCCCAACTCGAAAAAAGCTTTACTACCCCCGACCGTAAAATTTTAATGACTTAAAAAAGGTCCCTACCTCTGAAAAAATCCCAACCTTTCCAAATTTTTCCAAGTAAACAATTTACTGACCAGTTTCCCTTTACCTCTCAATTTTTCCAACATACATTTTACGAAATCTGCTACTCAATTTTACCAACTGGACTTAAGCCTAGAGCTTATTTTGCCATGGGGGTGCTGAGCACCCCCTAGCACCCCCCCAGTTACGGGCCTGGCTTATAATATAAAATATGAGCGAAATTCCACGAAAAGTCAACTGGGGTCGAAAAGAGGGGGGTTGTAATAAAAAAGGGAAACTAAACGCTAATGGCCGCCGTTGTTCGGACTCGTTCTTTACAACTTATCATAAATTTCTGAGAGTAATATCGCAAAACGGGCGAGAAAACAGCGAGGCCGTTTGTTTTTTGGTCCGATGTATATTTTAATCAACCACTAAGAACAAAATTTAAAGTAGAATAATTTCTTTGCACTTTTCAAGGGATTAAAAATAACCGCAACTCCCTAGGTATTAAATAATAATAATAATAATAATAATAATAATTTTTTATTACAGCACAATGGCCATATACTACAAAATAATAAAATGATTAAAAATAAAAATAAAGCAAAACAAAATAATTATAATTTATAAATAAATAAAATGATTAGGTCACTTGTAAGAAACAAAGGCGTCGCCAAGTGGCGATTTGTGCAGAAACCCAAAAGCAGTCCGAAGATACAAACGCTTTTAGGAAAACATTAGGACTGGAGAGTAGCCGCTTCACAAAAGAGGCGAGCAACTTGCGTCTCAGAGCATCCAGGGTATCTATTCGGGCAGAGGCAAACATTTCCGAGGCACTACTATAGCGCGGTAGTCTATGGATAATGCGATATGCATCATTATAGCATACGCGAAGAGTTCGCCACGAGGACACCGTATGATCAAGCCAAATTTCACCACAGTATGCGTTAGAACAAAATATCCTGAAAAGAGAGTTCTTAACCTCGGCAGAGCACTTAGAGAATTTTCTAGCTAACATGTTTGCGCGGGCACAAAGGTTTTGCTTGTGACGCTGAATGTCAGAGTTGTCACTTAGCATATCATTGATAACGTGACCTAGGTATTTGATTTCGAACACGCGTTCAACAACAGAGTTATTTAAATAAACAGGAGGAACACAGAGGTCTCTATAATTTGTGGACTTGAACACTAAAACTTTACTCTTATTACTATTGTATTTAAGAGAACGTGATTTGGCAAAGTCTTCACATATTTTTATAAGCATACGTAGACCTTGAAGTGAGGGGCAAAGAAGGACCATATCATCGGCGTAGCTGATGCAGTTGACTTTTAGGCCACCAAGAAAGCATCCAGCAGGGGCTTTAGCCAGGAGAGTATGAAGGTCGTCAATGTAGGCATTGAAGGCATCAGGAGCAATTAAACTTCCTTGTCGTACACCGTTGCGTAGACTGAAGTCAGATGAAGTGGCAGATCCCCAGCGAACAGATGCCGTGGCTTTGGAGTTCCAACTTTGTAAGAAGCGGCAAACATAGCTAGGTACTTTCCGACTTATTAAGGCTCTGATTAACTTCACATGATGAACCCTATCAAAGGCTTTACTTAAATCCAGGAATATTACATACACAGGAGTTTTCTTCTTAAGGTGGTAGTTAACTGTTTCTTTCAATAAAAAAATTGCAGCTCCCATAGATCTTTTAAAACCGAACTGGTTGTCACTGGTTTGGAAAAAGGGCCTACATCTATTGAGTATGTTTAGTTCAAGTACTTTAGAAAACGTAGTAGAAATAGCAATAGGCCGGTAATTAGCCGAAGAAGAAATATCCCCACTTTTGTTTTTAACGATGGGTGTAATTATCGTCTTCGTAAGAGCAGCAGGTGCATAACCATGAGAAAGCATTGAAGAAAAACATAGCGCTAAAATAGAGTGCAATATTGGGTCAGCGTTAATTATATGTAAAAATTACACCTTACAATATTTAAAAATACTGCTGCCAAAAAAATAATACTTTCCCCTATGGGCCTTGATTTATTAAAATCAAAAACAAAAAAAAAATTAAAAAAAAACAAAATTAAAAAAAAAATCAATTTTTTTTCAAATAAAGTTTCTTTTTCGTAAAACGAAAAATAATTTGAAAAAAATATGTTTTTGATAAAAATTGTTTTTACCCCCTTACCCCAACCCGATTTTTACGAATAACAATCCCAGCCTATAACTTTAGTAGATAATTAACCTGTGGTCCAAATTTGAAGTCTTTAGCCCGAAGCGTTCTTGAGTTATCGTGGTCACAAATTTCCCGGGCACCGACAGACCCACAGATAGATTTTTTTTGACGGAAATCATATTTTTTAGATATAAAATCAGGGCCATGGTTTCCACAATTTACCGAATTAAAAAAATATATTTTCACATCCAAACATATAATATTTGATATTTTGTAGCTCGTTCGAATAAAGTTGTGATTACATACCTGAAAAAAATTCTTAATTTTCCCGAGCCAGCTAGGATATAACCCCCTAAGTTGTCTTATTTACGTGTTATAAAAAAGTCGATATCTAAACTTGTTCAAAAAGGGGAAGGGGGTGTGACTTTTGGACTACACGGTACTGCCCTCCTTAGTTAAAACGTCCTAACTAACATTTTTGTAATTTTCGGTTTAGATGCATATACCATTTGTTCTATGCCATATTTATCTATTCTCCAGGGTTTACCAGGGAAATCAAGGAAGTCAGAAAATAGTCAGGGAAATTGAAACTGAAACCTGGAAGTAAGAGAATTTGTCCATTTATTCGAAAAATTTAGGGCAAATAGCAATGTTAGTTAGGACTTTTTAACTAAGGAGGGCAGAGTATATCTTCACAGCTTGTTCAGTTTTTCGATTTTGTTGCGTTTTTAGTCCTCGATTTTAATTTTAAAACTAATGGCCGGCTCCCTTCAATGTTAATAAAAAAATTAAATTTGTATCGTTTTCGGAATAAGCGAAATTGCCGAGCGTTGAGAACTGCTTGTTTATGGCCGTCTTCAATTTTGCAACGGTTTAATGGCGCGGGTCGTAGTTTAACTTTTTATTCGCACTTTTTAATTTTGTGTCTGTGTTTACTACAAAGTGGGAATAGAAGGGACTAAGTAACAAATCAATTAGAAAATTGAATTATTTAATTAAAAAATTAGGAACCTTTAGGAAACAGAAATACTGCTGTTAACAACATAATACTCACAAAAAAAGTTTTTTTAAAAAAATGTTTTTAAAAACTTTAATTTTTAAAATTGTGATGTTATTTTAAAAATAAATAAATTATCATTTTTTTTTTAATATTTCTTCATTTTTTTTTGAAAAAAAAATAGTTTTTACCCCCTTTGACTCCCTAACCCCACTCTCTGAAGATATGTTTCAAAGCAGCTAAAAGCGTTCTACAGTTATAATGGGCACAAAATATGCTGGGCAAATCGTCAAACAATTTTTTTGCATAATACATAACAATAAGATGCCGTGATTGGCTTGATGTCCGTCATGTATCTTGTGCGCAGGCTTATGGACGTGATGTTAGCTCGCCCCCCTTCCCCCCCTGGATACGCCCTTGGCTCCAGGGGTATTGAAGTGATAAGCGGCTTAGTTAAGTAGATGTTAGATTAAGTTTTAGGTTGTTTGTTTGTTGGTTTAACCTCGTACTATTCTACTTAATTAAGCATCCCCTAAGTCCAGGACTTGTGTGGGCTAGTAGTAGAGGGAACCACCGGCTTATACTGACTTTCGAACCAGTTTTTATAGGGAGTGTCCACTTCACTTACGCCTTCGCCAAATTTCAATTATTAATTAACTGAAAAAGGCAAATCGGCGCCAGTAAGAATCGAACTCACGCTAGTTATAGTAGACTTGTCATGTACAGACGCGGTAGACCCCACACCAATCCACCTTTTTAATAAATCGTGTTAAGTAGAAATTGTGACACAAAGGGATGAATAGAAAGTAGTTTAAAATTGGATAAAAATATACACATAAATATGTTGCTGGTGATTTTTAGCGATTATAGAGGCTGAAAAATCTAACTATAGAGCCGTGAAGAAAACAATATAATAAAAGCATTGTTTTTCTCTTTTTGATCTAGATAAAAATAAATAAGTTTTTAGTAGCTACAAATAATTTATTATATTAAAACATGTGTCAAAGATAGTTAATTAAATGAATTTAAATAACCATACCATTCATTATTATACTCTTCGCAGTCTCATGACTAGAAAAGTATGTAACAGAGTGGTCACCCTGTATATATTGAGTATTTATATTTTTATTTTAATGGTTATTGAACGTGACATAGCATTGTTCTTAACGGGCGGTTTGCTGTTTGTTTTTACAGATGCTAATATTATTAGTATTTGGGAAGTTTGCATTTTTTGTAATTGAGGCGTTTACATAAAAAGGGTGTACATTTTTATTAGACTAATTAATTGGTTAATTCGGTTTTCTTAATTAATAAATATGGGAATATCTTTAATGATGTTGTTTTAGATACTGGCAATAGTTAGGGATTGTTTGTAAAAATGGTTTTTTCTACTTCGAAGCAATGTCATGAAAATCAATATCAATCAATATGTAGAAGTAGTTTTTTTAATCATTTCTCTTAATTAAATTTAAATTCATTTTCAGTGATTTAAAGTAATTTTTCAATTAATATTATTTTTATAATAATATAACTTTTTGGCAGAAAACTCCTCAGATATTTACGTTAATAGTTTTATGACTGGTATATCGACATCTTTGGGAAGGGAAATTTTGCCTGTTTTGAGTTATGGTTAAAAATGGGATTCGGAAATATGTAGTCGTCAAGTAAAGTTGGTCTTAGGGGATTTTTAGAATTAACGTAATATGTGAAAATTTAAAGTAAAATTTAGAGTCGCGTGTATAGATATCTGAAGGGTAAAGATGCTATTTATTCATAATTTTTTTCATTTCAAATTAAAATATTTTGTTGTTTTTAATTTGTTTTTAACTTTTTATTTTTCTTTCATTAAATTCTTTTAATTGTTGTTTAATCCTTTGGTTTTATTGGCAAGATATATTTTAAATAATTTAAAATATATTTGAAGTTTTTTACCTTTCGCATATCTACAGTTTGTGTTATAAGAAGAAGTCTTCGCTGGAATAAGAAAGTCAGATAAGTATTAAGTAGTAATTAGATTCTTATATTAACATTTGTTATCATATGATATATGATATTGTGATAATATTATGTAATATTATTACTGGTATTTGTTTTTGATACGCCTCCAAATAATAGTGTGTGGTTCTAAATTAATGTCTTAGATAATTAATATTTTTGGCTTTAATTGGGACTAGCACCCTATTACAAGTATTATACGATAGTTTTCAAATTTACACAATCGTTAAGGTCAAAGATCAATATCACGGTTCACCTGGGCGATTTTAAATAAAATTTTTGTGGACCCCTACATTTTTTGGACTAAAACATACCTGATAACATAAGAAATCAATTTCCATTTGAAAGAAAATCGTAAAAGATACACTTTTTTAGAAAAATAAAAAAACGTTTTTTTGAGTAATAGGGTTTGTCAAAAAACTCCAATTTGCGATATCGAAAACGCTCCCTGGCTCAAAAGTTGCTGTTTGGTACAAAACGGTGGCCAAATCGATTAATGGTTAGAGGTAGTTCAAAGCACTTAAACTTTGAAAAATATCGCTATCTGTTTTTCGGATAAAAAGTGATTGTATATAAATTTTGGAGGGTTTCTTTGGTAATATAATAGAAAAAATACTAACTGTGAGAAAACTAAAAAAAATTATATTCCTCCTCCCTTTAAGTTAGAACATAAAAAAACGCCAATTATTTGAAGATTTCGCGAAAATTTATTAAAAATGGGCATATTTAAAAGGACATAACTTCCTTAGGAATGATTTTTTACCAAGGTGCATATAAACTTTTTCTGTTTTTAATGTTAAATAACCACTCATTACTAAAATATTTGTTTTTTGCTTTATACAGAAACTTTTTTGTGTATTTTTACATAAACAAGTATTCCAACCGAAAAATCAAAAAAAAGTACACCGAAAAAAGTTTTAGGCAAAAAAGGAAAATCCACCCCGTTTCTAAACGAAATTTTTTTTTTTACTCAACTTGAGGAAAAAAATTATGTTTTCTGTATAGTCATGTAGGTTAACATGTATATATGCTTATATACTAATATATTATTTTGCAGATATTTTATTTAAAACTATTTTTTATGCACTTTTAAAAACTTGCATAAATTAAATTTTCGAGAAATCTTCAAATAATTGGCGATTTTTTCATGTTCTAACTTAAGGGGAGGGGGATATAATTAATTTAGTTCTTACATTTAGTATTGTTTCTAAATGTTACCAAAGAAACCCTCCAAAATTTCCTCAATTTTTATCGGTATAAGTTTTTATCCGAAAAACAGGTACCGATTTTTTTTTAAGTTTGAGTGCTTTGAGCTCTAAACATTTATCGATTTGGATCATTTTTGAGTTGCCACTGTTTTTTAAGGAGCAACTTTTAAGCCAGAGAGCGTTTTTGATTTTGAAAATCGCGATTTTTGGACACACCTTATTACTCAAAAAAACGTTTTTTTATGTCTAAAAAAGTGTATCTTTTACGATTTTCTTTCAAATGGGAATTGATTTCTTATGTCATCAGTTATGTTTTAGTCCAAAAAATGTAGGGGTCCACAAAATTTTTATTTAAAATCGCCCAGGTGAACCGTGATATGTCAATTAAAATGTAATATACTATTATTATTAATTATTATTACATACTGAGGTGTGGAAAATGTTTAATTTCCTGAGGTAAAGATAGCTGACCATGGTACCAAGGGGCGTTAGCCCTAATTTCCAAAAAATTTTGTTCACAAAAATTGTTTTAATAAAGGTTAAGAAGATATTTATTTTTTCGCCTTTTTTGTATTTAGATGCATAGATGGTTGCCTAAGCTTTATGTTACTTTTTAATACAATTTTAGTTAATTTTAAGTACATACAAGTATTGATTGGGTTTGGTTTAGGTTTAATGCTATGCTTTTGCCCCTTTAGGGGTAAAAGGGGCAGAGGGTAGTTTTCGTGAAAATTGGTATATTAAGGTTTTTATGGTTGCTGAAAGTGAATCTGATAATAAAAATCCATTTTACGGGCGGAGGTGAAAAATAGGAAAGCTCTTTTACTGGGCAGTGTATTTACTAATTTTTCTGGAATCAAGAGAAATATGCTGTCCACTGTGAAGATAATGCTATGTAATGCGGAGCATTGGGGCTTGTTTTTGATAATAAAATTATTGAATTTGATGTAATTTCCTTTTAGAAGTGTACAAACGAAATATTGTTCGGTCGCATCGAGTGGGTCGTAATTATTTACATTAATTAAATTAAAAGAAATATATTTTGTCATATT
>OY294048.1:13964407-14010023 GCA_958510825.1 Brachypterus glaber | reverse complement strand
ATGCCATTTGGAAAAACAAAGTTGGGGTGGTCGTAAGGGTTAAGTTTTAAGATTATTTTTTAATCATATTTTTAGGTTTTATAATAACGGAGATGTAAACTATTGTGGGACACCCTGTACTACCAAATAGGCGCGTGTTACTTGGTTCTCCCTTTATTTTTAAACCCTCTTAATCCAAATGTGAATTTACATGTTAAGAGATACCCTATGGGCTTCTTCATTTTTTACCATTTTTCGACGTATGCCACATGCTTTTTAAAGATATGCCAGATGCGTTATCTACAGGGTGTTTATTTACGTGTAGACGTTAAGCTTCTATGAAGTATATAAAGTAAAACAAGGACGGACTAGAGCCCGTATCATTTGAATTAGTTATACAAGGATACTACTGTGTTGTCCCAGTGGCGCACCCAAGATTTTTCTGGGTCACAAAAAGGGCGTAGCTTAGTAGATTGGTAATCAAGTTTAGCGCCGCGTAAAAGTTTGAAAAATGCACATTTAACGCCGTAAACGAAATTTGGAATTTAAAATGCAAATAATGTTATAAAATCTATTTAAAATTGTAATGTAATATTATTAGTAACCAAGATTAGCGCCGCACGCGAAAACTATTATGTGTTACATACATAGTAAAAAAATAATTTGTGTAGAAAGGGAACGTTCAAGTATTACGTAACGCAAATTTTGATCATTTTGGACCCCATCCCCCTTTAACGCTATTTCCCTATACCATTAACATGGGCGTAACACTCCAAAATGACCCCCACCCCCCCTAGGAGCGTTACGTAATACTTGAACGTTCCCAAACTTGTTAATTTTTTAAAATATGTTGATGTATAATAAAATTGTGCTAAGAGTTTCTTTAAAGCATTGTAATTTTTTTCAAAAATAACAATACAATTCTTGTATGGATCAGTTTACACGGAAAGAAATTAGTGGGCTCTGCGCTATACATTATAACATATTTGGTAACAGTGGCAAATTATAGTGATTTAAGCTATAGATTATAAGGGACACAATAACTAATAATGTTAAAAATAAATTGGAAACGATTATATATATTACAGACACGATTATATTTATTACAGGCACTATTATAAATTTACAGAAATTTTATTATATTATAAAAATTATTAGCACGGACAATAATTAAATCTATTTAAGCTATAAATGCCATACTATTTTATATTTTATTATTCACTAAACAATTAAAGTATTTCATATAAATTTTTACACTGACTGCCATAATTGTAAGAGAAAGCCTTGTATTTATATAATAAGCGATTATAATTTGCTTGGTATGTGTGTTATAGCGCTCCTAGCTATAATTTTTTTTTTCCGTGTAAAGAATTGAATAGCATATTAGCACAAAATTGGCTAAAAAACTATACAGGGTGTTCCAGAGTCACATATAGATATTTTAAGGGGTTATTCTACATTAAATATATGAAAAAAGGTTCCTATAAAGGTTGGTCCGGAAATGAACCCTAAGGAAGCTACGACCCTTTTAAGGGTCTATCTAAAAAGAAGTTTTTATTTAATATCTCTGGAACTCTATGAAACACTAACGGCTTTTTGCACATGGCTTAACGTTGATAAAGGCTAACATTTGATGTAATTTGAAGTTGGTAATTTTATCCAGGGACGTGCTTTATCAATATTAAGGCATGTACAAAAAACCGTTACTGTGGTTCACAGGGTTCCAGAGATATTAAATAAAAAACTACTTTCTAGGTGTACCCTTAAAAGTGTCGTAGCTCCTTTAGGGTTCATTTGGGAGCAACCTTATAGGAACTTTTTTTTGATATTTTTGGATGTAGAGTCACCTCTTAAAGTATCTACATGTGACTCTGGAACACCCTGTATATGGCATGTAAATTTTCTGGATAATTTTTTTAATATATTATTAACAACCGAGTTATAAATATTCAAAAATGGCCATGTTGGGGTGGAATTGTTTTTTTTTTCGATTTTTTAGGCAAATTATTTATTGGAGGATTCATTGACTTTGAATGAAAAGTGCGACAATTAGCCCCGGTCACCCCTACATCAAGAGAAAACACTACCGTGAAGAGCATGCTGTGGAATGCGAAACATTAAATATCTTCACAGCTTGCTATTATTTTGGTTGGGGTCGAGCTTGTCATCAACGAGGTGATCCAAGTACTTTTTAAGAATGGGCGTAACTGACAAATAACTGCTAAAAAAACGATCTACAACTGCTTAGTTACCTCCCATGTGGAACTGCCCTTGCTTACTTATTATTACTTACTTTACTCCGTCCAGTTATGCAAGATAGTAAGCGACGCGGCCCGTTTTACACCACAAAGCGCATAAATAACATAATTATGCATAAATCGTAATGTATCAAAAATTTAACAGATGTCGGTACTGTTTTCCTGGAAAGGGCCTATCCAAAGACTCGCATAACAAGCAGAGTACATAAGAATGCGATGCCAGGTTGGCTTGATGTGTCGTCATGTATTTTGTAATGGTTGTTATGCGAGCCTATGGATAGACCTTAAGTTGTAATTGTAACCTAAAAATTTGACGTTTTTCTTGTGTTTAATATAATTTACGATCGTAGAATAGCTTATTTAGTGAGATTGTATGAAGAATAAACCAAAAAAAGTACCTTTTTCAATACCATACAAAATAACATTAAGTACAACCATTTTTATGTAACTTTCTCTTCTTTTATTAGCTTTAACGACCGTCAATCATTGTCATAGACAAAAAATGTCACAATATTTTATCTGTTAAAAGGTACGAGTCTTTAAGCAATGATGTAGCTTAAAAATCGCGGGAATTTTAAACTACTATCTTGCATAATTGGACGGACTATATAAAAGGAAACTTTAAATTTAAATCATATACAGTGTGTTTCAATTAAAACTTTCAGGGCCGATTACTCAAAAAAAAAAAGAGTTGGAAAAATCTCCAGTTAGGAAAATAATGTAGTTGTTGATCTCAGGGACGTCCCCATGGGTGTGAGATTAGGGTGGACCTCATACTTTTTAGTATGTTAATATTTTCATTTAGGTGTAACTAGAAAATTCCGAAAATATGAAGGTTGTGACTAGAAAATTCTGAAAATATGAGAGTGATTACACTTCTTTAAGGCTGCTATAGTTACACACTGAAGAAAACCTAGGACGCAAAGGGGAGGTATCACCGAACGGACAGCGCGCTCTCTTCTTTACGTCAAAAGCGTGCGTGCGTGCAAGTGAGACGCACTCACATTCCACACATATTTTCAATAGGCACACATCCGTGTCTCAAACAATAACGGAAGTCTAAAATTCGTAAAATTACCACAAAAAATCGTTAAAAAATGTCTGTAATTATTGTATAAGTGAAAAAATTTAAAGGGCTTGAAATTTTTTTTTTGCCTTTTGAGAATACACAATTATGTGCCAAATTTCAAAATGATCAAACTAAAACTAACATTTTAAAAATGTATCAGATCGGACTGAATTTATTTTTATTTAATGCATTCTAATAACTATTCATAATATTAAAATGATTTAACTAAAACAAAACAAGCTAAGCGCCAAATATTTAGGAGTTCTTATTGGGCGCTAAGCTCGTTTTGTTTTAGTTAAATCATTTTAATACTATGAATATTAGAATGTATTACATAAAAATAAATTCGGTCCGATTTGATACATTTTTAAAATGTTTTTTTTTTACCGTTTGACTCACATTTATGATAGAAATTCGTAAATTTTAGTGTTAGGGCGGATTTTTGGCACGGATTACAATCTTTTGATCATTTTGAAATTTGGCGCATAATTTTGTATGCTAGCATGCTCAAAAGAAAAAAATTAGATTTCAAGCTCTTTAAATTTTTTACTTAAACATAAATTACGGACAATTTTCAACGATTTTTTACGATTTATGGTAATTTTACGAATTTTAGGGCCCCCGTTAGCAGCCTTAAAGAAGTGTGATCACTCTCATATTTTCAGAATTTTCTAGTAACACCTAAATGAAATTAATTTAAGATAATAAAAAAATATAAGATCCACACCCACTCTCCAAAGTTGGGTAGTTGGGAAATATGTAGAGGCATGAGCTTTTTATTTAGTCATCGAATTGACGAGTTGGGAAAATTGAGGGGTAGAAAAATTTGCAGAGGCGATGAGCTTTTTTTAGTCGTCAAAATTTCCTAGGTGTGAATCTTTTGTTTTAGAAAGGATCTAGTCATTAAAATTTCTTGCAGGTAAAAGGTTTTGAAATTTCTTAATCTTAATTTGGGATTTTTTTTCTGCCCCCTCCCAAAAAAAAATCCCTCGCGACACTCCTGCTGGGTCTGTTTATAACTTAAAAGAAAACTAATAAATCTTACCTTTAGAAACATAAGAATAAATGTATATACCTGAAAAAAAAAACAAAAAACAATCAATATTTAATTAAACCTTTGGTCTAATTAGCAGCTACAAGGAGCAATCAGATCAACAGTAAATACGGAACCACCATTTCTCTGATTGCTTCAACCAGAAATCCGGTAAAGTCAGCAACACAACTTGTTGTGGTTGTCTGAAAAAAACTTAGATTTTAAGGACAAAAAGGAGGGTATCGCATTTTGGGCTAAATCGCCTGCAACGATAAGACTTTAAATGCTTATAGATACATAAAAAATAAATACTTAGCCAAAATTTCAGCCCTTTTTACATACGGGAACATACTTTAATTAATTATTTTAATTAAGAATTTTGACATATGCCAATGTACGATTTGGCAACATTGCACGAAACTTCCAGTGTCAAATGTCATCTCGTCAAAATAAAAATAACTTTGCACATTAACTACTACAGTGGGGCCAAAAGAAAGAGGCTGTGTTGTGTTAACTGCTCTTGACTATAATATTAAAATATTTTGTTGGTATTATTAGTTTTTACGGATTTAATATGTTATAACTCAATGTGTAATTAGACTTATGTGACTAGTTTCTTAGGTTTCAGTACGATTATGGAGTTATTTTTGAGGTATTTATACCTATATAACATTGTAAGCAAACCAGCAGTTTTAACGATAAACCAAAGCATGTAGTTCCATAAGACAGTATTACCCAAGACAAGTAATTTAATGTGGCTTTCAACATGTCAAATTAGTTTATTTCCATTATATGATTTAACTAGATTATGAAAAAGTTACCTATATACTTTTAACTTTTAATATTATTTAAATATATTTATTTAAAAATAAATATATTTAATTAATATTGTACAGTGTTTTTATTATACATTCTACCTAAATGTATTTATGTTGGTTTTTAGATAACAAAAAATATCGCTTTTTTTCAGTATGATAGTCACATTTAGCGCAAGAATAATGCGATGTTGTCGGGTTTTCGATAACAAATAATTCCTGAGTTTTTAATTTTTGTTTAATTTTGTTCTTTATTAAAAAATAACACACTTTTTCATCATTTCTTTTTATCATTTTGCAATTTTTGAAACAAAAACTTATTTTTCCTATCTAGCCCAAAACTCCTATTTAATACGATACCGTTCTTTGTCATGTTTACCTTACCAGATTTCTCACCAGGAAAATAGTTACTTTATTAGAAACAAATATTTGTAAAAAAATAGGGTTTCGTACCAAATATGTATCTAGGGTCCAGACTGTCAAAAAAAATATTTATGATACAAAGACGAATATTACTGTCAAGAAAAATAAAACTTTTCGTACAGATTATTATTATTATTATTATTATTAGAACCAGACTTTCAAAACAAATATGCAATAATTTTTGTAAAAAAAATATTTATGGTGCCAAATATGACCTGTCGGACAATAATAGGTTAAAACCCTTAAGGAGTCTTTCTATCTTAGAAGTTATAAAAATAATTTTTTTTAACATTTTTTTTATATAGAAAGAAAAAAGAAATAATTTTTCAAAAAAAAAATTCAAAAAATTCAAAAATTTACATTTTCTTTTTGCGAAAAACAATAAACAAAAATGAAAATTATAGTTTTTTTATTTTTTTTTTAAAGTTTAACCCCCCATAACTTTTTTGTTTTTGGGGAATTACTTTAAAAACCAATAGGGATCTTTCCCTCGTAGAACTTGATTTTTACTAAAAATTTAAAGTCGGTCGGATTATTCCTTCTTGGGTTATCGTGTTCACAAAAGTCGTGATATCAAACAGACGGACAGATGCGTATAGACGTCCGTCTAGACGGACATTTAAAAAAAAACGTTGCTTATTTTTTTATGAAACTTTATATCCAAGAATTTTTTGTCTAGGACGATCTATGATTTTTTTTTTTGAAAATTCGAAACGGTAGTTTATTATATATTATTCTAGCGGCGCTAGATTAGCGCTAGACTAGCGCAGGCGCTGTGAATAATATAATAATACGAAAATTTAATTAAAATAACATTTTCAGTTATTTTTAGTTTTTTTAAAGGTGCATTTCTATTTATTAATAAATAACGGATTCCTAGAAAATTTCTATTTATTTTTAATAAATCTGTTAATAAAAGTTTCATATAAATTCCGATTTAATATTCAATATTGACACGCAAATACACCGGAATATAGTATTCTTTTACAAAATCTATACAATTATTTTATTATTTTCTACAAGAAGCTTACGTAAAAATTAATTTAATTATATATTTGAAACATCTTACATTTGGTAAAATAAAATGTTGGATATATAAATTACAACTTAGGGGCTGTCCAATAGGGTGAGCCGAAAAATTGAAATCTGGAATTTAAAAACGCAATACCCGACCAAATATGCCTTCTTATATGCCTAGTGTGTGTGCAAAAGCAGAATCAGATTAAAGGTCATCTTGAGCCCTCTACAAGCCTTTATTATTAATGAAAATATCGTATTTCTTCACATTTGTAATGTATACACAGCGTGTCAAAAGTCCGCCTCCCCCCCTTTAACTTTTGAAAGATATCAACTTTGGAACAATATGGAATAAATAAAATAACCCATATATTTTTTGGTGTATATTTGGTATGCTTAAATAAATAATAAAAAAACTTTTGGGAAAAAACAAGGAAAAGCTTCAGGAAAAAAATTAAGAGATATGATGGGGAGGAAAAGAAAAAGTAAGTTTTTTTATAATTGACACTTTTAGCTAATAAAATTGGGCAGGGAGTGTTACATACATTCCTTGAACCAAGAACACGTGTCTTTTGATATGTTTAAAGCCATATTCTCTTCTTTTAAGGTTAGCATTTCTTTAAAACAGAGTCAATAACCTAAAATGAAGAGCGCGGATCTTCATTAAAAAACCCGCGCTCTTCATTCAAGGACATTGGATTTGGTTCAAAGAAATTCTAGCCTTGAAACAAGAAAATATGGTTTTGAACATGTCCTTGGTTTAGAAATTCTTTTTTTAGGAATGGAATGATTTTTTAAAATATAGCCGGGGACTTGAACATCGTTTCTAGAGGTTTTATAAAACAGCTTTTCTTCTTCTTCAATAAATATGTACTTTAGGTAGAATAAATAGCCAGTTCATCTCTTTCTGTGCAGTGAGAAAATCCGATTGTGCTAAAAGATATCAAGATCTTTGCAGAAAAAGATATTTTTCATTAAAAAAAAAACTTTTATCCTTCACAGAAACACTTGTTTTGAGCACTATTTTAAATGTCACAAGTGAGTTTTTTTCCACTAGTGACTAAAAAATTTTTCACCCACTCTTTTACGTACAGCTTTTGATCTCACCCAAAATTAGTTACATACCCTATTAATTAAGTATTATAACTATTCTATAAATAGAAGCACGTTAACTAAACCATAAAAATTAAAGAAAACCCCAAATTATTCTTTAGTTTTAGAATAAAATACTGTTTTTATTAAAAATTCTGTCATCACCGCGGCCATTTTGACGTTTGTAAGAAATGTAAAACTAGCAATTGTTTATTTTTAATAGGCATTCTTAGGCCATGGCTACCTATTATATTAGTATTAAGAAAACTTAATCTTAATATTTTTGATATAATTTTTCGCAAAATTATAGATTTTTATTTAAAAATAAAAGGTGTTGGATAAAATTAAATTCTCAACTCGTGTATTAAGTAATTTTATCCACTTAATACACTAGTTAAGAAAATAACTATTCTTTAAAGAAAATAAATTAATAGAGACTTTTGAGACCGCCCAATTGATGGAAGGGGTATTTGTTTAACCTCTAAAATTAAGTACTAATCCACAGAAAAGGGCGCAGGGTTTTCAGTAAAATATGTGCAGTCACATGTGACTGCAATAAAACTTTAAAATAACCTTTGCAGTTTTTGACAAAAATTTCTAGCTAATGACATAATATTATAAAAATCTTCGTAAAGCTGTTTAAACTTTTTTTAAGTGTTATTTTTATAGTATTTGAATAAAATGCATATATTTCTACTTATTTAAATTAAACGTGTTATAAACATGTTTTGCAGAGAGCTTAGATGCGATTCAAAAGAATAAAATCTGCTTGGGTGTAAAAACCTAATAAATATACTTCATTGCGAATTATAATTTATAAATATATGTGTTTAATGTAATTATGAAAATTGCATTCTGCATGAATCAGCCGTAAAAATTTATTATTCTTTTGGTCGTTTTTTCGCGTATAAATATAATTTAATGTCACATATGTGGCCGCGCAGAGAAATAAAGTCGTATTTTTATTTTGCTAAGATGTTTTTTCTAATCTTTAAAAATAAAATTTTTGACGGCCTTGCGGTACTCATATTTTTAGAGAGTAGTCAATTTAATACATATACATAGCGTGTTAAAAGTCCGCCTCCCACATTTAACTTTCGAACGGCTTAAGATATCAACTTGAAATTAAAAAAAAATATAACATGACCCAAATAATTTTTTAGTATATATTTGATATGCTTAGGGGCAAGGGGAGACTTTTTTTTAAATGCAAAGGGGGTCATGGGGGGTAATTACCCCATAAGCCCCCCTTAAATATGTCACACTTTCTATAAAGAATAGGAGAAAAAGTCAAATAAAGTCCAAATTTTCAGAAAACATTGTTTTCAATAGGAATAAAATATGTTATTCATAAAAATTAAAAAATAAAACAAAAAAGTTATGGGGATCCAAAAAAATATTCTGGAATCCTTTGTAGCAACTTCAAATTCTTTTTAAAGCTTACGTGGAAAAACTACCTCCTGTAAAAATTATAGGAAACCTGAAATTTTGCTTCAAATACATTTTTTATCGAAAGGGGTTGATCCTACGGTATCATAACAAGAGTACCTTTTTCTGTATTTTAATCTAAGAAATTATATTCTAATAATAAAATTACAACAAAAATACTCAAAAAAAGTAAAAGGCAGGTCCCTGATTAAAGTAACTACATTAAGGTTAGATAATATGCAAAACCTCGTTGCTATAGCTCAAAGGCTTCCCAAATTATTAAATAAAAAGCTCCTTTTAAAAGGGCGTTATTCCCTTACAATTTTCTTTTGGATATACATTTGTCACTAGCAAATTGTTCTCATTAATTTTTATGTAGAATCACTATTTAAGAATTATCCTGCATAATCTCTCCACATGTATGATATGTATATCTTCACGGATTGTTAGTTTCGAAGCTTTTAATTAAGTAAATTATCTGTGCAGTGGAGTTCTCTCAGTGTAGCTGGGTGAATTTTGATGCTAATACGACAAATTTTATCGGCAAGGCTGCATAATCGCTGCAATAATCGTTATATATGTCGGGCGAAACCGTACGGGTTCAAAAGTAATAAAATATATTTATATAAAGAAAAGAAATCTATATAAAAAGCGATTAAGAAAAGTTTTAAATGCCGAGCCAAGTTTGAGTCGGGCCATAAATATTTTAATTATAAATAAATACCTAGCAGACAAACTAAAAATAAAATGTAATTTTTAAGAGCAATGCTCTCATGTCTTTACATGAAACATACAAGACATATAGAAAATATTCTGCAGATCTGGGTGCTCTGCTCTATAATATAAGCGTGTGTTTAGCAACGAACTAATAACTCTTCTCTCTAGAATAGGCATTTCATTTGTAAAAACTGAAAAAAAACATAGCCAACATATACATTTGTCTGTCTTACTCGCACAGCTTTGTTCTAACAGAGACAACAATAACAGTTACTGGTAATTGTTATTGTTCAGGCCTATATATATATACTATTTGTTTACAAACAAACCGAGATGTTGGCGATACTTTATATTAACGGTATGCGTATTCTAGAGAGAAGAGTTGTTAGTTCGTTGGTATTTAGACTAATCTTTTTCTTCTTTGTCGAAACTGGTCTTTTTCTTTTGGATAATTAGCCAGTACAGTTTGCAATAACTTTGTTTGCGCACACTCAGAAAATTTTATTGTAGTTTCAAATTTAATAAAGAATGTAATTTGTAAATACATATTTTGCTTTCCCATTTCGAAAATTTTCAAAGTTTTGGGAAAGCCTTTTTTTATTTATATCGAGATATTTGGTATTTAATACTTTACTTGTGATATTAAATACTAAAATATAAGTATTGTATACAATAACTTATCATATTAACACAACATAACGTGCTGGCCTATTTGGAACCCCAAGCAACGTGTGTTTATTAATACTAGCATGTTGTATTATAATATATAATGTAGCCTCTCATAATATATATAATTAATTCAGTATTTGTGAATTGACATATACTGTATTTAACGTTTAGAATTTTTTTTTAGAGCTATTAAATCCTTTGGACATTTTCTTAACCTTTTCCTTGTAACTTTGTTGTCCTAAAGACTAATGTGTAATTTGATAAACTGACATTTCGTTGCAATAATGTTTTTGTGTTGTAAACTTCTGTTAAAATGGAATGTTGGAATATTTTTGGAGGGAAGGCATTAGAAAAAAATTATCCTTAAATTAATAATTTCATAAAACGTAACATTTTGTTGCAATATATTTTTTTTAATATTGCAAATTTATGTTAAAATTGAGTTTTCAAGACAAATTAGGAAATCTGTATATTTGTGGATGGAAGGCATTATAAAAGAACAATCTATAATTTGATAAAGAGTGACATTTCGTTGCAATTAAAATTGTTCAAATTTTGCAAATTTCTGTTAAAATTGAATTTTTAAGACAGATTAGGAAATCGGGTTATCTACGCTTAATAATAGATGTTTACTGGTTGATTAATTTACATTTTCAACACGGTATTTTTTTCAGTTTTTCAGCATTTCCACCATTTTCTTTAGCTAAACCAATTATCCTCCCATTCACTAATTTTACATGATTGGCTTATAAACAGGTTGTAAAAAAAACGAAATAAATCAAACACTAAAAATGAAAACTGAATATTAAGTTATAAATTGATAGGAAGTTATTATCCTGTACAGTTGTATTTTAATTTTTGTTAAAAATACGCAACATTTCATGTCGGTCCTTAAATATTAAAATACGTGACTTTAGAATTATAGTGTCCTTAACAAAAATTAAAGGACATTTTTATAGGAACATAACTTTCTATTTGTAACTAAATATTTAGTTACAAATTGATGGAAAGTTATGATCCTATACAATTGTACTTTTATTTTTCTTAAAAAAAACTATAGTTTTAAAGTCACATACTTTATTATTTAAGGACAGACATCTAATGTTGCGTGTTTTTAACAAAAATTAAAGCATAATTGTAATTTGTAACTGATTATTAGTATACTTTTTACAGTGTAGTTATATAAAAAAAATCAAACTATACTTATGGAATAACCCCAAAGGAGGTTATCTGAGTGATTCGTTTCTATTTGTTGGAACTAACCACTTCTAATAAAATCGAGGCGCGATGTTAAAAATAGAGCGTTATCTCCTGATTTCCTGTTGTCGGTGTTGGGGACTTGTTGAGCAAATCAAGTGGGCTAATTTTTTTTCTAAACGTGCAAAAATTGCAATAAATGCCAGGTTATTTAGTCAGGTTATTTAATTAATATGTTTTTTTGTATTCTTTCTAGGGAACAAGGTATTATAGTGAAACCTCTTTAATCCGAATCCACTTTAATTCGGATGGCTTTCCATTCTGGAATACCTCTGAGGTTCGTTTTCTTCCATTAAATTTAATTAATTAATTAATTAAATTAAATTTCATTTTATATAGGATTACATCAGTGCAAATTCTAGAATATAAATCGTTTTTTTTTTAATATTAACTAAGATTAGTGTAAAATAGTAGTTAATGATAGAAATATGACAAATACTGTTTTTAGGGCGATTACGGAGACTGTCAACCGAGCTCGGAGAGCGAGGTTGGCAACCTTTTCGGCCGTAATAATGGGGTCGTAATAATCAAAAAATGCATGCATGCATGCACCCAAACCCAAGCTAAAATGCTACATTTTTGGCACCCTAATACACATTTAAACATTTAAAGTAATATCGCACCCGTTACAGAATAAAGTCTTAACACAAAATTATGAAAAATGTATTTTTAGTGTATTATTACTGCTCTTATTGAGATCAACCCATCTGTATAACTGGCATATGCTAGTTGCTATGCTAGTTAGAAATATGCAGTTATACAGATCGGTATACCTCAAGAGCAGTAATAATACACATTTTTCAAAATTTTGTGTTCTGTTCTGTTCTGTTCTGTAATGAGTGCGATATAATTGGAGGTATAAACTTGGATAGCAACTAATTCATTACATGAGTTTTTTTCTAAATTAACGTATAGGTATACCTAGGTATAAGTTTAAATTGAAAATAGTTTTGAGTTTTGCACAACTGCAAGCATTAAGAGGCTTTCCACGAACTTATAGAGTCACTCTATCTAGCGGCGGTCAAAAAAAAAAACAGTTGAAAGCTACGTACAAAATTCATATACTGAACCTTTAGAAAAATTGACATACACTAACTAAATAAACTAAAAATATTTACGGGAGCGTCATTTCAGATTTTGCCGGGGGGAGGCAAAATAAAATTTGATGTTATCAACGAAAATTGGAAATTGTGCTAAAAATTTTATTATAACTATTAATTTAATCATAATTTTTACGCATTATAAGGTAACTAAAGATTTATATCAATGCAGATATTTATTGCTTTAAGCATTCTCAATTTTTAAGACCTAATGGCATAATTCTAAAATGCTAGGGGTGGTTGCGGTTTTTTTGTGTCCATTGATATGAGGTTGATATCAGATTATTATTCCATCATTAATGGAATGAATGAAGTGGAATATTTTTCAGTTATAGATAAGCGGTGATTACAGCTTACTTAGTTAGGTCAGCCATAAAATCTTTTATCGTATATTTAAAATATAGCCGAGCGTAGAATATCCTTTCTTTGGAAGCCGAGAGTTCTAGTGAGACGATGCTTTGGAAACAGATTAAAACAATAGCTTCTTAACTTAAAAATAATATATTAAATAAATCTAATTAAAATTCTTCAAGAACATGAAAGATAATTTCTTACTTTTAAATTCTAATTTTCCTCGTACATAGTAGTTTGTAATTAAACACTACTAATTAAATCTTTGCATGTTTGAGATTACTAATATTCACCATAATTTTCAAAGCCCAAGTTATTGTCCACATTTCTCTCACTGTAAGTATTACAACCGATACTTATAAGTCCTTTAAATATTTTTACACAATATTTTTACAAAGTTCATTATCGCCAAAATTTCTAACAGTATAAATCAAAAACCAATCCGAATAGAATTGCAAAATTATTTTAAAGTGTTTAAACCAAAAATATTTATTAGTGTCCAAAATCGTGTTATCATTTCTAACGTTAAGTCCCCTAAAGTTTTCAAAGTTCAAGAAAGAAAATATTAAAAATGTTTTCTAAATAATTTTAATCAAAGAATAATTCTCTAAATTATTCTTAACAGGTGGATAATAAATCCCCTTTTTTATTCACTACTTTCAATACATTTTCACTTTTTCATTTTTTAATTAACAAGAAGAAACACTTTGCAGAACTGTTCCTAGATCTGAATTTTCACCCTTTTTATACTCTTTAAAAAACAAATATAAAATAAGACATCATAAGGTCAAAAGATTCACATGATTCTAAGAGTGGCCCGAACCTAAAGGAGAACATCCGAATTTCCCTCTACTGATATACCTAAAGCTGTAAATCAACATGTTAATTTTAACAATTATTAAATTACTTAGAAGGGGTCCGAACGAACAAACGAAGTTATCCACAAGGTATACTGTATGTATACGGTACCTTGTCTCAATTGTCGAGTGTCTTAATTTTCGAGACAAGAAATAGTTTTATTTTGTCTCGATGATGATTTTTTTAACGACTAACTTCTTGTCTCGTCTCTCGAGACTTTATTTTTAAGACTGTCGACACTCTGCAGGGTCGGTTGGCCAAAAAAGTTTTTATTATTGACAATATAATTCTTGCGTGCAAAAAAATTACTTAATTTTTTTAAGTAGTACGTGTATTATGAAAAGTAGTTTTATCAAGAGACCAGAAATCTCGACTATTGATCAAAACTCTCAAAGACAAGACAATAAATTTCGATTTCTCGATTCTCCTAAAACCCTGCCACACGTCGCGACGGCTGATGCCGCTGATTAGAGTGACCCTACGAACTAATATAAAAATTCTCGTGATATATTAGCATTAATTCAATAACTCGGTCTCGTAATGGTGCAAAAAAGGCGGACGAAAGTCCGGATAAAAAATCCTGGGCCAGGTAATATTTCAAAAAAGTTTAAAACAACACTTGTAAACATTCATACGAACATCGTTAGCTCACTTTCAGTTTATAAATATTTAAATGGCATTTCAAAAGCAAAAGTAATAAATTGCGAATGAAAAAACGGCCCAAACTTTTTTATATATAATAAAAGTTTGGCAAGTAAATTAGGCAACGGGAGTGTTAGTTATACTCTTCACAACACGTTGTGCTTGAAGAGTATTACACCGATGGAAAAAAATTACAGTTTTTGAAAGGGACGGGTGTAGCTTTCTTGGCACCTGAATTCAGTGCATCGAATTCGCCATCTTTTATGATGTGCCTTATGTATTTTTGTTTTGAAATTTTGTATGATGTACATAGAGTATTTTTATATTAATGTTTTATGTACAAGTTAAAGTGAACCATAGATATGGTTATTAATCGTGTGATCTGTTGAATTTTAAGCTGATATTAATGGTCGTTTGAAGATAATTTTTTTTGTGTGTTTTTAATGACATTTTTTACACTACAACAGTAATTTGTCAGTGATAGTGCGCAAGTTAGGATACATATCCGATTAGTACTTACGCACTGGAAATTTCATGATAATATAGAGAAACCCTGGTTAATTATTCGGAAGAAAAAGACCAAATAAAGAGAGAGAGAGAGAGAGAGAGAGAGAGAGAGAGAGAGAGAGAGTTTTACACATTTTAACCCGTGTCAATTCAGGTCTATATGGTCGACTGTGTAAAAAATTATTTATCAGTGTTTTAAAATTTCTATATTCGTCAAAAGTTTCCCTACATTTTTTTTTTATATATACTAAAAAAAAGAGGCAATGTCCAACTATTTTAAATGGTTGTTAGATCCAAAAACCTAGTTGTACCAACTAATCATCTAGTAATACAATTCAGAAGTATTTCAATAGTAACTATGTTTATTCTGAGGTAGGGAAGAAATTTTTTATAGCCGAGCGTATTATACCCCGAGATGCGTAGAATCGAGGGATGTAAGAGTGCGAGGCTATACTATACCGTGGTTTAAATATTATTTTTTTTACTAGTAGCACATTTATTCTTATTTTGTTTGTTGGATGTTGGATTAACCTCGAAAAAACAATTAGCCTTTAAAATCGCCATTTTCCTTAAAATTTGACAGTTCTAGTAAGCGGCATTTTTATATTTTTTAAAATTGTGAAAACATAGGTATTTGTTTAATTTATTCTGCTCCTTATAGGGAGCATAATTCCAAAATATCAAAACTATATTAACTTTTTCCGCTATTTTTCCTAATTTGCCCCAACTAATTTATATTAGATAAAAAAAGTTATTCAGAGAAAGGCAAAAGTGTAATTATCATGTTTTAAAATAAAATAATGTATATGTTAGGTAAAAATTACATTTTAAATTATATTTTAAATTACGTAAAGGTAAAATATTAGTTTTTCTTTCTACACTACGGTAAAATTGAATTTTACCGCCTCCATAGGGACGAGAAAGTAGCGTTTTCTATGGCTAGCCTTGCAAAAAACCGCAAATGGCTAGGCGGTATTTTTTTTTTTCAAATTTTCCCAACAGAGGGCGCTGCAATAATATGTTAAACTAAAATTAATTTACACGATTTTAATTATCTTTTTTGATTCAAAATAAAGCCTGTGTTTTTATAAAAAAGTCCGCTTAAAAAAATCTAATATTAGCAAATTAAAATTACTTTTATATATTACGATTAAAATCAGCACAGGTTTCTGTATAAGGTTATTTCAAATGTTTGTAGGTGTCGCTGCGCGCTGTTGCCACTTGATGAAAAGAATCTAAAAACAATATGCTGTTTATTGTGAATGTTTTTGAATTTATTAAATTTAGATTTAAAATCCATAAAAATGGATTTCGTGGTAGACCCCTGTGAAGAAGAGATGGAGTATTGTACGCCGCCTGAAATTTAAAATCTACCCTATTAGTTAAGAATAATGTAAACATTGGAAGTTTTATAAAAGTGGCCGCTTTTCAAAAGAAGCAATCTGTTCCACACGTAGATAAGAAGTCTAAAACTTTCCACCAGCAGGATATTGACAATTTTCTTTAAACTGCACCGAATGAACCTCACTTAATGGCCAAGGTAAAAACTTCATAATAAGCAAATTAGGTACCTAATTAAAATAGTTTTAAATGTGATTTTTTTTTTAATAATTTTTAATGTCAAAGTTTTAAATCAAAATATTATTGAAGTCATATTGTGTAGGAAGAAAAATAACGTGAAAACCACGGCGGTAAAGTGATTTTTCAAGAAGTGTCCAGGCTCGCTAAAGCTCGCCTGTAAATTTCTTCTTTCAGCCTGGAAAATACCACTTTACCGCCCAGGTATACAATATACTATTTTTAATTTTTTTTTAACGCATAGTCTCCGGTGGAACCATATCATTTTCACTTTATTTATTAATACTTATTACGATGAGTATACTATAGAATGTAAAGCCTTGTACATTATCGCCTTTTCTTTTGTGTATACTGGTCTCCTACCGCCCCTTAGACTGGGGGATGCTTTTCTAAATTTTACAATAATTAAATATACACTGAAGTTGTTAAAATTGCATGGGGTCCTGCTAAGTTTTCTGGGGTGTAGAAGGGTGGTATACGATTAACACTTCCAAAACAGAGATTAATAATATAAAATTTTAAAATTTACTGCATAAAGTTTAAACCTAAAAAAAGGTCTGGTATTAAATTATTTTATATTGTCTACTATATCGAATTATATTGGCAAATCACCGAATTTAAGTATTATCAATGGTTTCTAAGTTAATTTATTGTAATTAAAAAGTTTTTAGTAGAAAATGCGTTCAAAATATTAATTTTTATTTATTTATTGTCGTTCTAAGACCTGCTTTGCCGAAAATGGCAACAATGTTAGTTAGGACATTTTAACTAAGCAGGGCAGTACTACATAGGCACGGTGTTCTAGAAGAACTTTTAAATGACATGTAAACTTCCATTTTTTTTTTCTTTTTGGAATTTGTTATATGAGCTCTAATTAAAAAAATAAGACCAAAATTTTAAAAATCGTTAGAGCCGTTTTTGAAAAAACCGTGTTTTTTGGAAAATATCTCTGATATTTCAGGCTAACATACTCGGTTTGCCCTCGATGTCTCCGATTTTGACCAAACTTGGTATATTGGTACCACTATGGCACCTTAGCACTCCATCCAAATTTTTTTCAAAACGGTCCACTATACTGGGTGTCACACCAAATTCTTGAAATAGCTTATCTCCGTTATTTGAAAAGGTATTAAAATTTGCAAAAAATAGCATTAAATTAAAGGCAAAGAAGATTTTACTGACTTATTTAAAACCGCCCCTTGCTGACCCTATCCCTTGAAACTACCCCCAACTTCTGTTTTTCAAATAACACCCCCTAATTCTTATTAAAGACTATGAAAGTGCACTTTATTCTGAATTCAACCATTTATTATAAGTGGTATCTTAGATTTTAAGGGGCTCTAAATAACAATTATTATTTATTAATAGAAGGGTGGTATTTAAAACAAAATTGCGGGTAGTTCTAGGAGACTGGGTTGTTATGAGTTGGTTTTGAATATATTAATCAATTTTCTTTAGGGAACAATTTAACGTAAGTTTTTGGAAAATGTTCTGGTTAAATTTAAAATGAAATGTGCTTTTATATTCTTTAGTAAAATAGGGAAGTGCTATTTAAAAAACTAGTTGGAGGTGGTTCCAAGAGGGTGGGTTAATAAGGGGTAGTTATGCATAAGTAGTATTGAACAAAAGGATATTTTGGAATTCGGTTGCAATTTAAATAGTATTAATAACTCAGTTAAAAAAGTAGAGTAAATCCATGCATAGTGGACAAAAGGCTATTTTGGAATTCGGTTGCAAGCCAAATAATTGTCCGTACAGCCAAATTCAGATCATATTAATGAGTCAGTTAAAATGCGAAATGTAATATAACAAATTGATTTACGTTTTACATTATATTAACGTCAAAATCCCATTCGAATGATATATCAAGCATTGCGATTTCGGCCTAGCCGTGGCGCATTCCCTATTCTAAATCCAATAATGGCGGAATTTGAATAATTATCCATTAATTAATTTTCTCATGAACCAACTTTGTAGTTTCGGTATGTCGATGACAACTTTAGAGTATCACCGACAGGCCTGGAATATAATAAATGTCTTGTATTATTAAATACATTATATAGTTTGCCAAAACAATGTCAAATATTCATATAATATATATTCTGAATATAACAATAACAGACAATCGCACGACAGTAGATAGTTGTTCAATGTTGAACGTGTAACATTACTTTGAGACAGTAATAATATATTATTAACAAGCCGTGAAGAAATGTAATGTAATGTATTCCAGTATACGTTTCACAGTGGATACGTTTTTTCCAAATACTTAAACGCAATACTATATTACATATCGAGGTGGAAAATATTTAATTTCCTGAGGGAAGTTAGCTGATCAAGGGGCGTAGCCCCGCGGTCTGCTAATTCCCGAAGGAAAAAATTAAATGTTCCGCCGATGTCCGTATACTATTTTATTCACAATTATACCTATTTTTTTCACAATTGTGTATTTCATTTTTCACAACAAAATTGACACCATCTTTAAATTTATAAACATTGGTGAAGTTAGTTGCACATTTTTGGCGATATCCACGAAAATAAAATAAAACATAACTTTTATAAAATATTAACAATTTAAAAAAATAAAATTATATTAAATATATTGAATATAAATATTCATTCGACATAAATAATAAATATTTGTCTAAAAAAGTATAAAATAACGTTATATTTTTACTTCGTTAAATTACCGGCAGAGGCAGCAGCAGCAGTGATATTTCAAAAATGACAGCTAAATCGGTTGTAAATTTAATATATTTTAGAAATACGAAAATATTGTAATTAAAATGTGTATCTGGCGTTATTTTATAATAATAAGTACTTAAAACTATTTTGTCCATAACATTTTAATACATTTAAGTTTTTGACACATCTATGTGAAGTTAGTCACAAGTTAGTTTCCGACCAAGGCATGAAAATGTGGTGTTTCAAACTTTTTAGGTGAGACCTATTAGAGGCAAAAAAGGTTTCCTTGTAGTGACTCTTTAACATTTTTTTTTTTTTAGTTAGTAGGATTGATCTTTATAATTAATCACTCACAACCAAATAATTTAATTGGCCATATCTCAATAAATCTAAAAAATCTTTTTTATTAGTGACTCATTTACAAGAATTTATATTTAAAGTAAAAAAAGTTATTTTTCTACGATCTATTCAACTGTTTCTATTTATTAATTTATTGTTAAGTTAAACAAACCCTAACAACAAGAAAAAATTATTTTTCCTACGACCTAGTGCTCATTTTCCACCCATTGCCATGACAGCGGTCGGAAAGTAAAAATCAGAGATTTTACACATCTGCTGTCAGAGAAGTTTTAGACAATTTTTGCGTTTTTTTATGTTTAGGTGTTAGGTCGTAGGAAGAATAGTATACGCACCTCGACGCAAACCATTCTCAGTGCACTTCGTGTAATGAAAACTAGGTTCGCGTACTCGGTGCGTAATATACTATTTTCCCCTTGCTGTCATGACAATTGCATATGTTTCAACGAAGAATTTATTGGTTTTATTGGCTCTTAGAATTTTTTTTTTTGCTTTCGCATTATTGCTGATGTCGTCTTGACGCCTCGATCAGCAAGTTTTACGCTCAAGCGGGTGCGTTACGTAATATTTGAACGAACCCTGAACGTAATTCACTACAACCCTGAAATATTTTGTAGTTTTACGTTTTGTCTTGCCATCGCCGATATTAACATGTGAAACGGGTCTGCTTTATTGTATTATAAACCAAATAGAATTTAAACATAAAAGCTGCGACGTCAACGTATGTATACCTTTTTATAGATAAATGGTTTAATTCTTTATAGGGCACTTATACCAGGCGTGGATCCGGGGGGATGGAGCTATAAGGGGACGTCCATACAGTATATCACGCTTATTTTTACATGTTTACTACTTCCTTGTGACAAAGAGTCACGGCACTGACTTCCATCTCCCCTATATGTCACGTTAAATTAATAGTTACAAAATAAGTACTTTATATTACATTTTAGATAACAGGTTAATTAAAAAAATGCATAAAATTAATTTTAATAAACAGATATCAAGGATAACTTATCCTGGATAAGACAGAACAAAAATTTATATTATACTCCGTCCAGTTATGCAAGATAGTAAGGGACGCGGCCCGTTTTACACCCCAGAGCGCATAAATCGTACTGTATCAAAAATTTAACAGATGTCGGTACTGTTTTCCTGGAAAGGGCCTATCCAAAGACTCGCATAAAAAGCATAGTACATAAGAATGCGATGTTGTAATTGTAAACCTAAAAATTTGACGTTTTCCTTGTGCTCAATATAATTTACGTTTGTACTATATGTAGAATATGCTAATTTAGTATGAAGAATAAACCAAAAAAGTACCTTTTTCAATACCATACAAAATAACAATAAGTATAACCATTTTTTATGTAACTTTCTCTTCTTTTATTAGCTTTAACGACCGTCAATCATTGTCATAGACAAAAAATGTCACAATATTTTATATGTTAAAAGGTACGAGTTTTTAACCAATGAGGTAGCTTAAAAATCGCGGGAATTTTAAACTACTATCTTGCATAATTAGACGGACTATAGTACTTTAATGGGAGATTTACCCCAGCAGGTTAGGGCGTCTACTTCAAATAATTGACACGCTGGCTAGTGTGAGCTCGATTCTCATTCGCGCCGATTGCCTTTTTCAGTTAATTATTAATTAAAATTCGGTGAAGACGACAGGTGGAACACTCCCTATAAACTAGTTCGAAATTCAGTTAAAGCCGGTGGTCCCCTATATTGTTCGCCTCACGGATGTGCAATGTGAGTGCGTCTCACTTGCACGCACGCACACTTATGACGTAAAAAAAGAGCGCGCTGTCCGTTCGGTGATACCTCCCCCTTGCGCCGCAGCTTTTCTACCGCGTAGATGACTATACTAGGCCACACAACTCCTTTACTTAGGGGGTGCTTAATAAGTAGAGGTTAAACAAACATGTAAACAAACATGTAACTATTTGTGCTCTCTCCCTGTCAAAAATTATCAAACTCCTGGATCCCTCCCTTCCCTATAGGAGTGACATACTTTATGGAGGTCTCCTAAATTAAATGAATGAAAGGGATCAAAGTGCACATTGTGTAATTTTTCACAATATTATAGTAAAAAAATTAATAACAACAAAAAATACGGACGATATTTTACATGCATCCTGATTCAGGACTTTTGTAATATATACATAGAAATAATGTTGCTCTCGCATCGGGAGTTTTTTAATTAAAAACAAGAATAACTTCAAAAATTTAATTGGGGTTTGAATTTTAACAATACTTTATATATTTTGTTGGCCAGCTGGTCATAGGTGAACGATCATATATAAAAATTGCAGTCGGTATGTACCGGGTGTCCCAACTCTATTTACCCAGCGATTTTCTCGTAAACTAAAAGAAATAATGAAGTTCTGAGAAAACCATCTTAAATAAGACAACTTAAATTATCTTTTAGCATATATTTGATACTTTCAGCTCTTGAAATGTGGGCAGGGGGGCTTACAGGGACATTTTTTTAAATGGAAAGGTAGGTAGATAGGGTTGAAAATGGGTATTTTTGTTAAAATTTCTCTAAAAAACTAAATAGTTTTTTAAAAGTTACTAATTTCATGATGCAAAACCGTAAATTATACTTTTAAACTAATTTTTATTGACATAAATAAATATTTACAAAAAAAAACTTAAAAAATCGCATTTTTTAGCACAAAAAGTTAAAAAATCAAAACCTTAAAAAAATTGTTTAAAAAATTAAAAAATACTCCCACCATTCTCAAACAGACAGACAGACTTTCTTATGGAAACTGGTCAAAAATTCTAAATTACATCGGCACTTAGTGCTACTAAGAGTGCCGATGTATTGAAATCTTCGCCGAAAAGTAAAAATCTTTGACCACGTTTTTTTCACATTTCTCGACGTTTTAGACCATTCTGAGTCGAAATCAGTAAAAAAAAAATTTTAAAATTGGTCAAAAAATGTTATAAACAACGTTTTCCTAAAACGCATTATTTTTGAGATATTGACGTTTAAAGCAGTAAAAGGTTTTTTTAGCATATCTCACATATTTATAACCCGATTTCAAAAAAATATATTTTAAATAAAAACTCTTTTTAAGCATTTTAAAAAATGTTATATACAGTTTTTTGCTAGAATATAATGTTTTAAAGATACAGAATTTAAAATCAAACAAAACACCTAGTTTGAAATTTGCAAACTAGATGGCTCTAGTGTACAATAGTGCCGATGTTTTGACAGGGTGCTTGCAACGTTTCATCTAGTTTTTAGTATGAAGTAGATTTTATCTTTCTAATAAAAAGTCAAAAACAGTAAAATATTGTTTTTTAAATAGACTGAAACAAAACACTTTACATCAGGTTTTGTTCTTATTATACAGAGTGTGTCAAAAGTCCGCCACCCCCTTTAACTTTTGAACGGCTTAAGATATCAAGTTGAAATTTAAAACACTTAACGTAACCCAAATAATTTTTTAGTATACAGCCTGTTCCAGAACTCGCGTACCGAAATTTGAGGGTATATTAAAAACCCTCTGGAAAATATGAAAAAAATTAAAAAAAAAAACCATCTTCAATACTAATTAAAAAGGAAGCTATTTAATCTGACCAATCCTGTTGCTGATGTTAAATTACCTAAAAATTAGTTTTTCCCTACTTATTAGTAACTATGGTTGCATTTTAATGGTTGACTCGTGCATTGTTTAAGACTTTCAATTTTAGAATCTTTTTAGGTTATTATATTTTGACAAAACCGACAGAGGCTATCAAATATTCTATTTTTATAGGGTCACTCCATGCGGCGGTGGTTTTATGATACCCGTCCTAGACGGCAGCAACAAACTGCCACTGCAACTCCATTCAGCGCGCTGAATGTAGTGTTTTTTTTTATTAGAAACTCAGATCTTTTAATTGATTTACTGGCTATAAATTCTTAATACAAATTAATAAAATAAAAATACAATAACTGAATTTTATTTATTTATTTCAAAGTAATGAACATAGGAAAATTTTTTATCGGTGTTCATTTTCATTTTCTTGATGTTTCTGCAACAGCCATGTGCAAAATTCGACTCGTAAAGGATAGTCCTCCGGTGTCAAGCATTGTACTCGAGTGTAATGAAAGGGATGCATTTTTTCATCTTTTAGAATTCGTTGAACAGAGGTCTTAGACATATCAAGATTTCTAGCCACGATACTAAGGCTTGTTTCAGGTTCTTCTTCAAAAGCCTGAATGACAGCTTCTTCATTATCAACAGTTCTTGCAGTTCGCGGAGCGCCTCCAATCTCTTTTTTGTTTGGAGTTAAATTTCCAAAATTTCTTGCCCTTTGCACCAATCTTAAAATAACATTTCTGCTAGGATGTTCTCTATTGGGAAAACGAATAGAATATTCTACAGATGTAGCTGAAGCACTCCGGCCACACTCGCCATATAAAATTAGCATTTCGCAATACTCTTCTGAAGTAAACATCATGAAAGTTTTGATATTGTTTTATGACATTAAAAAATATTTATGTCACATTAATCACCATGTCAACCTACAGAATATGTACCTGCAATAATTAAATTTGCTTCCATAGCTACAAATTCAACCTTTAATGGTAATTTATAATCAGCAACAGTATTGGTCCACTTAAAGCGTTCTTATTTTTGAATTGAACGAAGATGGATTTTTTTTGAAATTTTTTTCATATTTTCCAGATGGTTTTTAATATACCCTCAAATTTCGGTACGCGAGTTCTGGAACAGGCTCTGTATATTTGGTATGCTTAGGGGGCACAATGGAGACAGGGGGGCAATACTTTTTATTATAAGAATCAATTCTACTTATTTTAAAAATAAACCACCCCAAGAACAAAAAAGTTATGGGGGTTAAACTCAAAAAAAAAAAAAATTAAACAAATATAATTTTCAATTTTTTTTTTATTTTTCGTTTTTCGTAAAAAGAAAATTAAAAAAAAAATATTGAAAATTTTTGTATAATTTTTTTTTTTTGAAAAATATCTTTTCTAAAAATTAATTTTACTTTTAGTATTTGGGAAAATGCAATATAGTATTTTATGTTGAATAGTATATAATGGAATGCGTAGCATTACATATATTCACGGCTTCTTTTCTACACCTCGAAAGATGTACGAATTTGAGATCCTTGATCAAAAATTAGGACTTGATTCGTTCTACTTTTCATATACATAGTAACCACTTAAAATGTTTAAGTTCTATATAAGTTACGGAAATAAAAAATGTCATTAAATTAATTAATAATAAATTGTCTTGCCTACCATAGAGATATTTCGTCGCGTAATACTAAGGTGAACCAACCCTGTACAATTTCGGGAGTTTAGTGCCCTCTATTACTATTACACAGGGTGATCAGTAACTGCCATGCCAAAATTTAAGAGGTGATTCTGCATCCAAAAATATGAAAAAAAGTTTCTATAAAGATACTCGATTACGTGCGGTTATCTACTTAAAAAACAATTGCTATCTAGGAGCGAAAAAATGGTCTTCTAGAACATAGTGTAACAACTGTTTTTATGACCTACTAACAAGTCCATTGTTAGACAGACAATAATCAAGGGTTAGGGTTCACAATGGGCATTCTAAAAGGGAAAAGTGGAAATCGGTTTTAAATACCCACCCTTTGCGTTATTTTTGGTTGAATAGGGTCCTTAAAAAATCAATATTTAAATTTTTAATTTTGAATCATACGCATCAACGTTTATAAATGACGCAGTCAATTCTTCAAGTGTATTTGTGGGTTTTTGAATAAGACTGCTGTTTGTAATAGCCTAAAAAAAATACTTTTATAAGGCCTTAAGGACTACCGAAATTTTTGTATGATTTTTTACTTTTTGAGCCTTTTGGTAATAGCCTAAAAAAATAATTTAACAAGGACTTACGAGATTTTTGTATAATTTTTTGACTTTTTGAGCCTTTTGCTAAGATTTCTGAAAAAGTTTGTTGAAAATTACCGAGATTTTTAACATTTCTGCTAAGATTTTTGAGATTTTTGAAAGAATTCTAAAGCTTTTTACATGAACTTCCTTCCGATTCAAAAAAATGTAAAAATAAAAAAAAGCTCCAATAAAGGTTGGTCCGAAAATGAGCCCTAAGGGAGCTACGGGCCTTCGAAGATGGAGATATTGAATGGGGAACAACAAAAGCAGCAATATAATTTTAATGCTGCATGGTAATTCTTCATTTAAAACTAAGCAAAAAAGTATTCTTCACCGAAACACCTAAATTTAATTCTAAAGGAGTAAATTTTTAAATTTTTTGGTGGCACAAACTTCCTCTTAATTGCAGTTTTTTTTTAAACGGTTGCTCCTATAGTGTTATACTATACGACATTTTTTATGTATTTTTACTCAAGGAATCTCTATTTTTTACAAAAAATCAAAAATATATCCATTAAAAAGTTTGGGGCAAAAATGTGTTAAAATGTTGTCTAACCCTTAAATGCATTTTGTCCGCCTAGGTACGCCTCTGGATAAATTAAAAGCAAATAAATCAACATAAACTAATTATACATTCAAAAACTCGTCGCTCTAGTTTAAAGGGCACCCGAGTAAAAACCTTATTTTAAGTACAATTTTAAAAGGCCGTAGCTTAAGGGGTCGTCCATAAAATACGTCACACCTTTGGGGGGGGGGCTTGGTCAAGTATGACGTCATACCATAATTTATTATTATTGACCTACTCAAAATTACTTTTTTACATTCTGATAAGCAGTTTTTTTTAGAATAGTGCAATCTATCTATTCATATTTTGGCGGTCGGAATTCCTTCATGGTTCTACCATAAATCGCAAATTGTGAATTCGTAGTGGTATATTTCGCGATAAAAGTTGAATATCAAAGACGGCCTTGTCGGATTTCAGTTCTTTGTACAATAAGCTCTATGATAGCTTATAGGAAGATACCTGTGGTTTTTGAAAGTAAGCCCCCTCAAAACAAAAAAGTTATGGGGGGGTTAAACTTCCAAAAAAATCGAAAAAAAGCTGAAAGAAAATTTAGACCAACGTAACTTTTTCAGGAAAAAATATTTTAATTATAAGAATCAATTCTACCAATTTTGAAAATAATTCCCCTAAAAACAAAAAAGTTATGGGGGGTTAACTTAAAAATAATAATAATAAAAAACTATAATTTTTAATTTTTTTTTTAATTTTTTCGTTTTTCGCAAAAAGAAAACTTAAAAAAAATGAAAAATTTTGAAAATTATTTTTAAGTTTTCTTTAAAAATTTTTTTCGTTCGAAAAAAATAAAAATTGAAAATTTTGAATTTTTTTTTTGAAAAAAAAAAAAACTGGCACCTCAAGATGAAACCCATTTTGAATACTTTATTGTCTTAAATGCAACTTTTTGCAACCATCCGTTTCACTTTTTTAAAAAAACGCTTATTTCACTCCAACCTACTGTATAACTTTTCAAAGAATATAAAATTTAATATTCAGAGACAATAGACGGCCCCTTACAAATTATAAAAAGAATTAAATTATCAACGAACGATGACATTCGCAGTACAATAATTACGAAATAAATAAAAATGTAAATTAAAATTCTTAATAATGGAAATGTATAGAATTTAATTTGAACTGGCGCCATTGAAAACGACAACCGAAATATCGTCATCTACACGTCAGTTTGACGTAAGGGCTTGTCCATAAATGATGTCACACTTTAAGGGAGGGGTGGGGGCCTCGTCACAAAATATATAAATAACATTTTTGGAGTTAAATAAAAGTGTTTTTCTACGATCTAATAGAAAGTTAACATTTCTACAAAAACAAATGAAGTTTTTAGATCGCAAAATAACCTATTTCCTAGCATTTTACTTTTCTGCTTGTTACCATGACAGCAAGCGCAAAATTGAATTTTGCGCGCTATAGTGTAGGCAACCGGTACGTCAATTGTAAAACAACTGTCAAGTCATGTGTCAAGTATATGATACAAGATGTGCTCCGCCATTTTTTTAATATTTTTTTTAATTTATTTTGAATTAAATCTCAATTTCGTGTGCTAAATAATTGTGTGCTAAATAATTGTGTGCTAAATATTTGTTGATATAAAGGAATTTTGGAGAGTGACTATAATAAGGATTTTAGTTCAAAACCACCAGATTTGCAGAAAATTGTAAGGTTATAAATTTACTGCCTGAAATTTATTTATTTATTTATATAATTTAGATAATAGAAAAAATGTTTTTTGTATTACGAGCGCAAAACGTGATTTCTGCTTACGCGTGATTGCTGGTCTCGGTTGGACGCCTAGATCAGCAAGTTCCACGCTCAGAAATCAGTCATTTTGCGCTCTTAATACAAAAATAACTATTTTCTTCAAGCATACTGAAATGTTAATAGTTTATAACCTAACACACTAGATAAATTTTGAAAATTTTCAAAATTTCGGGAAAGGCTTGTATTTTTTTTTACAGTAAAAAATGTTTTCTTTGCTGTGCGCCGTACAAAAAAAGTGATCATTGTTGTACGCCGTAAAAAAGGTCATTTAGCGAAAAATAATATATATATATATATAATATTTAGGACGCTTGAAGAAAAACTAGTATGTTTCACTCAGAGGAAAAGTGCCTTTTTTTTAATCGTCTGAAGTTTCCGGAGTCCGCTTCGCGTAGTCCATAAATTCTACAGATTAGTAAAAAAAGCTTAATTTTTCCTCTTAGCAAAACAATAAATATACTATTAATTACACAGGCACACACAAAAAAGGTCTGTCTCCCCTAAACGTTTTTGGGGTAGCTGAATCCGAATCTGTGGTTGGTTTGACTCGGTCAGGTCGCATTTCGTTGCTAACCTCAAAAAAGTGGTGAAAGTTAAAATACATTTGATTACTTTTTTGAGGTTAGCACCGAAATGCGTCAAATCTATCAAATTTGTCAAATCTGTCAATAAATTCATGGGTCAGTCCTTGATAGGTTAAGACCGTTGACTGTTGACGACGTGACCCTCGCGAGGCCTCGTCTTGATTTTTTAAACATTCTTATCTTGATAATTTCTCGAAATCGAGAAATATCAATTTCTTGATTCTTGTAAAATCCTAGCCTAAATCGTCTTAATTACGGATAGGTAATTGCCCCTTAGGTAAATCACAAGGGGCGATTAAGTAGATGGAAGTAGATGTACATTTTTGTTAAAGTACTTTCGAAATACTGGAAATACTCGAAAGTACTTGGAAGTACTTCCGAAATGTCTGAAATTAATTGAAAAAAGTACTTCCAAAGTCTTGAAAGCACTTGTGGGTTTGTTGGAAGTACTTAGAAGTTTGGAATTATTGTACCTATGTTTGTCACAAATTTGGAGGTGAATACTTTTTTAATCCTCAAAATTTCTGCGAGGGGTAAAGCAAAAACCTCTTTTTTTAGTTACCGTAATTTCACAGAACAATAGTCCAGAATCACAAACTATGGTCCAGCCACACACCTATAGTCCATGAGCAACGTATTTAAAAAAAAAACATTGAAAACGTGTTGCTGTAACCGTTTATACACCAACTTTCATAAAGAATTGTAAACATTTAAAAATAATTACCCGCCGCCCTCTGGGGGCCCTGGACCATAGTTATGTGGCTGGACTATAGTTGTGTGAAATTATGGTATTAAAATTCCTGCCAGGCAAACGAGGCCCATTTTTTGTTTCATAAAAAATTTCTGCCAGGGATAAAGCTTTTTTCAGAGGCGGATACCTTTTCTCTTCCCACCTTTCTTTACTTGGAAGTATATGAAATTGCCTAGTAAATACATGGAAGTACTTTAAAATAATTGGAAGTACCTAGAAGAGCATAGAAGTATTCGGAAGTACTTCGAAGTATATGGGAGTATTTGAAATAAATTTAAAATTCTACCAGAAATTGAAAGTAGGTGCACTGAAAAAAAGGATCCTTTGCGATAATGGCATATGAAATTGGGCCAATTGCTTCGCACTCTTGAATACGTCCAAAATCGCCTTCTCTTAACATGAAAATATAATTCACTTGCCAAGATCTTTCTGATTCTTTAACTTAAAATTCTTTGATCTTGTGTGAAATGCAAGTGGTCTTGTCTCAAAAGAAAACTTCTTGGGCCAAATTATTTAAAATCATTAAATTTTTAACAATCCTAAAACAAGATAAATGGTTTTTGCCTCAAGTGCGCCAGGTCCCGGAGAATTTTAAAATTATTTCAAAAGCGACACTTTTCTTGGGACAAGATAAATACTTTTATCCAATACATACAGATAATAAGACAATTACCAGCTTTATTTTAAATAGATAAACTCAATAATAACCCCCGCGTGGCTTTTACTTAATTGAGTGGATTATTATTTATTTTACCCACTCAACTGTCACTTGTCAAATTATTTTCTTGTAAATGTCATTAAAATTTTTAATAAAAATATGAATTCCTAAGCTATTTATTGGATAAAACCTTGTATGGCACTCATGGGTAAACCGATATTGCCCTCTAGTACCATAAATAACTATTGTTTGAAGATACATATCTTTTAAGCTAAAAGAATAACTGCCAAGAGTGTTGACTACTTTGAGCCAAGAAGGTATTTATTTCAGTGTGTACATTTTCCGTTAAGTCATGTTCACAGATAAAACTTTTCCTTCTTCCAATTATTTCCATGCAAGTATTCAGGAAAAAATGTCGCTTACAATATTTTGAAATATATACTATATATAGTATAAAAATTATTAAATAAAAAGCACAGCTTTATAATTCAATTAAAAGTAGAAGATTAAAATTAATTTATGTGAATAAATATAATGTTAACGTTCAGCCATTAAAAAATAATTTGTTTTCTGTTTTGCATATTTATTGAGATCGCCAAAATGTAGCGACAGATGTAGCCCGGTATCAGTTGGACATTTTAATAATTATGAATACTTTGTATTAAAAGTAATTCATATACCAAATAAAATGATTTCATAACACAGCCACCCAAAAAAACAAAAATTCATGTTCCAGAAACTAGACCCACGCATTATTATATTTTCGGGTTTGCTGAAACCGAATCTGGGATTTGTTTGACTGTTTGACAAATGAGACCTGACCGAGTTGAACTTGCCCCAGATTCCTTTCAGCAACCCCAAAAACGTATAGAAATGTTTGTGTCATCTGATGAACAGGACTTTTATTTTCGTGTAGGTACCTGTGCACAGGCACACCAAAAAAAAGGTCTAGTTCCTCAGACGAGACAAACATTTCTATACGTTTTTAGGGTCGCTGAATCCGAATCTGTGGTTAGTTTGACTGGGTCAGATCGCATTTCGTTGCTAACCTCAAAAAAGTGATGAAATGTTTCAACTTTTTTGAGGTTAGCAACGAATTTCGATATGACTGTCAAACCAACCCCAGATTCGATTTCAGCGACCCCGAAAATATAAAAAAGCGGTAGTCTAGTCTCTGGCACATGAAAAAAAATATTTTTTTTTTGGGTGACTGTTATTTTTGAGCCGTCAACCGGTTTTATTGTATTGATGCTTAAAATGTCTTGCCTTCATGAACAAATTTATCATATTAACGAAATTTCATTAATTAACTAAGTTTAATTATAATAAATTTTAAGAATTGATATAATAAATATTTCTTTGTTACAGTGAAAAACATTATTCGGTTTAATATGTAATTTTTATTGATATTTAATATTAATATAATTTTTTTGTATTCTTCTTTTTATGGCAGCAATATTTAATTTTGCGTTTTCAATAGTTTTAACGCGTTATTTGGGAAAATGCAACATAATGGTATGTGAATAGTATATAATCGAATGCGTAGCATTACATATCTTCACGGCTTGTTATTATATGTTTTGGTAAAAACTTGATATTCTTAGCGTGGGGAGATTTTTTTTTTAATAGAATTCGAATATACTATTCGACTATTTTTTTATTTTTTTTTTTAAGTTATTTTATTTAAAATTAGTTCAAAAGCATAATTTACATTTCTATATCGAATCCTGAAATTACGTATTTAATAAAACATGTTTATTTTTTTTAAGAAAAACAAGAAAAAAACAAATAAAATTTAAAAAAATAGAATAAAATAAACAAATAAAATTAAATTAAAAAAATTAAAAACATATTCGACCAATAGAAACTTTCATAAGCTTTAAAATAATATCTAACCCGACCCCTTTTCCGTTAAAAAAACCCTCATGTCCCCAATATTTTATTTTATCATATATTTGATTAATAGTTGTCTTATTTGAGTGTTGACTTTTGGACCGCACTGTATATGAAGTTTTTGTAAATTAACAAAAAATATAACCACTTAGTCCTTTAATTTTTGTATTCCAGACATAACTAATTAACCTTTTTCACGTATTAATCAATATATGAATTGTATATATATTATTAGTTTTTATGTGTTATAACCAAGGAACTACTTATTATAGGTTTATACATATTTATATTTAAGATACAGATCTTTATAGCATTGCTAATAAGGGGTTAGCCACATTTAATTTCAGTAATAAATATTTTCTGAAAGGGTTTCTATATTTCTTACCGGAAACACTGAATTAAGAAAATAATACAGTGGAATAACATGACGCTAAAAAAGCTGATTTGATGTGCAGCATATTGCACATATATTTGTGCAATTTTAATATTTAATAAAATACTGCTGCCAACAAGAGTATATTTTCCCCTATGTTCATTTAAAGTTTATTAAAAGAAATCAAGCCCACCTTAAATTATGTCTGTCTGTCCGGGGAGGGGTAAAGGGGCCAAAAGAGGTCAAAGGGCGTATCAATGTATTAATAAAAAAAGAAACTTTTTTTGAAAAAAAATATATATATATATATTTTCCTAATTTCATTCTTCTAAGATAAAATTGGCACAGAATTTTGTTATGGTATTTTTCACGACCTAAGGGAGGGGGGAATTAAATCAATCAATCAATTTCGGCCAAAAAAATAAAATAGTCAGCAGTCGATCGGGAAATTTTGTGTGCACGATAACTTAAGAACCCTTTAACCTAGAGGTATACAGGTATGTTACTAAAAGTTCTCGCTCGGGATTGTTTTTGGTGAACATTGCGGTGCAGCAAGGGGAACGTTCAAGTATTACGTAACGCTCCTAGGGGGGGAAATACATTTGTATTAGAAAAATTTGAAAATTGCTATATAGGGGTTTGGGTTCCCCGAGGGGTGAGTGAGTAAATATTTTTAAATATTTTCAATATTTTCTTCAAAGTTGGTACATAGGGGTTTTTGGGGTCTACGAATATGAATCTGATAATAATTTTTTTCTAATTTTACCCCTTGAGGGATAGGGGGTAGTTTTTGTGAAAACTGGTATATTGGGGTTTTTGCTGAAAGTGAATCTGATAATAAAAAAAATTCTAAATCCACCCTCTGAGGGGCGGGGGGTAGTTTTTGTGTAAATTAGTATATTGGGGTTTTTGAGGTTGCTAAGAGTGAATCTGATTATAAAAAAATTCTAACTCCACCCCAAAGGGGCGGGGGGTAATTTTCGTGAAAATTGGTATATTGGGCTTTTTTAGGTTGCTGAAAGTGAATCTGATAATAAAAAATTTCTTACTCCACCCCAGGGTATCTATTCTCGGGCTCGAGAGAACGTGAACAATTTTCGTAGGAAGGGAACTGATCACATCATATCAAAGTTCCCCAAAGTTAAAAAATCCTATTCTTGAACAGTAGTGAGCGTGATGGGATCTCTGCAGCCGGCTGCAGCGTTGCCAAGTGTTTTAGCGGATTTTAACCAATCAGATTATGCGACACGAGTTTGCGTGCGCAGGATGTCATTATTTTCATTATTTGTAAACAAGTTGCTGTGGTTTGAATAATTTTTATAATTAATATCCAAAAATTAATGTGTAAGAAATGACTGAAAATGAAAATAAAAACAGAAAAGATCTGCGCCCACCAGCAGTCAACAAAAAAAATACTTTTAAACTTTATTCAGGACAGCCCTCTTGTTCGAAAGTCAGTATTAGCCGGTGGTTCCCTCTACTACTAGCCCACACAAGTCCTGGACTTAGGGGATGCTTAATTAAGTAGAATAGTACGAGGTTAAACAAACATGTAAAAACATGTGATGTAAACATGTAATGTAATGTAATAGTGTGCTGTTTAGTCCTGAATTCACTATAATTTTTTTGTTGGAAAGGTTCGGTCCTAGCCAACACTTCCCGTTCTTCGTTCTCCATTTAGCCTTTCGCATCTTGCAGATCTCCCAAAAGGGCAACAGCCCCCACAATTTCCAAATCGTCCATCGTTATATTATTATTATTATTATTATTATTATTATTATTATTATTATTATTATTATTATTATTATTATTATTATTATTATTATTATTATTATTATTATTATTATTATTATTATTATTATTATTATTATTATTATTATTATTATTATTATTATTATTATTATTATTATTATTATTATTATTATTATTATTATTATTATTATTATTATTATTATTATTATTATTATTATTATTATTATTATTATTATTATTATTATTATTATTATTATTATTATTATTATAATATGTATAATAATTTCTAAATACAAAAAGCTTATTTTATTAACTATTATAAAATAAAACGGTATTCAAATAACAACACAAAACCAAAGCGAAGATAGGGTTATGTTCGAATGCGCGCGACTAACTTATATGTCAAAATTTCCGTGAAAGACCGCTTCTCACGATCCCGAGTAGTAGAAGTAAAGTTCCTCAATTTTCGTGCGAAGTGAAGTTCAAGAATAAGTAGTTTTGCGTTTCGAGAGAAAGAATATGCAACCCTCACTACCTTTCTCCCGGGAATGCGTTCTCTCGAGCCCGACAATACATACCCTGAGGGGTAGCGGGTTGTTTTCTTGAAAATTTATATATTGGGGTTTTTAAGGTCGCTAAAACTAAATCTTAAAATCAATTTTCTAATTTCACCACCTGATGGATGAGTTTTTGTGAAAATTGGTATATTGGGGTTTTTAAGGTGGCTGAAAGAGAATATGATAATAAAAAAATCTAACCACCCCCTAAGAGGCGGGGGTAGTTTCCGTGAAAATTGGTATATTTTTAAGGTTGCTTAAAGTGAATCTGATAATAAAAAATCCATTTTACGCGCGGATGTGAAAAATGGGAAAGCTCTTTTACTGGGCAGTGTATTTTTATTGTTTTATTGTCCCCGAAAATGTGTTTCTACAAGTATAATTTAAAGTAGCAGCTGTAAGAGGCTATAAAAATATAAAATATGAAATATTCATCAAGCTATCAGTAAAAAGGTACTAATTACTGTAATTTACGGGCAACAACTCTTTTAAAAAACATCGATTTACAACGGAATTATAATTTTGATTTCAAAAATCAATTAAATCAATTATACTATAATAGTCCTTCAATGTAAAATATCCGAAATGTTAAGGTATAAAAACTTTTTCAATTCAGTTTAAGTGATTATTTTTTAACGTTTTTATCTTCTGTTTTTAGCTGGGTAAGTTTAGTCCTAAGATTTATTATCTATTATTATTTATTCATAATTGTTATATCTATATTTCTTTTCTGGCTCAATACACATACAAGTATTTAATTACTTAAGTGTGGGCTTAGTTTATTTTACCAATTTATAGATAACTATGTAACAAATGTTTCTAGAAGTTTAATAAACATATCTATCTATCTATCTATCTAATCATTTAACAATATTTCTGACCACGTGTTTATTTCTGTCCAATCAGGTTACAGTTATATTGGGAATTTTCTACTGTAGAAAATTATAGTGAGAATCGCTGTAATATTTTGTTTTTCAGTACCTATTTCTCTTTTACAACAAGATTTCATACCTAAAACTAATTAATTAAATATGAATATATTACTATTTATAATTATTGTTATTACTTTTTTATTTAACAAAAATACCTCAAAATATTCTTTTTATAAAATATAATGACAGTTTTTATAGTTTGATTTTTATGAACATGCTTGCATGCCTAGCGCAGTACCGCGCTAGTCAGTACTGCAGTAAGTGACTATTGATAGAACCATAATTTGCAATTTATAAATGGACAAAAAATGTGTTAGTTTAGCAATTGAGAATGGAATTAAATTAACCAAATCAAAGAATATGCCTGTAAAAATATTAAGGTAAGTAATAAAACAATTAATATCATTATGGGGTAAAAAAAATATATAAAAGTAGGTTTGACATGTTACAAATCGTGAAAATATAATCTTCCGAATTACACATGATTCTTTGATTTATCGGGAAAAATTCACCTTTTTCATTGAAATTTGCTGTCAAAGGAAATAATTACTCCATGGGCATCGCCCCGGTCGTAATTATTTCCAGACAGCATAATTATCACTAACTAAACTAAGACGTTCTGTCGTTTTATTGGCCAAAAAGAAAGGTGGCTTCTCAGCTGGCCAATAAAAAGGACAGAATGACTTAGTTTAGTTAGTGATAATTATGCCTGAATCAGCATTAAGTCGACATAATAACATAAAATTTAAATTATTTCATATGTAATTCAAAACAATTTATTTATATAGCCTATTATATTTGTTTGAAGAATATTTAATTATTATTAATTAATGTCAAATAACAATGCAACTTGATGGATTGATTGCTTCCCATCTATATTTATATTATAAAAAATATATACAATGTGAAATTTTTAAAAACACAGAAATAAAGGATATCTTGAATCAAAGCAAAACGATCTTGAACCAAGGTCGCCATGGCTTTCGATATGTTCAACGCCATGACTGTCTTGGATCGAGTCCGCCGTGATCTTGGCATTTGAGGTCCTACATTTAAGGACATTTCCTTAAATCAAAACCACTTAAACATTTATTTAAGATCATATTATCTTAAACCAAGTATGTCATTATCTTGATCTAAGATAATATTATCTTTATCCAAGATCATATTATCTTGCAAAAAGTCTTGGTTTAAAATAATATAATCTTGAATGAAGAGAATTATAATCTTGATTTAAGATTATGATTCTATTATGATTCAAAATCATATTGACCACACAGTCAGGTTCCAGGGTTAATAGAATGGTATATATTTTGAAAAAACTTCCCACACATGTATAATATTATTTCGCACGCCTATGAAATATGATACCTTCTTACTCTGTTAATCGTGTGAAATTTGGTTTCTTAGGTGGTCGTAGGAAAAAGCACTTGTTTTTGAAAAAAAACTTGTTGCAACGCCATTGCAAAATGGCGCTTATAGGTATAAATTATTTAATGCTATTATAGGTATAAATTATTTAATGCTATTTACCCATGAATTTGAAAATCCCCATCGTTTGAGGGTAACAGATACAAATTCGTCCATTTTAAAGCAGATGAAAACAATGATACACCTTTAAAGACAACTGACAGCAAAAAAAAAAACAAACCTAACTTCTCTCCCGCGCATATCTTGAACTACTGCGCAAATTGTCTGCCAGCCAGTCGGTAAACTCTTTATCGTAAGATAACAGGGGCTTCGAGTCAAGATAATAACTCTTGATTCTATGTTACTATTTTATCCTTGACACAAGGATTTTTCTACCAAGAGAATAATTAAAGGAAACCAAAGTCACAGATAATCTTAAACCGAGGATACATGATCTTAAAAGAAGATTATTACCTCGATTTAACATAATATAAATCCAAGATAATTTATTATCTTCTGCCAAGATAATCTTTTTTTCTGTGAATAATTAAATTCTATAACTCTAAAAATGATATTTTTTAGAAAAAAATCTCAAACAACAATGCAACTTGATGGATTGATTGCTTCCCATCTATGTTTATAATATAAAAAATATAGTTGGTTACTTATATACAATGTGAAAATTTTAAAAATAATTAAATTCTATAACTCTAAAAATATTTTTTAGAAAAAAATTCTCACTAAAGAACCTGGCACACTTATAAAGGGGTTCCTGGGCCTCAGTCAAACTGCCTCAAATTTTGATATTTTGTAACTTCGGGGGTAAACATTAAATTAGGAAAATTGCAGCCAAATTAAATGACCAGTTTCGGAGATTCAGATTTTTTGACATATATTAAGGTTATTTTTTACTTACCTAAATATTAACTTAATTAGCCGTTTTAAGTTTATTATACTCTATTAATTAAAGAACGGGCAATATAAATATTACATAAAAGGCTTTATTATCATTTACTTATATGTGGTTCTATAAAAATTTTAAAACTTTGTGAAACTTCCACATGCATTTTCCACGTGTTTGCTAATTATCTGCATATTTTCTGTTAGATTTTTGCTTGATTATGTTGAAACATGGTTTGGTACATCGACAAATATTTTATATATTTTAGATTTTCTTGATATATTTTTTCAAAACAATATCTGATGGTTGACCAATCTCTCATAATATTTTCATATGCAAAACATATTATTTAAATTGCCTAGCAACAACTTAATTCATTAGTGAACCCTTTATAGTAATATTTATTAAAAGTTGTTGCTAGGCAATCTCAATAATATATTTTACCTATGAAAATATGATGACAGATTTGTCAAGCCTTAGACGTATTTTTGAAAAAATATATCAAGAAAATCTAAAATATATAATTATAAAATATTTGTAGATGTACCAAACCATGTTTCAACATAATCAAGCAAACATCTAACAGAAAATATGCAGATAATTAGCAAACACGTGGAAAATGCATGTGGAAGTTTCACAAAGTTTTAAAATTTTTATAGAACCACATATAAGTAAATGATAATTAGCAAACACGTGGAAAATGCCAGCATGTTGAAGTTTCACAAAGTTTTAAAATTTTTATAGAACCACATGTAAGTAAATGATAATAAAGCCTTTTATGTAATATTTATCTTGCCTGTTCTTTAATTAATAGAGTATAATAAACTTAAAACGGCTAATTAAGTTAATAGTTTCCTAATTTAATGTTTACCTCCGATATTACAAAATATCAAAATTTGAGGCAGTTTGACTGAGGCCCAGGAACCCCCCTATATGTGTGCCAGGTTCTTTTTGTTTTTAGCAAATCTTTTTATTTTACTCGCATGAATGACGTCAACATAACTTCAAAGATAATACAAAAAGTTTTTATGGACAAGGGTAAAAAAATCGTCTTTCAAATATGTCAGTTTGAAAACATAAATATCGAATAATTCGAAACCCAATTTTAAAGAAACCAGAATCAAAAACATTTGGTACTATTTAAACTGTTAAAGATGGCGCCCCTTGACGGCAGAAGTTATGACGTCACTCAGGTAAGTAAAATCAAAAGACGTCCCGCTCTGCTCAAGATTTTTTTTTAAATAATTTTTTTTCAGAGATCCAATTTATTTATTTTAAAAATTCCACACTGTATGAAACAAACTTGCATGATATTATGTAGTTAAACAACAAAAAACCTATGATTTTACATTTTTTTGTTCAATTTTTAATACAAATTGTTATTTTATTCCACAGATAACGGTTAAAACTAATTATAACGTATTAATTTAATTATTTCATCATTCAATTCATAAAATTATCGTTACACAGTAAAAAAAATGTATTTGATCGATTTCAAATGAAAACTGTTCCAAAAATCTGACTCGATGCTTAAAAAAAATTAATTTAAAAAAAGTTAATGGATTAATAGTTAATCAAAACCTTTACAGGGATTCATATGGTATATATCCCCAAACCAATGAAAGTCAAATATAAAAAGCCGCAACACACATAAATAATAACTTAAGTATTTTATTTCTCAAAAAAAATATATTCAATAAGTTAAAATATCGTTCTTTTTTTTTAATAGGATAGTTCGTTTTCCTAATATGGTATATAGGTATTAATTTGCCAATAATTTGGTTTATTTTCCATTAAAATATGAAACAGTAAAAGAAAAAGATGTTCGTTAAAGAAAAACTATTATTGACTTAAACCAAAGATTACAAAATTGTAGTCTTTGCTTAAACTACACGGTAAAAATAAATTACATTAAATTACATAGTCCGTAAATGGTAATATGTTGCCATAGACCGGAATGGTAAACATTACATAGTTCATAATGGTAATATTTTGCATAGACCGGAACGCTAAAAATTACATAATCCAGAATGGTTTGGACTTGAAATTTGAAAAAAAATATTTACTACTTAGAAAATGTTTGTTCCAAATTACAAGTCTCTGTGTCAAAGCTTTTTTGAAATATCGTAGCATAAAGTTCATTTGGTTTAATAACCCAAACGATTTGCACCCTTAATACGAGTATAAACTGCTTACATCTTTGAAGATCTATTGGTTGATAAAGATCGTAATTTATAATGAACGTAAATTTTTGACCACAAATAAAGCATTTAAATATCGTACATAAATAATATTTACCTTTTTTACACTTTTAACACTTTAACCTAGAAGCATGCGTGGCAATCTCTCTAACAATAACAATATTAAACGGTCCGTCTCATGATGCGACGCCTTCTTGGTTATTGTCCAAAGCGCACGCGGGTCTTAAAATAACAAAGCCCGACATTGTAAAGTCATGTAAAAATATGTAAATCAATGTAAATATATTTTTTTACATTATTTTACATTATTTTACATTCATTTACATTCTTTTACATTATTTTACATTCTTTTACATTCTTTTACATTATTTTACATTATTTTACATAAATTCATGAATTATGCATAATCCAGAATAGTAATTGCTATTGCGTACTATGTAAATTCATGTATTTTTACATTATTTTACGTCTTCATTAAATTAGATTAAATTAAGATTAAATTAAGTTGAATTATTTCAAATTAGCATAGCAGAATGTCACACTATAGCCGTAGCAATTACTATAGACTATTGTGCCTCTCACTTGCATACATCCTGTGTTACGAAGGTTAAAGTGTAAAGTTGAGAGCGCGCTCGACTATAGTGAAAATTATTACTATAGTTGTTTTACAATATTCTAGAAAAATATATATTTAAATAAATCATTTGGGTTTAATAATAAACTATTAAAATTATAATGTCCTGTACTATATTTTATTAACATTTAACAATGTTTCTAAAACTGTTCGATATAAAAATCATTTCCTATAAAAGTAAACATAAAAGTAAAGAAAATTCAATTAAGAAGAAATGGTAAATTTTGAATTGGGATATAATTCCAGACTAATCAATAATATAAGTTGTAGATTTTCAAGTGCTCCTTCTCGTTAAATATTAAAGTCAATCTACTAAAGTTGTTAATAATTAATGGCCCAACCCTACTGAGCCTTAGCTTTAGATTGCTCTTTAAGAACGGCTTTTGGATATTGTTCACTCATCATTTATTTAAGTAATTTAATTCTGGATTGCAGTATTTATTGCTCTGTGCTGTGTTGCCTTTTTTTATTCCTTTATACTTTCTTGTGTACAATTTTTGATTAATTTTAAATAATGTACTATTTCATTTTTATTATAGTTTTCTTATACACGATATGTGATAACACTAAATATCTGTGGCTTGGTTCTAAAAGGACTAAGTCAAACATTGGCCGTTTTAGCAGTTTAACAGAAATGTTTATTGAAAACACACGTGGGGCCTTATTGCTTAAAGTCTACATTTATCTCACAAGCACTTACATTGGCTTTTTTATATTATACAGATTTGAAAAAAATTAGTTCGGCGGTATAACTCAAAATACGGAAAAGTAAAATTGTGAAGACCAATTACACAGGTTTACAAAAAAAAAGTCAGGACTATTTGACCGGACTATGGTATTCCTAGGTATTTTGGCGCCCTGAATCAGATCCCGGGGTCAGTTTTGCCCCATAACGTCAGGAGATTTCAAGGTCATTTGAGGTCAAAATTGTGATTTTTTTGGAAGCGGCCCCGCGACAATATCTCAAGCGACCTGTTAACTTCTCGGGTAACTGTGTAGGTCTTGAATACTTTCTGAACGTTGATATGTTGTCCCGGGCCGCTCCCAAAAAATCACAATTTTGACCTCCAAATGACCTTGAAATCTCGTTTTCCTGACGTGATGGGGCAAAACTGACCCCGGGATCTGATTCAGGACGCCAAAATACCTAGGAATACCATGGTCCGGTCAAATAGTCCTGACTTTTTTTTTGTAAACCTGTGTTATTAACAAGCCGTGAAGATATGTAATGCTACGCATTCCATTATATATTATTCACAGTAAATGGTATATTGCATCTAATCCGCCATATTGGATCTGCCATTTTGAATTTTGGAAAACTGGCATCAGATTCGTAATCAGCGACCCCAAAAACCCCGTGGTGTTATAAAATCATGGAAAATAAACTAATGGTAAACTCATAATTTTAGATGCTGCTATAGCGGTCATACACATTAATGACACGAACTTTTTATGCCCCTACTGTGAAGGGGTTAAATATATTAATTAATTATAATTTAATTCAGTTTTAGAAAGAAAAGCTCAGATCAATAAATAAAAGGAGTTACTTTTGGAAATAAATAGTTTTAAATAATAATATAATCTATAGATATACACAAATCATAGTAATATGAGTCGGAATATCCATAATTTTTGGAAATACTACTATCAGACAGATTACGAAACTAATGGAAAAAGTTCGATAATAGGTATTGGACTTGAAGACCAATAAAACTAGTTATAAACAACATATTTCTGTAATGCATATGTTCGCATATTTTATAATAAACAAATTTGTGAATCGAGAATGTTTAAATCATTTTCTCTCAAATGGTCGGACAAATTCATAGAGAAGAAAAGTCCAGCCTGCGCAAGATTATTTTGTGACAGAACGGGGCAGCAAAATGACGTAACGCAATATATCTGACCTTGCGCAGCACGCATCTCTGTCAGCTGTGAAATGCTGTCGGTCGTAAAACAAGTCGTCACCCCAGTATTCATTTGTCGTATTTCCAAAAATCCCCCAGTAAAAATCTTAAAATGTCCGAAAATAGAGATATGGCAAACCAATACCGGGGTGACGAATTATTAGTAGTTTGTTTATGCTGTCAGTACTTTCAGATCGTCGTTTGTTTCTGTTCATTTTTCGATTTCTACTGTGTTTTAATTGTTTTTGCTGTATTTGTTTACATGACCTGTATTGTTGCTTTATGAAGAGCAAAGGGTCAATCCCTGGTGTACTCAAAGTAGGTGTACAAATCCCGAAATTCAAACAAACCTCGAAAAATTCTTATAAAATAACTAAGAAAATTATTTCGCCGTTTCTTCGTAGATATTTATTGTTTTTTGTTGCATTTTTACAATTTTTATTTGACACATAAAACTAAGGTTAAAAAATACTTGTCAAAAACAACAATAAGGCACATTTATCACACTTTTTCGCAACGGCTTTGGAGGTCTTTCCTTGTCTATGGTCAAATTATACCAAATGTCAAAACAAGTGGATATGTTTTTGTTTTATAGAGAAATAGCAATTATTTGCTAGTTCACTCATTGGTCAGGTCGTCAACTCTAGCCGCTATAATTCTGTTACACATACTGTTTAATGGTCCAATGCAAAAATATTAAATATTTACTTTTTAATATGCCGTTAAATTATTGTAATATAGAATAATAAAATTTTATAACAGCGAAATTAAAATACTGAAACAGGATGTGTATACATAACCTAAAAAGAAAACGATACTATCGAATATTCAAATAGGAACGATATATGAAGAGTAAAACTTTTATAAGGGGTTAAACGCAATTGACTTGATTTTTAGGAGCAACAAAAACTTGGGAGGCATGGCGTAGTGGCTAGCGCGTATGCATAGCAAGTCTACTATCGTGAGTTCGATTCTCACTGGCGCCGATTTGCCTTTTTCAATTAATTAATAATTGAAATTTGGCGAAGGCGATAAGTGAAACGAACACTCCCTAGAAACTGGTTCGAAAGTCAGTATAAGCCGGTGGTTCCCTCTACTACTAGCCCACACAAGTCCTGGACTTAGGGGATGCTTAATTAAGTAGAATAGTACGAGGATAAACAAACAAACAAACAAAACAAACAAACATCTATTTTTTGAGGAACCGAAATTTTACAAACAGAATTTTAAATTGGATAATAGTTTGATATCGTCAACCTTTCATGTCCACAATTAAAAAAAAAAGTAGCAATTAGGTGCAAATTAGACACCTGATTATTAAGGGAGGATATTTTCTTATAAAACCCTACACTTAAGCGTTTTTGGTAACACAAATTTTAAAAGAGGTGGGACCAATTAACGGATCCAATATGGGGGACGTAATTTTAAAAATTGGAAATATTTTTACAAAAATTGGTACTGGGGAACGTTCAAGTATTACGTAACGCAAATTTTGATCATTTTGGACTTTTAAATCGCCGAAAATAGCGTTTATGGCCCTTATGAAACCTGTACTCTTCATATGTTAATAAGTTATATTTTTGTTTTCTACCTTACAGTTTCGTATAAATAGGAAATGATACATACAAATTTATTTTATGTCGGCATTAATTCTGGATTTAATAGGGGAGATCTGTACTAATGTTACCTAATTAAATAATATAGAAGAATTATAAAGACAGAAACGCAAAAAAAAAATTTAAATCGGAAAAGTTATAAGGTTTACAACCAGACTTCTGCAGACGTTTCATGACATTCTAAATCAAAAAATGCTCTTTTTTCGATATATATTTAAATAACATATTAGGTACATCATTGTAGTACAAATGTTAAAAGTTATAAATCCATGTCAATCAGTCCATTTTTTTTTTCATATCATATCCCCTATATTTAAGTTTTCAGTAGAACAAACAAAAATGGCTTTTTATAATTTCCAATTGGTTACATTTGAAACAGTGCATTTTTACATGTTGATAGATACGCACCATTTGGCTTGGTTTGGACTTTTGAATGTCGACATAACCAAGTAAAACTTTTATATTTTAATATATATCAATGATTTTGTATCAACCAAACCAATAAATACTTCTCATTTCACATAATTTTTACAATTCTTCATGATAATTGTGTTAATTGATAGGTTTTTATAATAAAAAGCACGTAAGTTTTTATTATAAAAATCATAAAATTAGTTAAAAAATCATTTATTTATGCTAATAGATTTGATAAACCTTATTTTATAGAATTAATTGCGTTATGTACTTTTTAATTCCCGTTCTTATACTTAACACGGTGCTGTTTTGGTGTGCACTAAAGTTTTGTGTGAAAAAAAAGGAAAATTGGTAAAACTTTTACTAAAAACACTTGTGTATAGAAATGATCTCTGTAGAAACAAAATTTTGTCATTGCTTTATAACTCGTTAATGGATGTTCTATAATGGCACATGTCAACGTTTTTCCAGTTGTGTGAATCAGAATTGGCCAACTGGCTTACGACGCAAGCGTATTTTGCGTTACCATAGTAACTTAAACAATGTTTACAAGCGGGAAGGTTTAAAAGAATATACCTTTATTGGAAATACTATAACTAATCCGATGATAATGACAAATTGTTTTTTAAGGTTCTATTTGGTCCCCTAGAATAATTACTTTTTTTATTAATAATTAAATTATTATTCATTACTAATAATTTACATTCCGTCTATGTTTCGATTTCATTTCTACACACTAATATTAGTTATTTTGTTAATTAATTCTAGTCCAATATATCATTATTATATATACGTTTAATATTACTACGAATCTAATAATTTATAATGGGAAAATTTAATTAAATTACATATTTTTGGCCATTAATAAATTAATGTTAAATAATTTGTATATGCTCAATGAAAATAATTTCAAAAGTTTACCTAAAACTAAACAACGTTTAGTAAACACATACAATGTAAAATCCCT
>OY294048.1:13676155-13964207 GCA_958510825.1 Brachypterus glaber | reverse complement strand
ATTGATACTTGGGCGTGTGTGTACTTGCTGTTGTTGGCAGTATTGGAGAGTATCCTGTAGCAAAGGATAATTTAATAATAATACCCCTGCCGGACCCCCAAATTATAACAAGCAAACACCCTACGACCTAACGCTCTATTCCACTATACACTGTAAAAAGTAATTACCCAGGATTCTGAACGAAAATGAGATTCAATGCAGATACATGTAAAATATATTAGATTTTACATGTAATTTTACAATTTTACACGTAATTTTATAAGTAATTTTACAGTTATACATAGTTAGTCGGAAAAAAGGGTACGTTAAAAGGAAAACACGGAATGGAAAAAGGAAAGGAGTCAAGTGTAAATAACAATTAACGGAACGTTCAAGTATTACGTAACGCAAATTGTACCAAAATTCATACACTTCATACCCAGTTTCTCGCGTTATTATAGATTATAGAGATTTCATATTTTGGCTACCCCCCCAAAAATGGGGTGTGTTAGGGGGTATCTATAATAACGCGAGAACCCCAAATTTGGGGGGTAGCCAAAATATGAAATCTCTATAATCTATAATAACGCGAGAAACTGGGTATGAAGTGTATGAATTTTGGAACAATTTGCGTTACGTAATACTTGAACGTTCCCTAAGTAGTAATTTTAATAATATTTTATAGTTTTCATTAAATCGGCTTTTATCGATTTTTTAATAAGTTTAACCCCCCATAACTTATTTTTTTTGGGGGGGATTACTTTCAAAAACAATAGGGATCTTCCTCTTGATTTTTCCTGAAAATTTCAAGTCGATCAGATCATTCGTTCTTGAGTTATCGTCTACACAAAAACGTGACATCGGACGGACGGACGGACAGGGGGACATTTAAAAAAAAACAGGTTTCTTATTTTTTCATGAAATAAATTTATATCCGAGAATTTTTTGTCTCGGACGATTTTTCAATATTTTTAAAAAATTCAAAAATACCGTACCGAAATTTTCAACGGTGCGGTTGAACCAAATTTCAAGTAGATCGGATAAGTCGTTCGGCAGTTATTGTGAAGGATTACAGACTGACAGGCTGACCAATGAATGGTTATTTACGTCGTTTTATTGATTTTGGATATTTTCACGATCACAAAACTGTCTGATTGTTTGCAATTGTCACCTGAAAAGAATACGAGGAATGCAAGGTCGCCTATAGAACACGTACAATATTTTTAATACCATCATCCCCTCACCTCATTCCACGGGTGCGTTAGAAAAAATTTAACAGTACGTTTCTTTCCCTTACTTTTACGTTGTTGCATAAGTACTACTTAGTTAATCGAAAAAAAAAAAGGTTACGTTAAAATGGAGGTGGGTTATACGAGCCCAAAAAAGTAAACTTTTTGAATTCATCAGGTGAGAAATTTAAATCGTGGGTTAGGGGTGGGGATTACATAAATTCCATTTTTTTGAAAATCGGTTACGATTTCAGTGGGCGCCGAGCAAAATAAAGGGGGCGCCTTGGTTTTAATTATATGCTTTTCGTTATCGCTTATAATTTGGGTATTTTTTAAGAGGTATTCATTAACTTTTTGTATTTTCTCAAGCTTTGGAGTTCTACAATGCTCAAAATCTAGTGTAGGACTAAGGGGGGGCGACCAGGGGATGTAACAACTCGAAAAGCAGACCATTTTTCACTTTTTTTCGTGTTTTCTTAGTATTTTACCATGATAAAAAGTGTATTTTGGTGTTAAATTTCTACAATTACTTTATTATCGGCTTTTGAATAAACTGGACAAAAAATTAAAGGTATAACATGCTTTATAATAAAACACAAATATATATATATATTTCTTTTCCTCAAATAAAAAAAAAATATTTTGAAAAATCGAAAAAAAAAAGAACTTATTTGGATTCATCTCGGCATTCCCTTAAATTGTGCGTTAAGGATCCTGAAATACGTAATTGCAATTTTTTTTTAAATAAATGCGATTTCAGGAGGCGTCAGTGAAAAAATTGTCTGATTTTCGAGTTGTTATCGCCCCTGGCAGCCCCCCTTAGTCCGACACTGGATTTTGAGCATTGCATTACAACTGTAGAACTCTAAAGCTAAAAATACAAAAAGTTATAAATCTTTCTTAAAAAATACCCAAACTATAAGCGATAATGAAAAGCATATAATTAAAACCAAGGCATCCGGCGCCCTCTGAAATCGTAACCGATTTAAAAAAAAAATTACATTTAGGTAATACCCACAATCTAGCCCACGATATGGGAGGCATAGCGTAGTATGGGAGGCATAGCGTAGTGGCTAGCGCGTATGCATAGCAAGTCTACTATCGTGAGTTCGATTCTCACTGGCGCCGATTTGCCTTTTTCAGTTAATTAATAATTGAAATTTGGCGAAGGCGATAAGTGAAACGGACACTCCCTAGAAACTGGTTCGAAAGTCAGTATAAGCCGGTGGTTCCCTCTACTACTAGCCCACACAAGTCCTGGACTTAGGGGATGCTTAATTAAGTAGAATAGTACGAGGTTAAACAAACATGTATGTAAACATGTATGTATGATTTAAATTTGTTGCCTAATGAATCCGAAAAAGTTTACTTTTTTGGGCTTGAATAACCTTTCACGGTGGTTTTTTTTGCAAATTTTAACTTTTTTTTCCGACCCCTGATTTTTTTTCATAAATTGATTAAACACACCATAAAAAGCAATTTAGTCGAGTATAAAAAAAAATCGACCGGATCGATCGTTTTTCTTTTACGTTTTTTCTAATTTATTGTACTATGTTGACAGGACGTGCCTGTAGAGCACCAAATAGAATATATATTTTATATATAGTAGTAAATTTATTAATTATAGTCACTACATTACAAAAATCCGTATCTTCAACGCCAAGGTCATATTTTTTTTTTTCTAATGAATTATAGTTTTATGATAAAGTCGAGCTAAATTTAAATTTTTTTTTTGCATTTTTGGATTTGAATCGTCATGAAACGTCGAGAAAATGTGAAAAAAAAAGGTTGTTAAAAAATATCGGTCTGTCGGTTTTCTGTCTCTAAACCTTGTAATTTTTAAACTAAATGTCCGATTTAAAAAAATCTTTCAATAAACAATTTAGGACCTTTGTATTACGCGTGACCTTAAATATGGTTAACATTGCGGTGCGGCAAGGAAGGCAAGGAGGCAAAAATTAATATTATTATTGATCGTAGGGTAAAAATTCTTACACAGGTAAAAATCATGTCCAATTTCCTACTCAGCTTTAATAATTTTCTGTTGCTGGGTCTGTTACACTGGTCTACAAAAAAAAATAAAAAAAATCATCAAGGTCTAAACCTATCATGTCTTATGTATTTTTGTCTGCTGAAACTAAATGTTCAATTTAAAATTTTTTCTACCTTGTAAATTTCGTGTAAATCCCGGTTTTTATAGTCAAAATACGTAGGGAGTTATTCACATTGCAATATTTTTAATAGCCATTTTATAAAATTTGTCTAAGTATTTTGCATGAATAAATAAGGTTAATCTGGTAAAATAAAGACCTTTCTTAAGAATACACAGAAAAAAGGATTTTTTGAACCAAAGTCAATGTCCTTGAACCAAGAGCGCGGATCTTCATTCAAAAGCCCATGCTTTTCATTAAAGAGCCCGTGCTCTTCATTCAAGAACATTGACTTTGGTTCAAAGAATCCTTTTTTTTCTGTGTAAAAACCCTAATATGACATTTTTTCCCCAACGGAAAAGGCCTGTCAAACTTAATCGCGCTTATTAAACAAAGAAATCAGTTAAAACAAAAACGTATCAAGCCTAACACGTCATCCATCGTTCACTAGTTCCCGCCTGATCTACAAATTTGCATGAAAACGATGACTATAATTTCCTAGATAAAATAAGCATTTCTTAGTACAAGATAATGTCTACTTCGAGACATCTGACTCAAATGCAAGTAATAAAACTTTCGGAAAAATGTATCATTCGAGATGCATCAGACTCGGAGCGCGTAACCAGGTGAAATTTACGTTTAAAAACATTTGAAAAATGCTTATAACGTGTGTACATGTTTACGTGTGAAATATGATAGATAATATATAAAATAAAACCTCCAAAAACTTATAATTAATAAAAAATAACACGAAAATCATACCTGATTTAATTTCACTAACACACAACCACACTCTTCGCCCGTAATCCCCGCACTAACTCTCTGAAGCGACGCTATCAAACGACAACACTCCACCTTTAACGTGCCTCTCAGGTTAGCGCTCTTTCCTCGAATGCCCGGGTTGTAGTAAGCTTGTTAAAATTCAAAATTAATTTTGAATTTCAACTAGGGCCCTCTCAAGACCAAGACATTAAAGCTTGAATCAAGTACTTGGTTTAAATAATAAAATTTCTTGTATTGAGTTTTAAAGAAATTTAAAGTACTTAAAATAATTTAAAATAGTACTAGTACTAATTTCTTGGAAACAAGTACTCAATAAACATGAAACAAATCGTCGCTTCCGCTGCAAACGGGCTTATCTCATTTTTTGTGATTTTTTGATATTACTAATCAGGGTAGCTGCAGGTTACTGTTTTGATGCCACCCAAGGGCCTAACTCAACTTAGCAATTTTTTAAGATAAGCCCTTTGTAAGAAAGGCGACGAAATTATTTAACTTTAAAATTAATTATATATTACTTATACAGTGCGGTCCAAATGTCACCCCCCCCCCTCTTAACTTTTGAACGAGTTGAGATATTGACTTCAAATTTGAAACACTTAAATAAGACAATAAAAACAATCTTTTTTCATATGTTTTATAATTTTGACTCTTAAAATGTAGACAGGGGACATGGGGGACAAAATAAAGAAGTAAAGTTACAATTGTGACAACCTGGAGGGTAACAGTATACTATAACCTAATAATTATTACGTATTAGGGAACGTTCAAGTATTACGTAATGCAAAATTTGGCCATTTTTGTAACGCGGCGTAACATTTTTAAGACCCCCCCATTTTTTACGTAACATTTTTTTTACAAAAAGTAAATAAATTGAAAGGAAATATTGCTTAAGGTTTAAATCTGTTTTTAATGGGCTATTTTTCCGTGTTTTAACCAAAAAATCAGTCCGAAGTAATTTCCGTGTCTATTTTTTTTTGTTTAGAGGATTTAGTGAACGCGTAGATCTTTTTCTTCTATGGGGGGGGGGTAATACCCAGGGCCTGCTTTCAAGCCTCAAATTTGGCGCCCCTAGCAAAAGAAAAAACACCCTAAAATAAAGCTTTTTGCGCCTACAAAAAAAATTCCCCCCAAAAAATGTCATCAAGAAAAAAAGCTTTGTCCCTGACGGTTTCTACCAAACGTGGCGCCCCTACAAAAAAAATTACGGCGCCCAAAAAAATACTCTAAGACAAAAGCTTTGTCCCTGACGGTTTCTACCAAACTTGGCGTCCTGCAAACAAAATTGGCGCCCACGCCTATGGGGGGGGGTAATTACCCCCATTATAGCATATTTATTGCATTTGTAAAATTGTAAATTATTATTTGTTTTTTGAGCAATAAATATTATTATTATTATTATTATTATCCCCCCCTCATCTACGCCCTTGGAACGCCCGGTGTAATAAAATATGCAACGAATCCTATCTTAGGCCTAGGTCATTATTAAAAACGTAATCGAATTAACATTTTATAAGTTTATAATTTTTAAAGTGTTACGTAACATTTTTACTGACATCCACCCCCCCTCTGTAACGCGGCGTAACGTTTTCGAGATCCCCCCCTAGCGCGTTACGTAATACAGTGTATAATTAATTTCACTGAAGTTTACCCCTCAGCATCCAGAAACCCAAAAATCAATTCTTATATCTACTCAGAACCCTTGTTGCGAGACCACTCACTTATTTATAATCCAGTATAACATAGTGAATGTGGAAATGTTTTTCAGTGCTAATGACAGTCAATATTAATTAGTAGGTTGATAAAGTTATCCTTTAATTAATAAAATTAAAACAAACTTATTTAACTCTTCAAATATTTAGATGAAACGGTACACAGTAAAAAATAATTCAACCTTTTTTAAATAGCTTTAGCCAGAAAAAAATGCAAGGCTCAGTTCTCGCCAAAATCTGTTAACTCGTTACTTTAGGATCGAATTTTAAAAAAATCTATCGGTTAGATTTTTTTAAATGAATTTTTTAACTTTTTTTAAGTTTTTTTATTATTATTATTATTATTAGTTTATTTGTTGAAAATTCTACATAAGCACGGAGAGCCCCAAATAAGCTTTTGGCTTGTGCTAGGAGCTCTCCATTAATTTTGAAAAAAAAATACAGTTCCAAATTTGACATCTTCACATAAAAATTTTAAATTCCTTCCTTCGCAGCCCACCTCCATTTCCAAACATTCTCGTCTTCTCTATATCTGCTCACAGCCATCATACCAAATATAATATTGTTTCTAACTTTAAATTAACAAAAAAAATATTTAGAAAATTGACATTAGTTAGCCCCTAACTTAAAAGGTCCATTTATTACGTAACGCAAATTGTACCACATAAATATAAATGACTCGGTTATCACATTCACCTGTAACGCCACGGCCTAGGTTTAATTTCCGGGTGAGGAAGTAACTTTCTTCTAAATAAATAAACAATTGCTAGTTTTACATTTCTTACAAAACTAAAGAATAATTTGGGGTTTTCTTTAATTTTTATGGTGTAGTTAACGTGCTTCTATTTATAGAATAGTTATAATACTTAATTAATAGGGTATGTAAATAATTTTGGGTGAGATCAAAAGCTATACGTAAAAGAGTGGGTGAAAAATTTTTTAGTCACTAGTGGAAAAAAACTCACTTTTGACATGTAAAATAGGGCTCAAAACAAGTTTCTATGAAGGTGTTGGATAAAGACCATATTATGGTCGAATAGAGAGTTTTATTTGCTTTACAATAATGCATCACTCGAAGCTCTTTTTCATAAAAAAAATACCCCAATGTCCCCTGCCCACATGTTAACCCCTTCCGCTCAAGTTTTTCAAGGTATAGGTCTAGTCCAGTCAAATACCGAGAAATTCCTATTTTAAATTGCAATAAAAGTACACGGGTTGATATTTTAAAGGGTAGTAGTGGATAGTAACAGAACCCTTCTGTTAGTTTTTCACAGGGGATTTGCGTAAGGGGTGTCCGATATCTTAAATTTTAGGGGTGAGTGCGGTTATCTCGGTAAATATGCATCTAGGTGGGTAGTTTGAGTGTGTAAACTACCCACCCACCCTAACAAATCTGCATATCCAGTGCTCTATAACGAACATAGATAATTTTAATAATTAATACATTTAAGTTATATATTTATTTTTGTTGCATAATTCCAAAGATAAGAAATGTGTATAACGAACATAGATAATTTTAATACCATGGTCAATTGTAATCAATCACTTCAATAGGGTTTTTATATACATTAGAATCCCTTTTTAAATATTAATTATATAGTCCAGTCAAATAACGAAATATTCCTTTGTTAAATTGCAATAAATGTTCACGGGCTAATATTTTAGAGGGTAGTAGTAACAGAACACTCCTGTTAGTTTTTCACCGGGTGATTTGCGTAAGGGATGTCCGCTATCTTAAATTTTAGGGGTAAGTGCGGTTATCTCGCTAAATATGCATCTTACGATAAAAATGTATATAACCAATTTTGTTAAGAAAATAATTCCCAACAAGTTTTGCTTGGATCATTTTTTTAATATATAAAAAACAATCGATTTATAAATTTTCAAATATGGCCATGCTGGGGGTAAAATTGGTTTTCTTGATTTTTCAGACAAATTATTAATCGGAGGATAAAAGTAGTTATGTGGAAACTTGTAGCTCTTGAAATTCTCTATAAGTTTTATATATTATATTTTGTTACGGTTACAGTGGGCGGTGAAAGTCAGGTTGCGCCCTCTGTAACCGTACCTAAGTACCTATGAAAATTTAAAGTGTATGAAACTTATATAGAATTTCAAGAGCTACAAGTTTGCTCATAACTTTTATCTTCCGAAGAATAATTTGGCCGAAAAATGGAAAAAACCAATGTCACCTCCAACATGGCTATTTTTGAATTAACTCGATTATTATTAACGGTGTATTTGAAATAGCGTAGGAAATTTTAACAGGTGATTCTACATGATAAAATATGACAAAAAGTTCCTTTAAACATATGTCTAAAAATGCGTCATAAGGGAGCTAGTCCCCTTTGAAAGTGGCTAATCCCTGAAGATGTCTCTAGTAGTAAGAGACGAAACGTCGGAAAGTGAAAATCCATTAACACGGTCTAAACCCGAAAGTGAAAGTTCTTTATATCTTAATGGCCGTGAAAGCTTAAAATCTAAAATCGGTTTTTATTTAATAACTCAGGAACCCTTTGAGATATATCAACAAGGTTTTGCACGTCAACTAATTCTACCAAGGCCCGTTTTTATGTGTAATTTTCATGTACTTATTTCAACCAGGGGTGTGCGAAACGGGGGGGGGGGGCTTATCAGTTTTTTGTCCCAAACTTTTTCTGTGTAACTTTTTTGCAATTTTATTTTTGAAATATGATTCCTCAGGTCAAAATACATAAAAAAGGTACTCTTGTTGTAATACTGTAGGATTAACCGTTTTCGAGAAAAATTCATTTGAAGGTGAAATTCCACGGTTCGAGGACGAAAAATTAAATACTAAAATGTTGAAAACCAAAATTTTAATGATGCAGGGCGAATGTACATTAAAAAAAAAGAAAAAAACCTCATATACAGGTACTTCCAAAAATCAATCCTAATGGAGCTATGGTCTCCTAAATATGCACCATTTTTAAAGGGCTATGGTAGCTTTAAAAGCGTTTTTTCGACCTACATGTATGGAAACTTTTTTTCTTAGTTTTTGATGTAGAATAACATTGCATCATTAAAATTTTGGTTTTCGACATTTTAGTATTTAATTTTTCGTCCTCGAACTGTGAAATTTCACCTTCAAATGAACTTTTCTCGAAAACGGTTAATCCTACAGTATTACAACAAGAGTACCTTTTTTATGTATTTTGACCTGAGGAATTATATTTCAAAAATAAAATTGCAAAAAAGTTACACAGAAAAAAGTTTGGGACAAAAAACTGATAAGGCCCCCCCGTTTCGCACACCCCTGGTTTAAATAAGTACGTGAAAATGACATACAAAGATGGGCCTTATTAGGATTAATTCACGTGCAAAACCTCGTCAAAATATCTCAAAGGGTTCCTGAGTTATTAAATAAAAACCGATTTTTTTAGCCAATTTCAAAGGGGCGTAGCACCCTTATGACGCATTTTTAGACATATGTTTATATATATATATAACTTTTTGTCATGTTTTATCATGTAGAATCACCTGTTAAAATTTCCTACCCTATTTCAAATACACCCTGTATATTAAAATTTTTATCGTAAGATGCATATTAAGTAACCCACCCCTAAAATTCAAGATAGCGGAGACCACTTAAACAAATCACCCGGTAAAAAAACTAATAGGAATGTTCCGTTACCATCCACTGCTACCCTTTAAAATATCAGCCCGTGTGCATTTATTGCAATTTACATTTATTATTTGAATGGACTAATAGTAATTGATAATCATAAATCGTATAACCAAACACATAACCACAGAAATTGAAAAGCCTAATTTCGCCTTGTAAATTCCAAAACATCGTATCTGAAAAATTACCACTTGACAGGTATAACAAATTATCCTTTTTAAAACTGGAAAAAGTCCGGTACGTAAAATACAAAATAAAAAAAAACGCTTGTCGATTGCTAATCCAGAAATGGTGGTTATGACATACGGACAGACGATTTTTTTGCAGATTTCGAATCAAAATGACCTGAAACGTCCAGAAAAGTGAAAAAAACGTCATTGAAAATTTTTGTCCATCATGCCCGAATGGGATACTTTTGCACTATTTTGGGTATTCCACATTATTAGACACCCTGTATATGGGATTTTCATTCGTAAGAAATCTACACCCCTATAAATCATAACTTGCAGCATTTTATTCTTCTCCAATGCTAGTTGTTTCCGAGATAAAGTCAATTAATTCATGAAATGCAAGGAAAGCACTTAAACGGTTATTGCACCAAAACTGGTCATAGGCTAAGGTTGCGACTCCGCCAGTTTTGTTCAGAAACTAAGTTCTAAAACATACCAAATTTTCAGCGAAATCCGCGGAAATACATTTTCCTCACTAAATGTGCGGGGTCCTTTATATCAATAGTTTTTTTGTATAGGACAATTTTTGAAAATTCGAACTACTGTATAATATTATTTTAGCGCAGGCGCTTTGAATAATATAATAACCGCAATAAACGGGAGTTTATAAAAAGGCGTTGGATAAATGTATTTTATCCAATACATACAGATAATAAGACAATTACCAGCTTTATTTTAAATAGATACTCAATAATAACCCCCGCGTGGCTTTTACTTTATTGAGTGGATAATTATTTATTTTACCCACTCAACTGTCACTTGTCAAATTATTTTCTTGTAAATGTCATTAAAATTTTTAATAAAAATATGAATTCCTAAGCTATTTATTGGATAAAACCTTGTATGGCGCTCATGGGTAAACCGATATTGCCCTCTCGAAAATTAACCTGCGAGGCGTCAGCACTAGTACCATCATTTTCATAGAAAACGCTCACATCACAGAACCCTGAGGTACCCCAACATTTTAAATTTTTAGTTGTGGTATATGTACTTTACTAAGATTGACACTGACATTTTCCGTAATAATTAAGTAAGGTTAAAGTACAGTCTATATTATATAGTGCAAGTCCTATAACTGTCTTTAAGCATATATGCTTATAAGCAAAAAGGTTAACAAATTTTATTATAAATGATATTTATACAGTATGTCTCCAGATAGAGTTACAAAGAGGAATTTATTTTTTATTTTTGATTTGATCTCAAAAAAAGTCACTCTTTATAACTTGCCCTGCTTGATTTTAAACTCCCAAAACACTAAGCGCTTTTTGTACAACTCTTACGGTTCATGGGATAATGTTTTTTTCTTCAAAATAGCGTCTTCAAAAATATAAAGAAAAAAAAAACATCATCAAGAGTGACTTATTTTAAGATATCAAAAATAAAAAAATCTTCTTTGTAATTCAGTTGGTTTGTGTAATTTGGTGTAATTTTTGCGTGCCAAGCCTCAATGATGGCCTGTCGTAATTCTTCAGCATTATGACCCAGGAAAGTTAGTTTCTTCCCTCGCTCTGACTCCGGTATGGAAAGCGTTTTCCCGCGATAATTCATTAATTGCATATCTTCTTCTGCACTACTCATTCTACTTCGAACAGAACCCGGCTTTCTGCTAATCTGTCCAGTTTCCTCAAGTTTTTTCTTTGCTCGCATTATAGTGCTGTTTGCAACATTTAATTCAGTGGCTATTTCACGTACACTTATGGGTGAAAATCTTAAAGTGGGACAAAATGAACTCCTTGGAAACAAAAAAAATCAACATAAAAAAATGAGACTTTACTACTTTTTTATTATCACCAGTGGAGTCAGGAACTGTCAACATAGTTTGGCCGCGCTGGATTTGAATCGAAAAAAAAAATATTTGCGATTTTATAAAAAAAAGTCGTACATGGCCGTCATTTCGACGACATTTTTTTTAGATCCTGTCCTCCGTGGCAATAACTAGTAGAGAGTTTTACTTTACATTTTCTGATAGGTAGTAGGGTCCAATTAAAGTGGAAGAAAACTTTTGTTATCAGCTTCACAAACATGTCCTTATTTTTTAAATATAACGAAAATTCCTATAAAAAAAGTTTTTTCTTGGTATTTTATTTGCTACAATTCTATAAATATGCCAAATGTGTCGATGAAAACTATCTTTATACAAACTTAAGAGTAGTTTTTATCATAAAAATGGTAGTTTCGTTCGCAATATATTTTCCTTTCGAAATGATGGAGAGTCGACGAAATGATGGACAATCGGCGAAATCATGATTCCTTGGAATAATTATTCAAAACAAACTTATAAAAGTAAAAAACAAATAATCTAATCAGTAAAATACAAATATTAGTAGGTACTAATAAAAAAATATACTTAAAACTAAAAACTGAACTTTTGAGCGACCTTTTTTTAAATTTTTCCTTCCTCGTTTTTGCTGTTGTGACATCTGTTTTACAGTGGGTGGAAGATTATCCTCTTCTGATTCTGAAGGTGTAGGAGTAGTTTTGAGTTTTTACATCAACGTTTTTTTTCTTTTTGCTCTCTATTCGTTTATTGGTTTTAGTAACTTTAATTCCTTATTTCTTTATCCTCTTTCTTTTTTTCTCAACAGCTTCAGGGGTCATTTTTAATTTATATCTTCTGTCTCTTTCTCGGGCTAGAAAATGTTCTCTTTTATATTTTTGTGTGAGTTTTTTCAATTGATACTTCATTTTTACTTTTCTTATTACTTGCATCGCTGACTCTACTGTTAAGTTTTCTCTTTTTCTTTGGAACTGCCTCTTCATCATCAGACTTGTACTGTTTCAAATTTATTTTCCATTTTTGATCTTTTCTAGAACTTCTTTCCATATATGATTTAGCTAAAACGTTTTTCCAAAAAAAACTGAAAAAGAATTAAAATTAAAAATAGTCTAGTGTGCCTTTGCTCGTAAATAGAGGCTTCCAAACTACAAATTTTATAATTAAAAAAAATAAAATAAAACAAGCTCTTTTTAACTAGTACTTATTTAAAAAAAAAATCAAAATCGTCCCCATACTTTTTTGTGTATTGGGGCCTCCCTGACTTTTATAAATTCAAAGGTATTTTTTGTTGTTAACCTCAATTGGGTTATAAAATATATTTCAGCTAAAATTGTTTTGATTTACAAAATTTTCCAGACAGACCGACAGACAGTCCAGAAACAGAAACAATCGGGCTTTTACATATTCAAAAACTCGTGAAATACACTTTTTTAAATAAAATTTTCACTATGTATATACCAAAAAGTGACGCTATAACAGCTTTGTTAACAAAAATCATGTAAAATTTTCTTAGTGTTGCATTTTTACCATATTTCATAATTTTGCCGTCGGCTAAATGATTGTCGGCGAAATGATGAAACAACATTTATTTAGGTGTAAATCTAGTTAACCGCAAAAAAACGTAAAATGTTTTAGGTTATGTTTGTAACTGCACTTACCGTCTATATGCTGCAAATATCACTTTTTTCATATAACTGCTTATTTCACATATATTAAGCGTCGGCTAAATGAGCCTTAAAAAAGGTACGCACAGGTTTTTAACTTTAAAATTAAAATTTCACTAAAAAACTTAAAACAATCTCCGCAAACTTGAACAGAATCGCAAAGAAAATCTTCCATTCTAAATAATAATCTAGTTACCTGTAATATTGACTCAGTTTGAAAATTTTGGCCGCTAATATAAAAATGGGTATAATAGCTGGTTTGAATTTTGGGGACAGAAGTTTAAACTGAAATAAGTTAGTCATTTCTTATTTATGATAGAAATAGCATTTATTATATAAAACTAACAGTAAAAAAAGGATAATTTAAATGGTTGTTTCACTATAAAACAATCGGATTTTAGAAATATTTTACTTTAAATTTACGGACCAGGTGCTAGGGACAGTCGGCGAAATGACGTTTTTCTACTTAAATTTTTTTTTTCTGTAAATAGTTTTGATATTTGGTTTATACAATTAGCTGATTGTAAACAAGGAAACTTTTTCTAATTAAATAGCTAATTTTAATGGCTTATTTATGCCTTATAACAAAATTATGAACTTGGGACATAAAGTGGCCCACTTTGAGATTTTCACCCTTATCCCGTCATTTATTCTTGCTGTTATAATACATTTTTGATAATTTGTAAGCTGCGGCATAACTAATGTGAATTATTTTGACAAGTAATGTCATAATAATATTTGACAAATAAATGTCAAAGAGACCTTGATAAAGTTCAATATAATCTGTAACATTTTTAGGTGTAAGCGTTTATTATGAAAACGATGGTACCATAAATAACTATTTTCAGTAACCCCGTATGTTTTGCATTATCAATAATACTTAAAATTAACAAAAAAAAAAACGCTTAGTTACATTTTTAACGTCGACAATTATAGCTACGAATACGTTCTTTAATAATTTTAATTATAGACCTCATATTTAAAACGATATATATTTTATATAATGAAGCTAATGAGGCTTAATATAAAATGAAAAATATCGCTTGGAATTTATAGTTTTGTCGTAACGGCGTACCAACATGAAAACATTTATTGTAGTTTCCATAGCTATTGCAATTTTGGCAATCAATGTTACTGGAGTAAGTTTTGTTTCTTTGTAAAGTTAATATATTTTTGCTTTTCCAATTTTTTTTTATACCCCTTACAGCAAACGATTACACCGGCACACAAAAAAAATTAAGTAGAATGTGCATTTGACCGGACCTACCTACGGGTACGTATTTTGGTCCGCTGAATCCGAATTCGAGGTCAGTTTGACCCCTACACCCTCAAAATTTCGAGAAAACTTCGAAAAACCGTAAAAATGATGAAAATCGGCAGTTTTAATGATAAAAAAATGTTTTGGAACTAAACTAAGCGTGATTTTCATGTATTTCGATCCGCTGAATATGAATCGAAACTTTATTGAGACCACGAGCCGTTTTAAATGTAAAAAAATCACACAAACCCTCCAAAATTATGTCTTGTGTTTTTCACAGATTTCAAGTTATTTGATATATCTACGTTATAGAGTATTTATTTTAGGCATTAAATCATGTTCAATCAATTTTTTTTCTGTTATGAATGCTCATTTTTACAATTTTTTCGAATTTTTCCAGCTTTAGAGGGTGATTAGACTAAAAAAAATAAGATGCGAATTGAAGACATCAAAAGATATAAAATTTTATCTGAATTGGACCAGAAGAAGTTTTTTATCATGAAAACTATATTTTTTCGGAATTTTCGAGAGTTTTGTGTGATTTTTTCACATTTAAAATGGCTCGTGGTCTCAATAAAGTTTCGATTCATATTCAGCGGATCGAAATACATGAAAATCACGCTTAGTTTAGTTCCAAAACATTTTTTTATCATTAAAACTGCCAATTTTCATCATTTTTACGGTTTTTTGAAGTTTTCTCGAAATTTCGAGGGTGTAGGGGTAAGACTGACCTCGAATTCGGATTCAGCGGACCAAAATACGTACCCGTAGGTAGGTCCGGTCAAATGCACATTCTACTTAATTTTTTTTGTGTGCCGGTGTTATCATACGTTTGCTTTTGACCCCATTTTTATATAACATAACATTTAAAACAACTTCAACAAAATTCCGTCCGTCTGTCCGTCCGTCCGCCTGTCTATTCGTATGTCACGTCACAACGTTATAGGGGCTAAACGTTTTAAAAAATATTAAAGCATCACTCGTACCAAATCTGAAAAAAATCCCCACTAAAATAAAAAAGTTATACGGGCTGAACTTTTCAAAAATAATAAAAAAATAGAAGAAAACGTAATTTATATTAATTGGACATTTTCCAATTATATTTTTATTTATCTGGATATATATTTTTTACACTTTTCACTTTTACTTTCTCCAAGGAAAGTCTTGCGTTACTAAAAAAAATTCAAAAATTTTTTATTGCTTTTTTTACGTTTCTGGACGTTTTATAACCAAAAATTATGATTTCAGTAAAAAAAAAATTCTGTCTGTCGGTCTGTATGTGTGTCCGGGAAATTTGTAACCACGATAACTCAAGGTTAAAGACTTTTGGAAATTTGGACCAAAGGTTGATTATCCAAAGTTCTAGGCTGGGATTGTTTTTGGTTAAAATCGGATTGGGGTAATGGGATAAAAACATTTTTTTCAAAAACATTTTTTTTTTCAAAAACATTTTTATTTTTCGTTTTAGGAAAAAAGAAACTTTTTTTGATTTAATTTTTTTTTTTCGATTTCGATTTTAATGAACCTATAGGGGAAAGTATTATTTTGTTGGCAGCAGTTTCTATTAGTAGTAGTAAATTTTTTGGTTGACCAAAGCCGGACAACTAGACCATTTATGGCCCTTTTTGTCACCCCAGGCAATCCCAGCCATTCACTAATTTGAGTCCTTCTTGAACCTGCCCGTCCTTTCAATAAAGGTCAGGATATTGGCCAAAGGGAGGTCTCTTAGTTCCTCTTGGTTCAGTCTTTAAGTTTCAAAGACTTGCAACCTGATCCTGTCGCATCTGACACACTCGGTTAAGTAATGAGAGGATGTTTCATCCTCTCCGCATCTGGGCATAGCGGACTCTCTAGAATCCGCATTATTGCCAGGTGCTTCATTAGCGTGCAATGGCCCGTGAGGACCCCTAAAAGTTGTCTGAGTGTAGTCCTTCCTTTTTCCAGCAGCCAGTCAGTCTTCGATTTTCTTGGGCTACTTTTTTATTAGTTACGATAATCTGAATTATAAATCGTTTTAATTTTGATGAGATAACAACAATTTGAATGAACAAAACCGAACTAATTTTAACTGTCTTTCTGTCCTATCTAAGAAATAAATGAAAGAGACCAATATAAACTTGAATTGATTTACCAAGGTTGACGCATACAAATTCCGAACGTTTAGCAAAACTACAGCTGAATTATTTATTTTTCTGTGAAGAACTGCTGTTTTTTTTAATACTTACATAATTTTGATATGATTTGATGTGATAATTTGATAATTTCATTTATCTTTATTTACAAAAAAATAATATTTAGGCATTTTAAATAATTTTATTTACAACCATTTACTAATTGGCTAATTACATATACAAATAAAAGTTGAAAAATGAATTATTATTAACTGCAACTTCCCAAACACCTCATTTCCCTCCCTTGGTCGGGAAGGCTCTTGTATGTCACATCACGTATGTCACTTGTCAAAAACTTGAATTTATCGACCTAAATCTTATGACAAAACAGATTTAAATGCATTAATTTTTTTATTTATGACGATTTATTTTTATAAAATAACATCACATATAAATTAGGGTTATATATTTTCTTGGCATTTATGAAAAATAAACAGTGACTACTTCCAACTTTATAGGTTATTATTATATTACTATTTTTTGGTTTAGTTAACCGTGATGAACTTTAGTTAAAAAGAAAGTAAGATAAATTCAAGAATATTATTTACCTTGGTGGCCATATAATCATTTGTCGTATTTCTTTGGTTTGGACTTATCCCTACTATAATCAAAATTGTCATTAAAGCTAGTGTATACATTTAAATTTTCTGTTTTTCTTCGTATTTTACACGGAAAACTATAAATAAATAGTTTATTTATTAACTTAATCATGTCTCAATAAAAGTCTGCTATTACAAAACAAAACAAACTAACTCAAAAATAAAAATAGGTGCTGCCCTCTATCGCTAAAATAACGAAGTAACGTAGGCATTTCTACTAGTTTTTAGATAAAAACATTTAATTACTTAATTTATATTGAATAAATATAAATGTTTTAAGATTGTTAATTAACAAAAAAACAAAGTTTATTTTATTGATTTGTATCTATTATTCTGTATTTAAAAAGCAACATTTGTAACAAACTTCACTGCAACTAAACTTTTCAATATGACGTCAAAATTCAAACAGTTTTTGTAGTGGGAAAGAAGGCAAATAATTGTAAATAAAACAGGTATGGTTGTTAATAAAATAATATACCAACCTCGGTCAGCTAACCTTCCCTCAGGAAATTAAATTTTTTCCACCTCAGTATGTAAAAACAATTTTTTTATTTTTTTTATTCCTAGTTTTTCCAAAAAAAAAGAAACATTTTTGTATCAACTAAAATAGGTGAAATATTTTTTTTGTTAGCATGCATTTTTTGCTTAGGTTAAATTGAGCAGCAAAACTAAGGAATACATAGCAAAAAGAATTCCATATTGTGAAAAGAAAAGCGGAGTAACGCACGAGCAGGCTGATGCGTATCTGACAAAGAACCCACTGGATAAAAATCCCGACGAGAAGATAAAGCTTTACATTTTCTGTAGATCCAGTCTTGCTTTGAAACTGCAAAATGCTAATGGAGATCCAAACAGTAATGATAACCTAGAAAACTTCTATGCCGGAACATATGATAAAAATGAAATGATGGGTTTAAATGACTGTGCAAAGATGGCAAAATCTGGAAGCGATAAATTTCAAAAAACTATGATGTTTTTCCAGTGTCAGATAGACAAAAATATATTTCTATCCGACAAAATGCTGGGAGTTTCATAATGTTACAAGCAATTTAATTCTTTGAATAAACTGTGCACTTGATTTTGTTTTATTTTATTTGACTATTTTTACCTTAATATAATTATTGCTTTACTTTTTTAACAAGTATAGCCATTCTAATACGAAAATTCTGCCTAGATTAAAAAATGAATTAATAGGAACCATAACAAGAATGATTATAGTCACTTTCTTGGGTTAAGGGAAAAATAAAATTCTAAATTATTTCAGCTGACCGGTTTCGCATATAAATATATTTATGCTTCTTCAGAGCTCTACAAAGAAAAAATATATAGTTAATACAAACATTACAATAGCAAACAAAACCAGAAATGACAATTAAATAGTGTCCGGTCAATTTATTTATTTCTACAACCGCTGTCTAGTTAGACACAAAGTATTTGGAAAACTTAAGGTTAACCAATAAAATTTAGGTAAACAAACAAGTTAAAAACACTTACCGCTGATACATGTAATTTACAAACTAAATAATTTACGTCATTGTTAATAAAAACTAATTTAAAGAGTATTATGATCAATTAATTACACACAATACAGAACCATACATTTTGTTTAAAAAGCTATATCTAAGGTACGGTAAAACACAAAAACCATTATTAAGGTTACGGCAAAAATTCCATGCCGGACAAATAACAACATTTCAATAAATAAATTTACAAAACAACATAAAACTTTGGAATTACTATAAATATACTCGAGCGAGTGAATAAATGTAAATAATACCACTTGAAACTGCTAAAATGTTAGGTATTTCAAAATCCCATACATAAAAAATCTTGCTCCTATGTTTAAACACTGTCTAGGTAGCGATATCTGCAAACTAGCTTTTTATAATCTTCACAAAATAGATAAGTTTTTTAGTAGTGTTAAGGACAAAATTACTGTTGGCAACCAACGTAATTTGGTGTATCAAATTGCTTGTGGGTGCCAAAAGACATATATTGGGGAAACTTCTCAAAAATTCTCCGAGCGCATTCACCAGCATGAACTTGATATTGCTAGATTACGGAAATAATCAGGTTTGTCAACACATGCAATAGAGACCGGTCATACTGTACAGTTTGATTCTGCCAAAATATTGGATTTTGAAGCTCATGAAGATAAACGCAAATTTTTAGAAATGAGTCATATACTTTGCACACCTAATAACATTAATTTACAGAGAGACTACAATAGGTTTAAACAGATTTATAAAAATTTGATACAAACTCACAACTAATTTTAGCAGTTTCAAGTGGTATTATTTACATTTATTCACTCGCTCGAGTATATTTATAGTAATTCCAAAGTTTTATGTTGTTTTGTAAATTTATTTATTGAAATGTTGTTATTTGTCCGGCATGGAATTTTTGAGGTAACCTTAATAATGGTTTTTGTGTTTTACCATACCTTAGATATAGCTTTTTAAACAAAATGTATGGTTCTGTATTGTGTCATTAATTGATCATAATACTCTTTAAATTAGTTTTTATTAACAATGACGTAAATTATTTAGTTTGTAAATTACATGTATCAGCAGTAAGTGTTTTTAACTTGTTTGTTTACCTAAATTTTATTGGTTAACCTTAAGTTTTCCAAATACTTTGTGTCTAACTAGACAGCGGTTGTAGAAATAAATAAATTGACCGGACACTATTTAATTGTCATTTGGTTTTGTTTGCTATTGTAATGTTTGTATTAACTATATATTTTTTCTTTGTAGAGCTCTGAAGAAGCATAAATATATTTATATGCGAAACCGGTCAGCTGAAATAATTTAGAATTTTATTTTTCCCTTAACCCAAAAAAGTGACTATAATCTAATATTTTGGGAAAAGAAGCCTTTAAACACATAACAAGAATGGTTCTCAAAATAAGACTGGAAAAGCATTGGGCATAAAAAAAACAAACAATACACTGATACAAAAATCTAAAAATAGTACAATGAAACGATGTTGTAACAAGTTTGAGGTATATAATACCATTTTTACTATTATTTTAAAACATTATAACGTTACATTAAATACACTATTAAAATTTTAGATTCATATTATTTAATAATACAACAACGCTGTTCTCACTATATATATATATATATATATATATATATATATATATATATTATTAAATAGTTTTTTGAGGAAGGATGATTAATAAAGGTGGCGACAATCAGCTGATTCTAATAAATGTTTTAGCAAAATATTGAATGTATGCATTTTGGGCTAAAATTTTTATGTGCATAAGTATATGTACATGTAATTACATGTGATATGTAGTTTCTATGTGAACATAAATGAATTTAAAATACACAGAATTTCCAAACGTAGTAGAGAGCCGACTACTACCAGGCTCAGCTAGCCAGTCGGGCGGACAGGTCAGTTGAATTGCCTGTGTTTTGAAGCGAGGATCGTGAAGCGGCAGGCCGAACCTGCGGATTTGCAAGCTACGCCTACTTTGCTCTCTGCCTGGCAAAGAAAAACCTGATTGCTTAACAGTTTGTTAGTGTAAATCAAACAACTGCACTCGTTTGTAAATACCGAACACGTTTACTTTTTTGTTGTTGTATTCTACGCATATACAACTATTTATTGATGTATACTAAAACCTAATTACGTTATTATCATATTGTTCTATCAGTGTAGTTTAATCTATTTTAGCCGAAAACAACTGACTAACCGATTTGTAAAAAAATGTATTTTTCCACATTTCCCCCCCTTGCCGCACCCCAATCACAAGCGAGAACTTTTATTAACATACCTGTATGCCAAATTTCGAGTATCTACCTTAAAGCGTTCTGAAGTTATCGTGCACACAAGATTTCCCGGACAGACCGATCGACAGACTGACAATTTTTGTTTTGCTCAAAACAAACAACGCAAAAATAGGCAAACAAAAATTGAAAATTTTTGCACTAATACAAGGCTTTCCAAAATTTTGAAAATTTTCAAAATATGAAAGCAAAAATTGCTATATAGGTGTAATACCCCTGCGACTTTTGGTGGCAGCGGTGGGATATTGTAATACCCCTGCGACTCTTATAGAACCACAGGTGCCACCATTGTAATACCACGGGAACTCCTATTTTAATACCCGCTGGCATTATTGTAAAACCACAGGTCACTTAAAGACCTCACTGAGTTTTCTACTAAAAGACTAAAGCAAAGACGACCACCTTATGGGTCGAAACCCTCGATGATTGAAAAATAGATAGCGTAGCGCTGCCACCACCCTGGATAAGGGATGAAATCTAGTTGACTTCGGAGGAGGTTCGTAGCCCTCAAATATTTATAATCGTTTTCCTAACTAGGTTAAAATAATAAATAAAAAGAATAAAATTTAGATTAAATGATTATTAAATGAATAAAATAATAAATTAATAAATTAAAATATATCAATGAAATTTAAAGAAAAGAATAAATACTATATAAGAATATTTAATAATTAATAATTCAGCGTATTCTCGTAAAAGGTTAGTTTACACTAATAACTTATCTTTCTCGAACATGGGTAATAATCCAATTTATGTAGAACACTTTTTATTAATATATTTATTTTATTCTGCGGCGATTACGATTTAAAATTACTATTTAAAAACAAAAAACTCTTTTATAATTTTGAACGGACTTGCCCTGCCTACTAATACACCATACTGGCAAGTTTTCCTAAGCTTTTGGAAAACTCTTTTACAATTTTCAGCAAGCAAGCCCTTAACTCAAAAAGCGCGTCTCGGAAAATCTCTACATGAGTCTCACTCGATAATTTAGCATAGACTAACCTAAATTGGTACCTCACAAAAGATATTAGTTCAATTGATGAGTAACTTCTAAATAAATAAACAATATTGTTTTTTATGATATTCCAAAAATAACCCGGAGGGTTACATAGGCAAATAAAACAAACAAAATTAAATTAAGTACAATGTTTAAGAAATTAAAATGCTCATAAAATTATCTCAGGTCCCAGCATTTCATCGGAAAATTTCTTTGACATCTAACTGGAAAAAGCTTATAAATCTGAAACCTAGGATTAGTTTTATTTCAATTTGTGCAGAATTCTGTAGAATAGATAGACCTCAATTTTGCGGGACAAAGGTGGTGTAAGTTTACATATTCTGTAAACTGTAGGAGATAGTTGTAAATGTTTAGTCACAGCACCCTTCTAACCCCGAAACGCAGTCCAATCATTTTAATTAAACACACTACCCAGATGACGGGTTTACATTGATTCGCACACACATATATTTCGTCCGGTTCTGCAACTAAAACGAGTACCTTAGACACAAAACCAACATGTTCTTTAACCCATAACAATTCACGGTTCGTTTTTTTGCGTTTATAATTTAAAAAAAAATGGCTCATCATTTATGATTAAAATTAAAATATTTGATCGATCGTCGATGATCAAATAAGTTGAACTTTAACGCCGGCACTTCACTCTCGCCGAGGCGCCTCCACGCTTGTCTCGGAAATATATTATACGACCACGTAACCTTGGCCAATTCTTTTTCTTCTTCTTCCTTTAAGTAGAATTGACAATGTTTCCAATTAACTAAGAATATCCGGCCAACTCTGACTTACATTCCATTTTATTAAAACTTCCGGGACTGCATTTAAGTAAGTCTGGGATTTCCCATATCCCGGTTGTTGATTAAAACTTATAAACTATGTAGGTTTTATATCCATTTCTCCCCTCAAATATTTTTATTTCCTCTGCACATAACCTCAAAAAACAACATGTGGATAACCGTTTTTCAGGCTTATCCACGAAAGTACATCACTAACATTAAATCTATATCAAACATCCAAATTAAGTATTTCTTCATTGCGAACACATTTTAACATAAAATAGTCAGTTAGAACGAACTACGCTCGGAGAGACCACAGAACATCAATGAGAGGCAGCGCATTTCTTTTTGCTTACCGATTCCCCGCTAGCCAAGGTTACGTGGTCGTATAATATTTGGCGAGGCAAGCAATTCTGAGCAGCTCCCATTCCTATCCCATCCCTCCTCATCCCCCTCCCACTTCTTTCCCCGCCCCCAACGCCAATTCATGACAGATGCAACTCCAGCATCAGTGAGCAAAGACTCACTCTCCCAATTATCCATTCAAACTAATTCTATTTTATACAAATGAGCCAAAGGCACTGCGCCTGTCTCTTAAAGATCCAAACAAACTACTGAGGATGAATCATCATTGACGATTCTGAGCAGTACCATCCACACTCTTGACGAATAGCGAAGTACGGGTATAACATGGACGCCATCGAAATTGCAGCTGCTGCAGCTTATTGTGCATATAGTTATGACAAATTTGTGCAAATGTACTGTAAACTGAAAATCAAGACACCTAGGAAGAACAGATGGTGGTGGACGACAACAATTCACAGAAAGTGTCTAGTTGTAGACTGATACACTCGGCGAGGTAAAGCGAGTAGGGTCGCTTGAACTTGCGCTTCGATACGGCTCGTCCCTTTTGACTCGGACTCAAAAAACCGACACAAACGGAGCATCGCCGGGGCGAGAGGAGACAGAGCGAGCCGAGACAAGCGTGACCTCTACACCCTCGCGCTCGGGTCTGCTCGCCTTGTTGCGGCGAGAGTGAACTGGAAAATTGTTACTTCTTGACTTACAGCTTCTCCGAGATAGCACCAGAAAGCTCCTTCAATTATTAAAGGTTATGTGACTTTTTCTAAATACAATGATGTTTGTAAAAACAAGTAATTGTCTTCAAACTTATGTCACGCGCAAAAGACCTTGGTACCAAGGTTTTTTGTATAAATCGGTGTGAGGAAAAAAATACTTTTTTTGTTGCTGAAAGCAGTACTTTTGATGTAAAATAGTTTTTGACAGTTAGTAACTCATCTATGTTCTGATTCTCTAACGTAAATATGTTAGTGCAGTTCGAACTGATCAGCGTGTTTGCGTTAGTGCTTTTGTGGTCTGCTCCGCAGGGTAAAGAGGGGAAGAATGGGGCAAGTTGCGGGGAAAGAGATAGGCGGCTGTTCCAACTAATAATTTCACAATGCTAATTAATTCAAAATATCATTCGATATCCATTTGAATAGTATTGCATAACTATTGAACTACGTACAAATAATTGTATGCTTAGTATTTGCAGGAATTCTGGCAGGCGTAAAAAACTAGCCTAATTTTAAACTTGAATATTTCAAATAGATTCATGGTAAAGGGAGAAATTATATGGCAAGTTGGGGGAAGGAGATACGCCGACTGTTTCAAGTAATAATTTTACTATATTAATCAATTAAAAATATCATTCGATATAAGTTTAAATAGTATTGCATAACTATTAAACTAGGTACAAATAACTGAATGCCTATTCTTTTCAAGAATTCTAGCGGGCGTAAAAACTACCCTAATTTTAATCTGTTACATCGGCACTTAGTAATACTAAGAGTGCCGATGTATTGAAATCTTCGCCGAAAAGTCAAAATCTTTGACCACGTTTTTTTTCAGATTTCTCGACGTTTTAGACCATTCTGAGTCGAAATCAGAAAAAAAAAATGCTTCCGTCTGTCTGTCTGTGTCTGTCTGTCTGTCTGACTGTCTGGGTACCCAGGTAGCCGGGTGTAAACTCCCAAACTACATTTTTACATGAGATATCGACTTGCGGTTTTTTGCACATTGTTTCTTATCGTATTCCGAAGAGCTGATTAGATTTTGAAGGTAAACGATTGGGGGTAAAAATAGGGTAAAATTCCTATTCTTAGCGTTTTTTGTTTATAATTAAGGCAATTATTATTGTATTCGAATAATTTAGCACTTATATAAAAGATAATTTTAAACTGGTCAAAAAATGTTATAAACAACGATTTTCTAAAACGCATTGTTTTCGAGATATTGGAGTTTAAAGCAACAAAAGGTTTTTTTAGCATATCTCACATATTTATAACCCGATTTCAAAAAATTATATTTTAAATAAAAGCTCTTTTTAAGCCCTATAAAAATGCTATACAGCTTTTTGCTAGAATATAATGTTTTAAAGATACAGAATTTAAAATCAAACAAAACACCTAGTTTGAAATTTGCAAACTAGATGGCTCTAGTGTACAATAGTGCCGATGTTTTGACAGGGTGCTTGCAACGTTTCATCTAGTTTTATTTTAGATTTGGGGTTTTATAGTCTAGTCCGTTCCAACCAATAATTCTACAATAGTAATTAATTCAAAATCTTTTGTTATCTATTTGAATAGTATTGTATAACTATTGAACTATGTTTATTCTTTGTAAGAATTCTGAAGCAGGCGTTAAAACCTGCCCGTAGTTTAATATGTTTTAAGTAGATACTAACTACTAAGTATTTAATTTTATTTTTGTAACGGATAATAATATATCACAGCAATATCCCGTTACAAAATTTGGAAGATTACAATTAATAGCTTTTGCTTGATTTTTATTTCCTTTAATTCTACTTGTGGATGAAAAAGCAATATTGTTTTAGAACAATCATCTCTGCAGTTCAAGCCAATATTAGAACGCATATTTGAATTCAAGAAATTTATAACTTATTTTATAAACTTCGGACAATCGTACCTTCAAAAATTACAGCCAGACGAAAGAAATTTTGCGAAATCCGATTTGTTAGATCCAATCGCCCGAAATTGCATATTTCAGTTTTCCTGGCTCGTAATGGGAAAAACGCTGGACCTGGGTTGTCTAATTTGCTACCCCCGGCTCAAAGAAAACCAAATAAATTGTCATAAAAGCAAATCAAGTGGCCGGGCCCGGACCAGGTGAGTTTAAATCATATGATGGAACGTAGAACAGGACGAGTGAATCAAAGAATCTACAAAACATGGCCTTTAGATATACAGACCGAAACTGTACAATAATAAAACAAAACTGTGATTAATACAATACATTTATTACACAGAAAAAAAGGTTATCTTGGCAGAAGATAATAAATGATCTTTGATTTATATTATCTTAAATCGAGGTAATAATCTTCTTTTAAGATCATGTATCCTCGGTTTAAGATTATCTGTGACTTTGGTTTCCTTTAATTATTCTCTTGGTAGAAAAATCCTTGTGTCATGGATTTTTTCCTTAAATACATGACATTTAAAATAGTAACAGATAATCAAGAGTTATTATCTTGACTCAAAGCCCCTGTTGTCTTACGGTAAGAAGTTTGCCGGCATCACCCCACGTAGATATACAATTTGCGCAGTAGTTCAAGATATGCGCGGGAGAGAAGTTAGGTTTGGACTTTTTAGTCGTCAGTTGTCTTTAAAGGTGTATCATTGTTTTTATCTGCTTTAAAATGGACGAATTTGTATCTGTTACCCTCAAACGATGGGATTTTTAAATTTACTTAAAAAAAAATCACGGGTAAGTAGCTTTAAATAATTTATACCTATAAACGCCATTTTTCGATGGCGTTGCAACAAGTTTTTCTTCAAAAACAAGTGATTTTTCCTACGACCACCTATGAAACCAAATTTCACACGATTAACAGAGTAAGAAAGTATCAAATTTCATAGGTGTGCGTCAATATGATCTTGAATCAAGAGAATCATAATCTTAAATCAAGATTATAATTCTCTTCATTCAAGATTATATTATCTTAAACCAAATCTTGGATAAAGATAATATCATCTTGAATCGAGATAATTACATACTTGGTTTAAGATAATATGATCTTAAATAAATGGTTTAAGTGGCTTTGATTTAAGGAAATGTCCTTAAATCTAGAACCTCAAATTCCAAGATCACGGCGGACTTGATCCAAGACAGTCATGGCGTTGGACATATCGAAAGCCATGGCGGCCTTGGTTCAAGATCGTTTTGCTTTGATTCAAGATATCCTTTTTTTCTGTGTATTCACAATTTGTAGTTTTTATATATGCGTCAACCATTACTTATAGTAAGAAATACAACTACAAACTATTTATATTTAATTAAGAAAGTTATCTATCTGTCGTTATAATTAAATGGACAGGAAACAGTAAATAGTACCATTTCATCCTATTTGGGAGTCTACAGATAGATAACTTTCTTACACTGAAAAAACGAATATTTCAAAGTGCAAAAGTTTAAAAATAAAATTACGTTTTATGTACCGATTTTTTTATAAAGGTGGTAGAATTAGAAAAAAACACAGATTTTACATACTAGATAAAATATTAACGTATTCAAAGTGACTAACACATGCGACTCTCCCTCTCTCTCGAATTTTCGTTTCTCTGTTTACAGTAACATCCACAGTTTTATTGGTATTATCTGGTGTTTTTTTTTTACGTTGGTTATCTTGGACAGTGAAGTTTTAACACAGACGTCAAAATCACAAGATGAGGTTAACTTTGAAAAATATAAATAAACTTTTGATTTTTACTGAATATAAATCTAAAAACAATATATGACTATATATAAATATATAAGATATGGATTGTGGGGAATAATGTTTTATCACAGATCTGTGTTGACTATGGATAAAGGGTAAGTTAAAACAAACCAAACCAAGTGGTGTAGTGACCATATCAGTCAAAAAGGACCTATTATAGAGACTATAATAGAGACCTATTGGAAAATCCCTATGCATAAATCTATTCAATTGTTTTGTTATAAGTTTAAGTAGAAAAATCTGTATGAAACGTAGGCATCTATAAGTTTTCTATGTTTTTGAACAGATATTTTCCTAGACCTACTGGAAATTTTTAGTAGGACAATCCCTATGAAACGTGTATCTATAAGTTTTTTTTTGGACAAAGGTTTTCCAAAAAACCTATAGGTACACAATTCATAAAAAAATTCCTACTTCGACATATAAAACAATTTTTTAGGATTACAAACGTTTTCTATAAAACATGTAGATATTTATAGGTTTTGAATGGGGATTTTCCCATTACTTTTTAATTGATAGTATTAATGTCTTTAATTGTAGAGTAATGAAATTATGCCATCCAGTATAATAATAACCAACAAACTTATGGAAATAAAAATGCGAGTTTATGTGCAGATAAGCATAAGGAAGTATGCATCAAAGAAAATATATAATACTAAAATAGCCTTAGCTGGAGCAACCTTGGGACATACGAAGACCTTTAAAACCAAAATTTTACTGTAGTAATCTTAATATATATCAATTTTTATTTAATGTTTATACAGAGCGGTTCAAAAGTCACCCCCCCCTCTTAACTTTTGAACCAGTTGAGATATCGACTTCAAATTTGGAACTTTTAAATAAGACAACTTAAACTATCTTTTAGCATATATTTAATACTTTCAGCTCTTAAAATGTGGGCAGGGGGGCACATTTTTTTAAATGGAAAGGGGGTCGTGTAAAACATCATTTTAAAGCTTATAAAATTCTCCATTGAACTCCATATTTTTAAATTAAAAAAAAATGGGTTTAAAATGGGGTTAAAAATGGGTATTAATATCAAAATTCCTCTAAAAAAAACAAATAATTTTTAAAAAATGCCTAATTTCATCATAAAAAAATGTTAATTATGCTTTTAAACTAATTTTAGTTGACATAAATAAAAATTTATAAAAAAACTTAAAAAATCGAATGTTTTAGCACAAAAAATTGAAAAATCAAAACCTTATAAAGCGTTTTTAAAAAATTAAAAAATGTTAGTGTAAATAGAGAATTTTATAAGCTTTAAAACGATGTATCACACGACCCCCCTTTTCATTTAACAAAAATGTCCCCCCATGCCCACATTTTAAGAGCTGAAAATATCAAATATATGCTAAAATATAGTTTAAGTTGTCTTATTTAAGAGTTCTAAATTTGAAGTCGATATCTCAACTCGTACAAAAGTTAAAAGGGGGGGTGACTTTTGGACCGCACTGTATACATATTTCATATAGGATTAATCTTGGTATAAAGTAAAAATGGATAGACGAGTAGTTAATTTTAAAAATTGTTTTAATAAATTAAGTATATAAATATATTAATAAATTTTATTATAAAAAAATTGTATGTAATATTTGGTAGAATAATATCAGAAACTAACATAGAGATTCTCTACTATGTAATATACAGAGTTGATACTTTCATTACGATAACAGGGTTGGACAAGAGTAATTTTAAATTATTTTTGGTGAGTTTCTTTAATACATACCTATGCCGAATAAGAAATAATAATGACCAAGTTGATACTTTGATTACAATAACAGGGTCAGACAACAGGAATATTAAATTATTTCTAATTTTTGGGCTGTTTGTTTAATACATATCTATGCCGAATAAGATTATGTCTGTATACAGACAAAGCCGAATAAGAGAATAAGATTATGTCTGTATACAGACATATAATCTTATTCGGCATAAATATGTATTAAACAAACTGACCAAAAATTAGAAATAATTTAATATTCCTGTTGTCCAACCCTGTTATTGTATTGAAAGTATCAACTCTGGTCATTATAAATATGATTTATAATATATTATATCTTATACACTGTATGAGAAAATACAAATCGCACTTCACAGTGCGTAAACTAAATAGCACTCTGTATGGATATTTGCATATATTTCTGAAGACTTGATAAATAATTTTTTTTGGTATACATTTTCTATTAAAAAAAAATGTATTAAGTTAAAAGAAATAAATGCCAGTGACCCTACAGAGTGCTATTTAGTTTACGCACTGTGATGTCATATTCGTATTCTCATAAAACGGTGTATACATATGATTTATATATCAAATATTAAAAATATTCTTACACAAGTGTCTATCACAAAAGTTTTTGTCAAAAAACTTTTTGATCACAAAAGTGTCTGTCTAATCACAGTTTGTTTTACTAATAAGGGAAAATATAAATATCAATGATAAAAAAATAGTAAAATATTATAAACTGAATATAAATATACAACTGAACACTCCAATCCAATTCGGGTTTGCTCTAGGCTCTCTGGCCAGGTCATGTGTACTTCTAAATTCTGGTAACTTCCTTTCCGATATATTTCCTCTTCTGATTTGCTACAATTAAGTTTTTATTTTGAAGGAATTTGGTTATTTCTACTGCTATGGATTTATTGGGGTCACAAGCAGGGAATTTAGGCTAATAGGGGTTGGGCAAGGATAAATATTGTTGCGAGTGTCTTGGGCATTCAAAAAGGATATGTTTGATGTCTTGTATATTTCTGCACCACACCATGGGTCTTCCTTTATGTTAATTTTAAACAAGTGGGAGTTGGTAAAGCAGTGTTTACCTCTCATATGACATATTTTTCTTGTTTTTTTACTGGTTAGTCCTAAGTTATTAACCATGTTCTATTTTTTAATTCTGTCCTTTCCCAGTACATGCGTCCTTTTAAGGGACTCCCTTAATTTGTCCCATACTGTCACATTCTTTTTTCCACTTCATAAATAGGATTTCTTTTGTTTCTTGGTTGTAATCACGGAAATGCGTTTTGACTCGAACCACGACATTTTCCAGGCTTCATTCGCTATTCTGTCGGCTGCTCCATTTTCCGTAATTTTTGTATGTCCCGGAATCCAGCAAAAGTTAACAAAACACATGAACAAAGCGAAAAAATCCACAAGCCAAACAGATTACTGAAAGGTAAACAAAAACAAAGGAGCGCCTAGTTATAGCTACCCGAACCCGAAATGCGCCTGCGTAGTAGAGGGCTAACCGTTTTTCAATATATTATTCTAAATCCAAACCAATTTTTTACAAAAAAAAACAGGCACAAAACCACCGTTAACCTACGCTAAAGTAAATTAACGTCCCACAAACAACAAAAAACCAAAACAATCTCGGTGCGGGTAGCTATAATTAGGCGCTCGTAAAAACAATACAGAATAACCAACGTAAAAAAAATCACTAGGGAAATACCACATAATACCAATAAAACTGTGGATGTTACTGTAAACAGAGAAACGAAAATTCGAGAGAGAGGAAGAGTCGCATGAGTTAGTCAAATTTTTTTGATCTTGCAATGGAATCCCCAATCTAGTATATGAGGTCTGTTGAAAAAAACAATAAATTTTTGGTATTTTTTTCGTAAAATAAACATTTAGAATGTAATATACCCGGAAATTTAGTTTTTACTACAAAAATACTGGTAAAAATTACACTAAATGTCAATTTTTATCAAAATCCGTTATAATTACCAACTTTTCCGTGCGCCATTTATTTATTTTTTAATTTTCAATAATGGATTTAGATTCAGCATCCTTAAAAAACCATTGATACTAACTTTTATCAGAATCCATTTATCAGAATCCATTATTCGGCAAATTGCGCCACCATATTAAATATGGTGACGAAATTTGCATCCACCATTTTCAATTTTTATTTCCAATAAAAAACATATTGCGTTTACACTTTCATTTAAAAACCTGTTTCTTCTGGGTAAGTCGGTTGAAAACAGCGTTTCCTTAAATAATTAAATACTTTTAAACGCATTTTGGTCCAAAAAAAATAAATATGGTAAATATAATACCATTTTTTTTCCAGTTTTGCGGGCTTTAGATTTTGGCCTCTGTTTAATCAAATTTCTCGTATTGTAGCAATTTGATGATAAAAAATTATTATTAATTTAGGAGAAAAAAAAACATTCGCAAAACAGCCACTAAAAGCTAATATCGGTATGTTTTTAATTAGATGACATGCTTATAATTTTTAAATTAAGCGTTCCGAAACTAAATCCGCTTGGAGGTAAAGCGTTTACATATAAAAGGCTTGACTGTTCTTTATTATACTCTTCGCAGCTACATGAATATTATACATTATGTAAGGTGGGTGAGCCAATTATTGCCATGTTCCTAATATTGACACCCCACATAATGTAATGTAATGTAATGTATTTATTTAACCATGAAAGATACATTGAGTATATATGGCAAGTCACAAAAATATAGATATATACACATATATGTTAATTTTACACTAAACAAAAAAATAAATAAATTATAAACAAATTACAAGAAATACAAAAAATAGTAACATAAATAATATGCAAAGATAGGTAAAGTACAAATAGATTAAAATGTAATATATTCATTAATAGAATAAAAAACCTTATCTATCAAATAATCTTTCACTGATTTTTTAAATAAATTGTAATTTTCAATACTTTTAAGTTCCCTAGGAAGATTATTATAAAAACGTATACAGGAATATGAAGGAGATTTCTTGTAAAAAGCGTTCTAAACTTGTTAGTTCGTCCTCTGTGTCATAGATGGCACTGCCAATATATCTATTATATCTAAAAGATGCCTGTAAATATGATGTATCTGTATCAAGTTGGTAATGACGTACGCAAAAAAGCAGTTCGTGTTTCATGCTCTTCCACTATAAAAACTTGTAAAATTGTGCTGACTGTCGCAAGCTGGGTAGCATCGATTACTGCAGGGCAAGGAGGTAATAAGGTAGGCAAAAACACGCACTTTCTTGGCCCATATTGTGTTTCACTCAATAAACAAGCAAAAAGTTAATTTTTTGAGATTGTTGTCTAAGTAGCTGTGTTCCTAATATTGCCATGCGAAGTAGTTGGCAAAGAAAAACTACAAAAACAAAAACCAATAAGAAAATAAAGTAATGAAGAAATCGAAGAGTTCTAAATCTTGGTTCTTTTTATTTGAAAAGAATCGCCAGGCAGATATGAGATTGTAATCGATACGTACATGAAGATTGCGTGGGCTTACTAAAAACGACAAATTGTTATTTAAGTGCCCAAACTGTAAGCACGCAAAAGAAACAATTCAATTTTTTTTTTTAGAGATTTGATTGGATAGCAATTAGTCATGAATAACTAGGACAGTAAAATGAAATGTTTTCAATTTAAAATTAAATATATTTTAATAATTTATTATAATTAGTAACAATCGAGTAAAAAACATTGTATAATACAAGGGCGAAAAGTTGAATTTGGATTTCGTAGGTTTATTACCCTCGGGCCTTCGGCTTCTAAAAACCTACTCAATCAAAAAATTTAACTTTTCGCCCTTGTATTATAAATAACTATTGTTGGATTAAGATATTATTCTTATGTGTATACTATTTGGTTGTGGGGGGAGGGTGGAGTTACATCATCTCTGCGAATGCGAAGCATCAGAATACTTGTCTGCTCTTTATTATTTCATTTAGATAAAATCTAATTGAGAGTGGCGCGAGCTAAAAAGATTTTACATGAAATTTAATTATAAAGTATACGTGTTTATAATGTTGCTATATAGTTGGAGGCTAATAAATTAAACTTTAAACGCAGCCTCTACGACATTTGCATAAACTTTATTTTAAATACTTTAATTCATTATTCACACCTACGTGCAGAGCAAGGAAAAACGTAGGATAAAAAATAACGCTGCACTGAAAAAAATAGAGGTAAAATTACACAATAATTAGTAAATTTAAATAGCAATAATAATGCAATTATCTTAATGAAAATAAAAAATATATATATTTTTACAAAATGTTATTAATGTTATTTAGCAAACAGTTGTTAGTTTAATACAATAATCAGTATTTTTACTTTATCCATTAAGAATTTTACTATAAGCATTGTACAAGTACAAATGAAATTTAAAGAACTTTTTATCCTTTAATGTAAATTAACAAAAACTTATTAATTTTACAAACAAAATTGCGTTATTACTACAGTTATTGTGAATTTACCTTAATAAGACTAGCAACGAAGCGGAATCAGCCTCGTGCGTGCTCATTCTTGCACCAGTTGATGCCGTAGCACGTTGTTGTGAGACTGTTTAGTATTGTTATATTTATAATCGGTAAGTATGTTATCCTTGTTATTTAGATGTTATTTTGTAGTTTTTGTAGGTGTAGGTTACATTTTGGCTAATATATCCATAGTTATGCGGCGCTGTCGGCAGGTAAATTTTTAGAATAGGTTTTTATTTGTGTTAATACCAAATAGAGATAGTCTTAGTTATAGTATAGATTGATTTTTTTAATGATATATAACCGTTTACGAGATAAAATGCATGGGCGGGACATTTGAAACACCCTGTACACAGAGACAATTATTCTAGTTTAGTAGTATTATAGTAGTATAATTTTTTAAAATATTTATGTAAAAAAAACACCTTTCCGTTTATAATGTGTTTTATTTGTAGTTTTAACTTCATACCACACCATTTGTTTTCCATTTTCTTTTCTATACATAGCAGTAAAATTGTAAAATTCAGTTTTAATTTCAGAAAAAAATAATTGAATTTCATTATTAATTTTGCAAAATAATTTTAAGTTTCGGTAACATTTCGCAAAAATAATGTGAAATTACACTGCGTTTAAAAAAAAAATATGTAACTTCTTGTTTGCAACTTGTAAAAACACTGTAATAGTTATCGTAGATATGTAAAATATTTGTAATAATAATGTGTTGAATTACAAATAAGTTGTTTATTTAAGCAATAAATTTACAATATTTTTGTAAATATACTATAAAAGAAATTAAAACTGCTATTATAAATGAAACAAATATAAACAACGATTGGAAATATAGTAAAATAATTCTTTATCCAGAGCGTACAATTGGTGGCGCCATCTAATGTTGCACAAAAGTACTACATTTGATGGTAGCGGACCTGTAATCTGATTATCAGATCATTCTTATCAGATGCTGATAATAGTTATTTTATAAGGTTAATATGAGTCCCAAATATATAACTATGAAATAACATATTTATTAAACATCAATAATTTCTATATTCATGGTAAGCAAATTAATGTTAAATACATAGTATACAGGGTGTATTTGAAATAGCGTAGGAAATTTTAACAGGTGATTCTACATGATAAAATATGACTAAAAGTTCTATAAACATATGTCTAAAAATGCGTCATAAGGGAGCTACGCCCCTTTGAAATTGGCTAAAAAAAATCGGTTTTTATTTAATAACTCAGGAACCCTTTGAGATATATTAACGAGGTTTTGCACGTGAATTAATCCTAATAAGGCCCATCTTTGTATGTCATTTTCACGTACTTATTTTAACCAGGGGTGTGCGAAACGGGGGGGCCTTATCAGTTTTTTGTCCCATAAAAAAAGGTACTCTTGTTGTAATACTGTAGGATTAACCGTTTTCGAGAAGAGGTGAAATTTCACGGTTCGAGGACGAAAAATTAAATACTAAAATGTCGAAAACCAAAATTTTAATGATGCAATGTTATTCTACATCAAAAACTAAGAAAAAAGTTTCCATACATGTAGGTCGAAAAAACGCTTTTAAAGCTACCATAGCCCTTTAAAAATGGTGCATATTTAGGAGACCATAGCTCCATTAGGATTGATTTTTGGAAGTACCTGTATATGAGGTTTTTTTCTTAGTTTTTAATGTACATTCGCCCTGCATCATTAAAATTTTGGTTTTCAACATTTTAGTATTTAATTTTTCGTCCTCGAACCGTGGAATTTCACCTTCAAATGAATTTTTCTCGAAAACGGTTAATCCTACAGTATTACAACAAGAGTACCTTTTTTATGTATTTTGACCTGAGAAATCATATTTAAAACATAAAATTGCAAAAAAGTTACAGAGAAAAAAGTTTGGGACAAAAAACTGATAAGCCCCCCCCGTTTCGCACACCCCTGGTTGAAATAAGTACATGAAAATAACACATAAAAACGGGCCTTGGGAGTACCTGAGTTATTAAATAAAAACCGATTTTTTTAGCCACTTTTAAAGGGGCGTAGCTCCCTTATGACGCATTTTTAGACATATGTTTATAGGAACTTTTTGTCATATTTTATGATGTAGAAATTACCGATGCTATTTCACCGTGTATATGTCCGATTTTTCTTGGTGCTCCCAAGGAGAGACCTGTCGCTCGGAAGTAAAGTAAAAACTAATTAAAATTTAAGAATAAAATTTTCATAAATAGTAGGGACCTCTGTAAAATTAATTCGATGTTGGCACTTTCATGTTATTCTTAATCAATATCGGAGCTCGTAAACAATGATTAAACCTAATGATTATTGAACAGGTTGCTTGTATCGGGGCCCACCTTCGATCGACCCATTAGGGGTGACCGGGGCTAGTTGTCGCAGGGGTAAGTTGTCGAAGTGCTTATATCTTAATAATTAAATATTTTTCTGAGCCAAACCAAGATTAACCGCTGCGTTATAACAGTGCCATTTATCATTTGTAAACTTAAATGCAATAAATTAAAAGAACATCCAGATAAACCAAAAAATGTAAAAATTAAAGAGCCCAGTAATTTTTTTGTGGTAAATATTTTTTCTTATTGTTACTGATTTAAAGCATTAATATAAGAGAATTTTATGTATAATAATAGTTTAAGGTGTATATTATTTGTTGATATTGTCATTTAGGAGTGTTTATTCGTTAATTAGAAAGTACTTGATACATAACGTAAAATTGACCACTGGGGCTAGTTGTCGCATTTGGTTTGGGGCTAGTTGTCGCATGATCTGGAGATATGTTCATGGTATAACATTTCCTTTTTGGCATTTTTTTATTCAAAACTGTCTAAAAAAGTGAAACTTTGTCGAATAGCAAATAAATTCGTTTATTAAATTATATTAAATTAAAAAAAAAATCAAAAAAATATTATTTAATTATAAAGTTGGAAATTTTGGCACAAAAGTAAAAAGTTAGATAACAATCAGTTGTGGAGAGGCACATGTCTTATTAGTTATTTATAATTTTTATAAATGCCTTTATATTTCTTCAAAAAAATATACTCGAAGTGCCGCGACAACGTGCCCCGTGATGGGGCACGTTGTCGCAATTTTCAAGACTTCACAAAAAAAAACATAACTCTAATACCCTATAAATTTTTCCATGTTTTTTCTTTAAATAATGTTACTGAAACATGCAGCTAAAATTACCATTAGGCCAATAAAAAAAATACAAAAATAAAGGAAATAACTGATTTTGAATGAAAAGTGCGACAATTAGCCCCGGTCACCCCTACTGTTTCATAAATCTTAGAGCAAATGGTCACTGCCTTCCCAAGGCTACTTCACTTAGTTTCCAGGTCTCGGATTTTTAAAAATAGTGCTGCTAACAAAATAATACATTCCCATAATTTAATGATTTTTTTTTAAATGCAAAAAAAATTAAAGTTAATTTTTCCAATAAACGAAAAAACTAAAAAGAATTGAAATTGTTTGTGCCCCTTTTGACCCCCCTATCCCACCCTGATGTTTACCGAGAACTATTATCTGCTCAAAGCATTCTCGAGTTATTGTGGTCACAAATTGTCTCGAACAATTTTTTCATCTATTTTCTATGAGTTTGAAAAATATTTCATTGCAGAGAAAATAAAAAAAAACAATAAAAAAAACTTGGCAAAATATGACCTTGAACTGTCATTTTGATAGTTGGATCAATTTGAGGAGCATTCATACAAAACTTAACAAGTCCGCATACGCTCTATTTTAAACTAATATGTAATACCTAGTACTAGTTTCTGTTGATTTTTCACCTATTTTTGATCAAAAGTTAATGATTCCTACAGGAAAACAAAAAAACTCACTTTTTTAAGATAAAATAGAGGCATTTAGCATGTTAGCATTGTTGTCACGTTAACGATAACACAAAAATGGTTAACGAATAATTATTTTGATCAAAATTAACAAATAAACTTATTAAACAGTTTTTCATAATTTCTTTTTATCATTTTGTACTTTTTTTAAACAAAAATATGTTATTCTCATTTAGCCTAAAACTCACCTTTAAAAAGATATCCTTCTTTATGTTTCTATCTCAAAATTTAGCAAAATATGACCTCGAACAGTCATCTTTACAGGTGGGTCAATTGAACTTGAGACCACCCATAAAAAAATTTCGTGTTTTTGGATTAAGGCGTCTATTTTTATAACGAACAGGTGGACGGACATACAGACAAATATATTTTTTGAAAGTTGTTTAGAATTCGATAATTAATTACAATTTGATTTGGGGAAATTTTTAAGAATTTTGCAAATTTAAAAACCATCGAGAGCTGTAACCAGTCTAATAAGAAGGAACTTTAATAACTGAGTAATTTTTTTTCTAAGTAGTTTCATAAAGCTATATAATATATAGTTTTATAATATGTAGCTTTATATTATAAATACAAAAATAATAATACAATAAAAAAGGTCATTATACAAATTATTCTCTTATTTGGTCAACAAGAGAGATATTTTAATATTTAACTACCCTCGCTATAACTTTATTTACACAAAATATAAATAATTTATACAAAAGAAATGTATAATAGCAGGTAAATATGTGTTACTTTTATGTTTTATGAGTAAAGCTACAACTATATAATTAATTTATACAACATTGTTATTATTAAATAGGCCCCGATATAATCTCCACACGAACGTCCGTATTTTATACATGGTGTCTTAAAAGTACGTAGTTTGTTCAAATAGTATATTGTTTTACTAAGAGGAAAATTGAAGCTTTTTCTTACTAGTCTGTAGAATTTACGGACGACGCGAAGAGGAGTCCGGAAACTACAGACGAGTAAAACATACTATTTTTTCTTCAAGCATCCTATATATATTTTTTAAATATTAATTTTTGAATTTAATTTATTTAGTAATAAAGTATGTTTTTTTTTTATTAAAATAGGCCAATAAAACCCTTTCGAAATAAACTTTAACCTTACTTAGCTCATTTTAAATTTTTTTCGTAGGCTAAATCGTACAGTTTTCGCGATTTCGATGGTAACTTCCCAGGTAGCAAAATAACATGACATTCACGTGAAAGTCACGTTAATATGTGACATGTGATGTTAAGATTGTAGTCTCATTTAACAAGAATGTAGCATGGTGGGGATGTCCTAAGTCCGCCCCTAATAACATCACACAATGACATCCCGAAAATAACGTGTTTGTGACATCATAAATCCACATTCCTGTTATATCTAATATCTTATGGATGCCGTTACTGGTACTTTAATATTTAAATAATATTTTAGGACATTAGCTTTTTCTAAATTAAAACCATTAAAAACGCTATAACCCTATAAAAAAATCGGATTTAAAATCAATCAGTAATTGAAACAATCACAGATTGAAAAAGATTCTAAATACGAAATTGCAGATTAAGCGGAGAATATATTCCTTTAATCGGTGTCCGTGGTCTTGAGAAGCCCGGCAGAGCCATCCATTGGAAATCGTATAATGTGTATACAATTTCCTTATAATTATTTACTCTATCAACATCATTTTATATCGATTTTTTTGCTTCGAACGTCGGTGAGAAGCAAAATAACATGACATTCACGTGAAAGCCACGTTAATATGTGACATGCTATATATTCACAGAGTTGCTAAATATTTGTTATTAAATAACATGGTTGTCACGTCACACGTGTTACGTTGCAAATGTGATGTGATGTTAAATACATGTTATTTTTCAATATTATGTGATGTTATGATTTAGTTTAAAAATAAACCCAAAAGTGATGTTAATTTCTTGTAATATAACATCCCTTGCTACCTGGGTTGTCTAATGTAGCATTTGCAATTTCGGAGAGATTTGTAGGTGTATAAACCATATATTCTTTTTCAATCATTTTTAATCAATTTCACAAGGTTTTTGCACAGAATCTCGAGTCAACCACCTGTTTACATAATAAACAAACAAGTTTGAAGTATGGCTGTCCTCAAAGTCAAAGAATGCTGCCGCCAGTGGTGGTTTTGCTAACTAACTTATTTTTACGGCGTACAACAATGAACTCAATTTTTTACTGTAAAATAATAGATCACTTCTAACTAGTGTGTTCAGTTATAAAATATGAAAATTTTAGTAAGCTTGAAGAAAAATGTATTTATTATACTAAAAATATCTTCATAATTTCATGTTAAATTACACTAGGCAACACGGTTTCTTGCCCTGATTGCAGTCATATGTTATTTAACTAATTTTGGGTTGCTGAGGCCGAATCTGACCTCAGAATATTTCTACTACCTCAGCTGAAACCTGATCAGGTTTCTGAGAAAAATGATACAAAAATGGTAAAAAAAACATTATTTTAGCCCTCTTCTGTGCCAAAATCATGGGAGTTAAAAATATTCTGAGGACAAATTTGTATTCGACGACTCAATATTAGTTAAAAAATACTCAGTTTAGATTATGGAAACTTTAAATTCATATGTGGAATAAGTAGGGATATTAGGGAAAAAGATTAAAAAAAAATTGATCCTGTGACACATCTAAGAGGGGACAAGCTAAGTACCACGTACTCATGCTAAAAAACGCCAAAAAGCATCACTAGGGGGTCAAAAATAAACTAAAGATATGTTACGTAATACGGTCCTTAAGTAATGTTACGTATGTTACGTAATACGGTCCTTAAGTAATGAAATTCAGCTCAAGCGTTTTCGAGTTATCGTGATCAAGAATCAGCAAGCAGAATTCTTCATAGATTTTTTGCATATCGTCCTGTACATTTCGAAACATCGTATCTGCAAAAAAAGTATTTTCGGTTCCTTGAACTAATTACCTCTGTACATGGTGACTGGTAACATATACAAACTCCAATTAACTACTCCACTTAGTTTATAAGTTACGCTATATTCGAGTTATAAATACTCAAGACTTTCCTTGTGGACAGTAACAATATGGAATAAGAATACCTATTAATTAAAAACAAAAATTCACCAGGGGAAAGGGTCCAATGGGGGAAGGGCGGTTGGTTCTGTCCCTGCAGGGACCATGGTTCAAAATAAAACAGGGTTAAAAATAGTAAATGTATTTTAATGAATTTATTCAATACTTTTTGAATAAACTGAATATATTTTATATTACTATAAAATAGAGGATGTAAAAAATAACTACCGCTTCTAGCTCCTAAATAATATACTTTGAATTGTATATTAAATACGTTGGATTCATATACGTATATACAGGATGCTTTATCAATCATAAATGGAGACGTATTATTTCCTGAAAATTAACATAATAGATAGATATCTAGATATTAGCTTTGATATCTTTGAAAATATAACTAAATGGAATGTTTTACATCGGCACTTAGTGCTACTAAGAGTGACGATGTATTGAAATCTTCGCCGAAAAGTCAAAATCTTTGACTACGTTTTTTTCACATTTCTCGAAGTTTTAGACCATTCTGAAACGAAATCAGTAAAAAAAAATTTTTCGTCCGTCTGTCTGTCTGGGTGTAAACTTTCTAACTCCATTTCTACATGAGATATCGACTTGCGGTTTTTGCATATTGTTTCTTATCGTATTTCGAAGAGCTGATTAGATTTTGGGGGTAAACGATTGGGGGTAAGGGTGTAAAAATAGGGTAAAACTCCTATTTTTGGCGTTTTTTGTTTATTATTAAGGCAATTATTATTGTATTTGGTTAATTTAGCACTTATATAAAAGATAATTTTAAATTGGTCAAAAAATGTTATAAACAACGTTTTCCTAAAACGCATTGTTTTCGAGATATTGACGCTTAAAGCAGTAAAAGGTTTTTTTAGCATATCTCACATATTTATAACCCGATTTGAAAAAATTGTATTTTAAATAAAAGCTCTTTTTAAGCCCTATAAAAAATGTTATATCCAGTTTTTTGCTAGAATATAATGTTTTAAAGATACAGAATTTAAAATCAAACAAAACACCTAGTTTGAAATTTGCACTAGATGGCTCTAGTGTACAATAGTGCCGATGTTTTGACAGGGTGCTTGCAACGTTTCATCTAGTTTAGAATTTATAGTTCGATTTTTTTAGTGGCTTAATTTTACGCAAAAAAACAAACAAATTTATGTTTTCGAAAAACGAAAAATTTAAAAATAAAATTAAGAATGAGTGTTTTTTTTAACGCCCCATAACTTTTTTGTTTTTTTTGGGGAATTACTTTCAAAAACAATAGTAAATTTTGGGCATAAATCTTTAATTTTTTAAATAAAAAGCACAGAATTGAAAAATAAAGAACAGTAGTTAGTATATGTCTACAAATAAATGCAAGAATTTCCGATAGGATTTATGATTGAATTTTTTTTAGAAGAAAGTATCAAAATTGCACTGAAAAAAAGTCAACATTTTTTAATATTTTTGTAACAAGGGAGAAGATTAGCTATTAGAAATGAAGAGTATCCATTCTAAATTTTTGTATAATAACAGTCCATTATGGTATAAAACAACTGTAAGGTCCCAAAAAGACTATAAATGAATAAATAAATAAATAGAACTTGATTTTTTCTAAAAATTTCGATTCGATCGGATTATTCGTTCCTAAGTTATTGTGTCCACAAAAAAAGTGACATCAGACAGACAGACAGACGGACGGACATACGGACATTTTCAAAGTTTCTTATTTTTTCATGACACAAGAAATTTGTGTCCACGAGGTTTTTTGGCGATTTTGGAAAATTAGAAACAACTGTATAATACTATTCTAGCGCCTGCGCTATGAATCGTATAATAAGTTAAAAATGGTCACCAGCTCGTCGTTTATAATCTAAATGTTGTTTACATTAACCGAATGAGGGCTTAAATATTCAATCAAAGGAAGTAAACAAGAATTGTCCAAGAAAAGTGGGTCGCCAACATTCGCACTGAATAAAACATCTTCAAATAATACATGAATGAAACAACACGAGCCTGGCTAACTTTTATATCGTTTGCAATATTTATGCATTTACTGTACACTAAGAAAAAAGGTACAAAACTAAAACAAACTACGAAAATATTGAAAACGTTACGCCGCGTTACAGAGGGGGGGGTGGGTGTCAGTAAAAATGTTACGTAACACTTAAACAATTATATATACATATAAAATGTTTATTGGATCACGTTTTTAACAATGATCTAGGCTTAAAGATATGGATTCCTTGCAAATTTTATTGCACACGGAGTGGTTAACAGTTAACTAAATCCTCTAAACAAAAACAATTAGAGATGGAAAACCATAGCCAATAACCGGTTTTCGGTTAACCGGTTTCGGAAATTACATCAGACCGGTTTTGGGTTAAAACACGGAAGCAATAACCAGTTAAAAACCGGTTTAAACCATAAAGCAAAATTTCCTTTCATTTTTTTTTACTTTTTGTAAAATGTTACGTAACAAATAGGGGGTGGGGGGTCTCGAAAATGTTACGCCGCGTTACATGGGGGGGGGGTGGGGGTCAAAAATGGCCAAATTTTGCGTTACGTAATATTTGAACACTCCCTAAGACAACTTAAACTATCTTTTAGCATATATTTTATACATTCAGCTCTTAAAATGTGGACAAGGGGCTTGGGGGTATATTTTTTTAATGGAAAGGGGGTCGTGTGATACATTATTTTAAAACATCATCTCCATTTAACTATATATTTTTAAATTTTTTAAACATTCCAAACATAAATTATACTTTTAAATCAATTTTAATTGTATATTAAAAGGCTTATACACAACAGAGAATCAGTCCGATAATCTCTTAAAATCCACATCAAAGGACAAGTACGTCCCCCGCCGCGCCGCGCCGACGTAATCCATATTTGCTTACTCTATGGTATCTAGATTAAAACTCATGGCGAAGCGGCTTTTTATACAACTTATTGTATAATAAATTGATTAGCTGCTCTTTATTAAAAATTTAAGTAGGTACTGCTCGAAAAAAGCGGTTAGAGATAAAGGAAAACATTTTATCACAAGGATCAAAAATAAAAAAAAAATCTTAAGAGAATAAAAGTAAGACCGAATAGGCTTTTGTGTATATATTCAAAATGTTGTTGTATAGTAGTATTACGGGTGGAAACCCCCGTTATTAAAATCGACTGAAAAATCATTTTTTTTTTGCATTTTCGGCTTAAAAATGTCATGAAACGAGAAAATGTGAAAAAAGTGGGTGTTAAAAAAATGTTTCTGTCTGTCTGTGTGTAAACCTTATAACTTTTTAACGGAATGTCCGATTTGAAAAATTCTTTCACCAAACGAACTTTTGTTTTTGCGTCACATAAATTATGGTTAACATTAGCGTATGGTAAGGGGGGCAAAATGGACGAAAACTATAATTTTTAGCGATATCTCACTTATTGTTAGTAAGACAAAATATTTTGCATAAATGAAAATAATGTTTAATTCCCTACAAAAACATATGTAATAATTTTTCTCGTGGGACTATTAGTTTCGGGGATATCGGCATTTTAATAAATTTGATATATTTTTACATTTTTAATTAATGTCCAATTTTGACACTAGTAAAATTTCAATGATAGGTAAAATTAATTTCAATTAATTTTTCTGTTGACAAATTTCTGATAATGGTGCGGCCACAAAAACAATCCGATAAAGTTACAAAGAAAAAACAAAAGGAAATGGTCCAAAAATACAGTAGTCTAGGAGCTGGTGACCTCTTTTATTTCATTATTTGCTCCCGGCTGTATCTTATATATGTCTTAAAGTACATTCAAATTAGACTATACACGGTGTATTTGAAATAGCGTAGGAAATTTTAACAGATGATTCTACATCATAAAATATGAAAAAAAGTTCCTATAAACATATGTCTAAAAATGCGTCATAAGGGAGCTACGCCCCTTTGAAAGTGGCTAAAAAAATCGGTTTTTATTTAATAACTCAGGAACCCTTTGAGATATATCAATGAGGTTTTGTACGTCAACTAACCCTACCAAGGCCCGTTTTTATGTGTTGTTTTCATGTACTTATTTCAACCAAGGGTGTGCGAAACGGGGGGGCTTATCAGTTTTTTGTCCCAAACTTTTTTCTGTGTAACTTTTTTGCAATTTTATTTTTGAAATATGATTCCTCAGGTCAAAATACACAAAAAAGGTACTCTTGTTGTAATACTGTAGGATTAACCGTTTTCGAGAAAAATTAATTTGAAGGTGAAATACCACGGTTCGAGGACGAAAAATTAAATACTAAAATGTTGAAAACCAAAATTTTAATGATGCAGGGCGAATGTACATTAAAAACTAAGAAAAAAACCCTCATATACAGGTACTTCCAAAAATCAATCCTAATGGAGCTATGGTCTCCTAAATATGCACCATTTTTCAAGGGCTATGATAGCTTTAAAAGCGTTTTTTTCGACCTACATGTATGGAAACTTTTTTTCTTAGTTTTTGATGTAGAATAAGATTGCATCATTAAAATTTTGGTTTTCGACATTTTAGTATTTAATTTTTCGTCCTCGAACCGTGGAATTTCACCTTCAAATCAATTTTTCTCGAAAACGGTTAATCCTACAGTATTACAACAAGAGTACCTTTTTATGTATTTTGACCTGAGAAATCATATTTCAAAAATAAAATTGCAAAAAAGTTACACATAAAAAAGTTTGGAACAAAAAACTGATAAGGCCCCCCTGTTTCGCATACCCCTGGTTTAAATAAGTACGTGAAAATGATATACAAAGATGGGCCTTATTGGGATTCACTCACGTGCATATCTCAAAGGGTTCTTTAGTTATTAAATAAAAACCGATTTTTTTAGCCAATTTCAAAGGGGCGTAGCTCCCTTATGACGCATTTTTAGACATATGTTTATCGGAACTTTTTGTCATATTTTATCATGTAGAATCACCTGTTAAAATTTCCTACGCTATTTCAAATACACCCTGTATGCAAATCGCCAGCTCCTGGATCGGGTTCCTTTGGATTTGGATTTTTGAAGCTTCGAAAAGGTGGTGAAATGGGGTGCCCGAAAAATATATTCTTAACGCCGAGTCAAACACATTACATTTATTACCTCTAGATTAGTCTATTTTCACAGTTTAACACAATTATTTAGTAGGCTAAGAGGTTTTAAAATGTCGTTTGGACTTTTAAAATTAAAATATAGTTTACAATGTTTTTAAATGTTATATAACAAAGTTTTGTGTCATTAAAAAGCTAATTACAAATTTAATAATAGGATTTTACTAGTCCATCATTTTACTACCCCATAAACATTAACTGAAGAGTACACGTTTCACAAGAGGTTAAGTCCACTGACTCGATTTTTCAGGAGAAACAAAAATTTGACTGTTTTTTTGCGCAACAGAAACAGTAATTAAAATTCGATAGTATTTTGGCATTGTTAACTTATTATAATACATATGCACAATTTAAGAAAAAAGTAATATTAAAGTTCAAATTAGGCACTTGATTATCAAGAGGGGTAAACTAAGAAAAAGTTCGATTTTATTATGAAACTCTACACATGGACTTTTTGGAGTCGTTGAATACAAATCTGGAGTCAACATTTTAAAATAATGGCGGATCCAATATGGCGAACTTAATTTTAAAAATTAGAGCCATTTTTAAGTATATTGGTAACTTAGGGTTATGCGGTGTCCAAGACTGAATTTGATGTTAATATAGTAAGATTCAAAATGGCAGATGCAATATGGCGGACGTAATTTTAAAAATTATAAGTATTTTCGTCAACTCTTATTAATAATCCTACATCTTAATTAAATATTAAAACTGTCTCTTTGATTTTTTTTGATAGCCCTAATAGTTTTGCAAGAGCCTAAAGCCTAAAGGTTTTGGAGTTAAAAAATAGGCAATACAATTTTTAGCGGCACTCACAAAATCTCGTTGGATTTTTAATACTGAAGGTTATTTGTTAATACGTATTTTTTATTTATATCGCCACCATTGGTATTTAATACTTTACTTGTGATATTAAATACTGCAATGTGTGTAATGTATACAAAATGTTGTTATACTAACATGGAGACCGTGTTGGTATATTTGGATCACCACGCAACATGTGTTTGTTTATTGATACTGTAACATTTGGTAAATTATATCACAGTTATAGTCAGGTATACTTTAAGTTGTAGTTGTTGTGTTATTTATCTAGTTTAAAGCATGTTACAGTATTTAGTAAAATAACAATCGGTAAATAATACCAAAATTTTGATTAGTAATAATACAGAGAAAAGTAAAAAAAGGATCTAATATTTTTCAGTGTGTAATTTTGTGTGGTTGCAATCTTTATATTATTACTAATCAAAATTTTGTAATAATTTATCGATTGCTAATTTTTCTGAATACTGTACGTACTTTAAACTAGATGAGTAATACAACTTAACAACAACTTAAAGTATACCATACTATAAGTGTGATATGCTTTACCAAATGTTACAGTAATTTTTACTACAACATGCTAGTATTAATAAACACATGTTGCGTGGGGATCCAAATGTACCAGCAAGGTCTCCATGTTAGTATAACAACATTTTGTATACATAACACACATTGCAGTATTTAATATCACAAGTAAAGTATTAAATATCAATGGTGGCGATATAATTAACAATTATGTATTTACAAATAAAATTCAGTATTAAAATTACAATGACATTTTCTGAGTGTGCAGTATTGTCCTTATTTTGACATATTTAGGTCAAGTATGACTACCAATTTTACGCAAAAACGCTTATTGCCAAAAATTACGCTTAACCCTTTATAAAACTTACACTCTTCAACTCCTTTTGTTTCCGTTAATAAAACTTTTTAAATTTCTTTAAATTAATGTTAATGCTCCGATTATAACGGTCTTTAATATCTTTTATAGATTGTTAATTATTTTAATTTGCAATTTTGTTGTACAAGAACATTTTTATAACGCAGCATAGCGTTACTGCGGACCTATTGATAGCCTTTTTTTATATTTTATAGCTTAGCTATGGAATATTAAATTTTTATTGCTCATTTCGATATATAACGATATTATTTGATACTATCTTGTGTTTTAGAACTACAATAACTTCAAAATGTATTTGCCCTACACCTGTTTTTTATAGTATGTCACCCACGTAATCCGCACGAGTACTGTTTAGGTTCACTTTCAGTAACCTCAAAAACCCCAATATACCAAATTTCAAGAAAACTACCCCCCGCCCCTCAGAGGGTGGATGTAGATTTTTTTTTTTATTATCTGATTTACTTTCAGCATCCCCAAAAACGCCAATATACAAATTTTCACAAAACCCCCTCAGGGGGTGGAGTTAGATTTGTTTCATTATCAGATTCATTATCAGATTCACTTTCAGCAACCTTAAAAACCCCAATATACAAACTTTTACGAAAACTACCCACCTCCCCTCTGGGGGCGGTTAGAATTTTTTTAAAAAAGTGAATTTTCAGCAACCTCAAAACCCAAATTTTCACAAATACTAAACCTCGCCCCCCGAAGGGCGGAGGGCATTTAGGGGGTGGAGTTTGATTTTTTTATTATCGGTTTCCCTTTCAGCAACCGCAAAAACCCCAATATAACAATTTTCACGAAAACTATTATCCGTGTCTGAACTATATTGCAGTGCAATTTGGGAAAATGTGCTAAAAAGTAAGGATCACACCAGTTCGGGTGCGGTTCGGGTAACTCCGTCTGAGGGGAATACCTTATACGAGAGCAGCAAAATAAGTTTTAGGTATGAGTAACTGCAGTCTAATTCAGGCACGGATAATACCCTCCGTCCCTCAGAGAGTGAAATTTAAAAAAAATCAGATTCAGATTCGTCGACCCCAAAAACCCCTATATGCCAATTTTGATAATATTAAATATATTTAAAAATATTTACCACCTCACCCCCGCAGGGGTGGAGTTTGGACTTTGAAAAATTTTATTATTAGATTCAATTTTAGCAATCTTAAAAACCCCTATATAGCAACTTTTTGTAAAAAAAATATATTTTTCCGCATATTTGCCTCCCTTGCCGCACACCAATATTCACCAAAAACAACTTTTGGTAACATACCTGTACGCCAAATTTCAAGTCTCTAGCTTAAATAGTTCTTAAGTTATTGTACTTACAAGATTTCCCGGACAGAACGATAGACCGAGCAACCGACAATTTTTTTTGTTTGAAATGGATTTATATCGACATTAAACATCATAAAACGCAAAAATACGCAAAAAAAAATTTTGAAAATTTTTGCACGAATACAAGGCTTCCCCAACATTTTGGAAATTTGCAAAATGGGAAAGCAATATGGTCCAAAAACTAGACTAGGTTACTACTACTACTCGTTAGAAAGTGTATTTCATACACTCGTGGGGTTTCCTTACTCGCCTGGCGGCTCGTTCGCAAACCTTCCCGAACTTGGAGCCGTAATAAAATGAAATAATGTTTTTTAAAGAATTTATTAATGCTTTTGTTATAATTGGTTGGTAGTTTAAGTTTTACAGGAATTCTCTTATCAAGAAAAATCTTACATAAATCTTACATAACTTAATGGGAAATAGCACAAAATTACTGATTTCTGCTTTAGTGTGGAATTTGCTGATCGAGGCGTCACGCCGAGATCAGCAATCACGCGAAAATTTGTTTTTGTAGAAATGTTAACTTTTCTATTAGATCGCAGAAAAAGTATTTTTTGTTAGCAGCATTATTCTCATAAGCTTATGGAGGCACTCAAATTGAATCGCCGCTAGATAGATTGACTCCAGTTGCAAATGCAGTTGTATCGTGGTTTTGAGTAAAGCGTGTAATCAATTCGCGTACGTGTTGCTTTATCTCTCCCCCTACACATATTTGTGCCAGTTTTTTTAGCCCATTTCACTACGAAAGGATTTTGTGTACCATTAATCGGTCAGTTTGCAGAGCAAAAAGTCGATAAAATATAGGACAATACCTTTAATATCGACAGAACAAATATACCTAATTCGTTTGGATTATTTTAAGGTTTCGACAATGTTCACACGTCTTTCTTAGGCTTTTACGACAGTTGAGAAGAAACTTAGGTTTATCTTGTGATGACAATATTTTGACACTGCACGCGTAGAAACATATAGAGATAGAGATAATCAAAACAATGAGATCTATAACATATTCTTTCATGCAATCTGACCCAAGGCAAATTTTAAAGAATTCTCTGCCATGGCACCATATGGTACCATCTAAAAAGATGGCGCCTTCGCCAAATTTTTAAATCCATAGTAGAGTTCCCATTTTGTTTTTAAATAATTAAAAAAGACACCAGTGTATCATAAAATATAATAGCAAAAGATTTTACTAGCCAGTTTTTTGCTTAGAATCAACAGAAAATCAAGCCGAACATTAAATAGAAAGTCACGCAAAATAGGAAAAACTTTACATTACATTACATGTTTGTTTAACCTCGTACTATTCTACTTAATTAAGCATCCCCTAAGTCCAGGACTTGTGTGGGCTAGTAGTAGAGGGAACCACCGGCTTATACTGACTTTCGAACCAGTTTCTAGGGAGTGTCCGTTTCACTTATCGCCTTCGCCAAATTTCAATTTATAATTAACTGAAAAAGGCAAATCGGCGCCAGTGAGAATCGAACTCACGATAGTAGACTTGCTATGCATACGCGCTAGCCACTACGCTATGCCTCCCATATGTATACGTTTCATAATACTTTTTAAGTCCAAAGTCCAAACTTAACGTCCCGTTGCCCGGTTTATAAGAATACCCCTTTCTGAGAAAGTTTATACCTATTGGGACTTAATCCAAAGGTTAGGATAAAAAAGTCATGTCCAAGCTACACTAAAAGAAATTACATTGAAAAGGTGTAAAAAAATACACTCTATAAATGTGTAAATTTTACACCTTTATATAAATGTACATCAACATTAATGTGACACTACACAGGTGAGGTGATTTTGACCTAGAGTGTGTATTTTTACATCCATACCTTCTGCAACAATACACTCGGAGCTCAAGAGAGTGTATTTTTATAAACATACACCCGAAGAGTAAAAATCACACTTCTGATGTACAAGCCAGCCAATCGCGGGCGTTAAGCTAGTCACGTGACTCGAGAAGCCAGAATTCCTGCTTCATCGAGTCTGGTGGCTGTCGACCATTATAATTGTTTACGTTTGTAAGAGCGTACGTATAATTTTGTGTGTGCTAGATTTTTTCAAAGAAATAATTGGTAAGTGTTGATTAGAAGTAAATATTTAAAAAGTGTGATTAATACAATATCCTTAAAACATACATTTTATAATATTTTACTTATTTAGGTGGTAACACTGGCCTGCAAATTTTGAGTTGTTAAGACTTGTGTATGTTTCCTGTTTCTATTTTATATTGGTACTTTTTGTAGCGCCGATTATAACTATACGTTTTATTTTTCTGTTGCGTAGTTTTTCCATAAAACACTATTCATAAATAGAAAAATAACAAAATGGTTATTCTATTTTTTTTTAATAAATTGAAGGGTTTTAGGTAAAAAGTATATTTACGCGTTGGTATAAACTTTACACACTGGATGTAAAAAAAATACACACCGCATTTATATTAACCCTTCGAGTGTAAATTCACATCAGCAGCAGCTGCAAGTAAATTACCCATGCACGTTGATGTAAAAATTTATCTCAGTGTAGTTTTTTTTTTTTGGAAAATATTTAATATTTGATTGATAATAATAGGTTCTATTCTCCCAAGTATTTTTTTTTTTAATAGTTACCCGGGTTTCGTTAGGCTAGACTAACATCATTCACACTGAGCTTTTACTACAGAAATAAAAATAACAATTATTATGATGGAATTCATTCAACTAATCTAATATTTGTTGGCCATTTTTGTAACAATGATAACTTCCATTTACCTGAATAAAATGCAACAGGTTTCAACTTTCAAGTGTCGTACAGAAATAATGGCAGTTTTTGCGGTTTTTCAAAAGTTAGCCCTTGTAAGTTGTACCTTTTTTTTCCTGCATGCCTTATTTAATAGAATGCTGATAGTAGTTCCGTCCATGTTTTAGCGTTCTAGCGTACTAGCAAAAAAAAATTATGGTTGCTTTGTTACCCAGTAAATCTAAAAATCTAGTTGAAGCAAATTGGACTATTTAGAAGAAATTAGTTTTAAAGTTTTGACATTTTGGTTGTGAACTCCCAGCAGGAACCCAAATACAGATCCGGTGGGAGCTTCGTCCCCTTTTGCTAAAAAAAACACCCCAAAATGTGACCTCATGACGCTTTTCTGCATTTTTCTCGTAAACCGTTACTCCGACTAGAAAATGTTAGAGTATTTATTATATTCTCCATTAAATTCTGCATAAAATTTGTCCTATAAAGTTTTTGTGGATCTCCCACCCAACGCTCATAAACGACGTTGGAAAATTAGCATATTTCTCAGCGCGAAGACCAAAACACTATCCCACAAAATGAAATTTTCGAAGCATACCGAGAAACATACTTTTTTTCTGACATAACCTATCTTAAAGCATTTTTTCTCCTGATTCTGAATCTTTTTTCAGATTTGGGCTGTGACTCCACAGTTTTTATATACAGGGTGTTTTAGAAAAAAAAACTCTTTTTAAATGTCTGTAGAATTTGCTTTTGAATACTTTTTAATCAAATTCGGGCCAATTATAAAAAAGGATGTGCTTTTAAAACGTTGAAAGATCTTTTTAAATATCGACCTCCATTTTTTTTTTACAGTGAAATTTTTTTTGTTGTCAAATTTTCAAAAGGCGCATATTTTAAACGTGGGTGAGAACTCTTCGGATCTGTATTTGGGTTCCTACTGGGAGTTCACAACCAAAATTTCAAAACTTTTTTTATTTCTTCTATTCGTCGTTTTTTCGTCTAATTTGCTTGAACTAATTTAACATTTTGGTCGCTCTATAGTGTACACAGTTTTTTAAAATTTGATAAATCATTCTAAAAATATCGAACCACATTCTTTTTTTTTCTTTATTTAAAACAGTTTTTAACATTCGAACAATACAATGTTTAGTTTTGTTTCGTAAATATACGATATTCATAAATGCTGTTCAAATAGAAAAAAGAACGCCGTGAAGTTATTTATTGCTTCGCACTCCAAAGTACACTCTTCGCAGTATATTGCGTTTTCACCCGATACACTTCCACGGCCTCGATCAAATTCCAAACAAAAATTCTTAAAATCCTCCTCAGACTTTCTTTCCAAAGCCCTGGAAAAACGCAGACGTAATAGTCATAAAAAAAATCCATCCATCCATCTCCAGTGGTGGGGAGTCTGGGGGGTTTAACGTTGCACATTTCAAAAGAAATATATCATAACATTGTCTGATATCCTTGACCAGACTGTTTTTCTCAAGTTTTATTTAGCGATTTATATAAATTTGTCAATAAAAGACCCCCCTGATCCCTAATTTATTTCAAAACAACACGCATAATGGCAAAATTTTATCATAAAGCTGGTAAAAAACGAAAATAATATTTTTTTGCAAAACTGGTAAACAAGCGTTTAAGAGGTCCGCCATTTTATTTATTAAAAATTTATTAATATTTATAAAATGGACGATCTCTTAAACGCTTGTTTACCAGTTTTGCAAAAAAAAGGTTATTTTCGGATTTTACCAGCTTTATGATAAAATTTTGGCACTGATCGTGTGGTTTTGAAACAAATTAGCGATCAGAGGTCTTTTATTGTAAAATTTGTTTAATCGCAAAAAAAAAACTTGAAAAAAACAGTCAGTTTAAGACAATGTTATTTCTTTTGACACGTGCAACGTTAAACCCTCCAGACTCCCCACCACTGGATATAAAAAAATATTTTTATTTTTTTTATAAAGCATATGTATGTAGTAGTATTACATATATAAATTTTTGGCTGTATCTGTATTATTTATGTAAAATTTTTAATGAAATATATCGGAAAAATACAAAAAAATCCATATCTGGAGTTTGTGGCCCTGTAAAATTTCAACTGGGGTAGATATTTAAAATCTGCAAGTTATGGCATATATCATTTTTGTTTAGCAATATTTCTATAAAAAAACTTTTCCTGAAATCCTGCGTATTTTTGCTTTTGGCTTGAATACATACAAAAAAAACAATGTGCGGTATAACACAAGATTTTGAGGGTCAAAAAATTTTTTAGTCGGTTTACAAAAAACTAACTTTATTTTTTTTGTGGTCCTGTGTTACTGATGATTGTGGAAGATTGTTAAATGGATGGTGCCACATTGTTTATGGTTTGTTTATGAATATTAATAATTGTTGATGATTGCTTTGATTGTTAGTGATTGCTAATGATTGTTTATTTTTGTTGAAAATAGTTTTTTTTTGTCAAGAATTTTTTATGATTATCATGATTTTCGATGCCAAATTAAACGATTGGTAATGATTTTCGATAAGCGTAATTATTGATCGTGATTGTAAAAAGCTATAAGTCATCTCTTTTAGCTTTTATCATAGGTACACTGGCGTTGCGTTGCGCGGGGACAAACGTTTTGCGGTCGCTTCTAATCGGTGCTGAATTTATGCTACGCTCATGAACAAAAGAATAGCTATCTTATCCCAGAGGTATGTTCATTATTGTCTAGGATTGTCAATGATTGTTTGAAAAGTGTACAATTTTTACATCGGCACTTAGTGCTACTAAGAGTGCCGATGTATTGAAATCTTCGCCGAAAAGTCAAAATCTTTGACGTTTTTTTCACATTTCTCGACGTTTTAGATCATTCTGAGTCGAAATCAGTAAAAAAAGTTTGCGTCCGTCTGTCTGTCTGTCTCTGTGTGTAAACTCTCTAACTCCATTTCTACATGAGATATCGACTTGCGGTTTTTTGCATATTGTTTCTTATCGTATTCCGAAGCTGATTAGATTTTGGGGGTAAACGATTGGGGGTAAGGGGGTAAAAATAGGGTAAAACACCTATTTTTATCGTTTTTTGTTTATAATTAAGGCAATTATTATTGTATTTGGTTAATTAGCACTTATATAAAAGATAATTTTAAATTGGTCAAAAAATTTTATAAACAACGTTTTCCTAAAACGCATTGTTTTCGATATATTGGCGTTTAAAGCAGTAAAAGGTTTTTTTAGCATATCTCACATATTTATAACCTGATTTCAAAAAATTATATTTTAAATAAAAGCTCTTTTTAAGCCCTATAAAAAATGTTATATACAGTTTTTTGCTAGAATATAATGTTTTAAAGATACAGAATTTAAAATCAAACAAAACACCTAGTTTGAAATTTGCAAACTAGATGGCTCTAGTGTACAATAGTGCCGATGTTTTGACAGGGTGCTTGCAACGTTCATCTAGTTTTTCAATAAATTAACCCCTTGTATAATACTCTTCTAGAATTGCGTGCTTTGACGAGTATCAAAATACGAACGGAATATTTACTTTACCTTTTTTTTTCAATTGATATCATTTTTTTAACGAATGATTTTTTCAATTTAAAATTCATGCATGGATTTATTCAAATGAAAAAATAAGAATGTAAATATAAAAAATCAAATGCACGCTTTTTTACCTATGCCATAATAGATGCAATTTGCTGGATTTGTTTTATATTTTATTCAGGAATCAATTATATTAAAAATAGGCATTAAATTGTATATATTTTATACATATAAATTACACTGAAAAAATGTTTCTTTTTTATTCGATTGTATCTAAGGGAACGTTCAAGTATCACGTAACGCAAATTGTACCAAAATTCATACACTTCATACCCCGGTTTCCGCGTTATTAAAGGCTCCAGAGATTTTATATTTTGGCTACCCCCCCCTAACACATCCCCTGTTAGGGGGAGTAGCCAAAACATGAAATCTCTACAGGCTTTATTAACGCCAGAAACGGGGTAGGGTGTATGAATTTTGGTACAATTTGCGTTACGTGGTACTTGAACGTTTCCTAAAGGCGCTACTGTTTGTAGAAAAGTAAAACTTAGTCGACGTAAATTAGTCGACGTTGATTGGTTGACTGATATTGAAAGTGATTAAATTTGAACGTCAATTTTATTTGTCAAAATTGTCTTTTCGCGGATATTTTTTGATTATTTTCCAAATAACTTTCGAACGATTCGACCTCGATATTTTTTATTTTATAGATGTCTATGTAATTATGAGATAGGGTGAAGGAACACAAATGAAAAATTAAATAAAAAATGACGTGACCTGTTAAAAATTGACAACAAGTGACAATGTCATTTACTTGCTTTCAGAATTGATTTCGGAATGGAAATATTTAAACAATATAGGTATATTTATGCTAGTTTCGGCAAACCGGAAGTAAAACAAAAAATTAAATCCGACATTTTATAGCCAATGTAAAATTATAGGAATCACCAAAGTTTCGTTTTTATCGAATAAAAATTAATCTTAATTTTAGGGGTGGAGATAAATAAAACTCACCCGGTATATGTAATAGAATGTCTATTAGTAATAGACATTCTAATAGACTATTACACATATATCGATACCCCCAAGCAACAAAGCCGTAACTCATATATTGTCATTTTTCACGACAGCTAAATTTCTAAAATATTTTTTATTATTATTTAAGGGTGGGTAAATGATTGAAGCCATGCGATACGTCATTTGAAAGCTTATAAAATTCTCTATTTAACTGTATAAGTATTTATTGTTTATTTTTTGTTTATTTCAGATACTATTCAAGTTTAAAATTTTTTACTTTAGTGTTTTTAGGTAAAATTTTTGTTAAAATGGCCTGTGGAGAAATCTGAATAGTACCACCAGGTGTGTCTTTTTTCAAGGCGTTTACCTATGAGTATAACTCAAAATGGGTCTAACTTGAGTTACGTCCTTGTTGCTTGGGAGTGTCGATATGTACTGTTTTACGTTTGCAGGAAAGAGCTGTACAAGGACCAAGAAATTAATATATCACCTCAGCCATAGGAGAACCAGAAACGAACCGCACAAAAAACGTTAGTATATTTCTGCAGAACTTGGATATTCATACCCAGCAAATGTTTAAGTTGTAAACAATCTTATATTGCCGCTTGGGCTATATAATAAGATGCGTATCTGGTCAAATAATGCATTTGACCGTATACTTGTACTATATCATGCAGCTGACACAATATTGCACCAATGCCAAAGAACCACGTATTCTCAAGGGGCATTTTGTCCTTCAGATTTCTTAAAAAATTGTCTGCGGCGCTGAAGCTGGTTACTAACGTAATGTAATGTAATGACACTCGAGCGATCTTCTGTGCCAACGATTTATAACCAAAACCAAATCTATGACAAACTTGTGATTAAAATAGTTTCTAAAATAACTGGCTTAAAAAATTGTTGTTTGTCAAATGACTAATAAAAATTTTCGAATGCGGCGCTAACATCATTACCACATAGAAAAAACGGATTCCTTGAACCAAGGACACGTGTCTTTGTATATGTTCAAAGCCATATTCTCTTGTTTCAAGGCTGGCATTTTCTTGAACCAAAGTCAATGTCCTTAAATGAAGAGCACGGGTTTTGTAAAAAAAATCCGCGCTCTTTATTCAAGGACATTGACTTTGGTTCAAGAAAATGCCAGCCTTGAAACAAGAGAATATGGCTTTAAACAAAGACACGTGTCCTTGGTTCGAGGAATCCGTTTTTTCTATGCAGTAATAAAGGTTCAAACTTGCAGTTATGGGAGAGTATCCGCGCCACCAAAATTTTAATTAAAAGGTTTTATAAAATAATTTGAGTGTGTAATTAATAAAATTAAGACAAAAAGGAAGTTACGTCGTCGAGAGTCTTGATCAAGAATCAAGATTTTTCGAGCTGATTAAACTTGTATATTTTATACATCTACCACCTACCAGTTCTAAGTAAGTTCTATAAACAAAAGTTATGGAAATAACGAATCAGTCAAATAACAAAAGCTTGTCTGGCCTACTGTAGGAATGTTTTAACGCGTCAACCAACTCGGCAGAATGTCGTGAGTCCTAAAAATCAAGACTTCGCGAAACGAGACAAGATGTTAGTTTTCGAGAAATGGTCAAGACAACCTATTTCTATTAAAGATCTCTAAATATAATTTTTCTCTTTTGCGACTCTTATAAGCTCATATTCACACGCATTTTGCGTGTTCTTATAGGCCCATAAGAGGTCCCTACTTTTTTTTCTGTTGGGTTGGCAACATACAAAAGCCTATCTCTTGACGTTTTGCGTGCAAATGTCAATGTCGATTTAAAGTTTAATTTTTTACAAAATTTTGTGTTTGGGTTATTTTTACCGTGTTAAAATTGTGGACTGGTTAATTGCAGTGAAAAAAGAAGAGATGACTGTAAAATATATCAAAATATCATTTGTTCTTAGAATTTTAAACATAGTGTAAACTGTAATGCCAACCCAAAATAAAAATCCCTAAATCAATTTAAATGTAAGTTTTTTAAATTTTAGAGCAAAATAGAAAAAACTGTATAAAGCACTCGTTTCATAACACGTTTTTAGCGGTCAAGTACAAGTTTAGAAAACGAACCGCTTGCGGCGAGTTTTCTAAAGTACTAGTATACTAATACTATACTATTACTGTAAGGGGTTTTAGCACATAAAGGCACCATAGTAACTTTACCTTTTACAACATTTAGAGAAATATATCAGCCAGATCGAGAATTAACATAGAAAAGGCATTTAAATCGAGAATTAGAATAGTAATAAAGTAATAAAATAGCTTTTAAAGTTATTTTACATCCAGAAATGTTAAAGTAAACCCATATTTACATATACTTTTATGACGTGCTGTTGCTATGATATGTGGTCTACACTTGACCGACGGACTGTGAAAATAGTAAATAAATTAATGCACCCGCTACTCTATTATATTACTCATCGCTGTGAAGCGAAGGAGTAATTTACCTACGCTTACTTTGAAATTCGAAAAAAAAAAAATACGTCCAAAATCAAAACTTTTTATAAAAAGTTTTGATTTTGTTCCAAAGTAGGTAGCGTAGGAAAATTAGCCACCTATATACTGGGTGATTCAGAAATAAGGTACAAAATTTTTATGAGTGATTCTACGTCCAAAAATATGAAAAAAAAGTTCATATAAAGTTGGCCCGCAAAATCTGCCCTAAGGGAGCTACGACCTTCCTAAGTGTACATCTGAAAATTAGTTTTTATTTATCTCTGAAACCGTATGAACCACACTAACTATTTTTTGCACATGCCTTAACACTGATAAAGGCTATCCTTTTATGTACTTTTTATTTGGCAATTTTAACCAGGGACGTGCAATATGGGGAGGCGATGTCACTTGTTTGCCACAGACTTTTTTTACGTAGATTTTTTGACATTATGATTTTTTTTTTCATATTCTTGGACCTAGAATCACCCTTTAAAATTTTGTACCTTATTTCTGGCCATCAATCTAGGAAATTCCGCCACCGTGCTTTGTGCGGAGAAAAATGCGCTTCCATTTACGTATGAATACCGGAAAAATAAATAATATTTATTATTTTAATGGCGAATGGTACACGCAACGCCCACCGTTTGCTGGGAATTAAGAAGATATCTCCCGGGAATATTAGAAAGAAATTATTGTAATTAATATAACAGGCGTGCACAAAATTATTGTACACGTATTACTCCTTTACGTCCGTATACGATATACCGGGTGTCCCAAAATGTGTTATATAGCCAGTATCTCAGTTAATGGAAAAATGCAGGCTTTATTTAAAAAAAGGTTTTAAATTGGAGCTAGCGACCTTTTATTTTACGCAATATGTTCCATCATTTTGCACACAGAGAAATGTTTACTTGAATCAAATACGTATAATTCAGATCAATTAGCAAATAAGTTTGTATATCCGCAAGCATAAATAAAATGTTTTGCTTAACTGAAGTTGATAAAGACCAGGACCACTTGAGTCAAGTAAAAATGGGTTTGTTTTGAATTATATATTTTTTTATTCGTCTGTATCTAAAAGCGCCACTTTTTGTACGAAAAGTTTAATTTTTTGGCCTACACTGTAAAAACTGCATGTAAAATAATGTAAAAATACATGAATTTATATAGTACGGAATAGTAAATTTACTATTCTGGACTATGCATAATTCATGAATTTATGTAAAAGAATGTAAAATAATGTAATAAAATATATTTACATTGATTTACATATTTTTACATGATTTTACAATGTCGGGCTATGTTATTTTAAGACGCGCGTGGGCTTTGGACAATAACCAAGAAGGCGTCGCATCATGACACGGTCCGTTTAATATTGTTATTGTTAGAGATAGCGACGCATGCTGCTAGGTCAAAGCTTTAAAAGTGTAAAAAAAAGGTAAATATTATTTATGTACAATATTTAAATGCTTTATTTGTAGCCTAAAATTTACATTCATTATAAATTACGATCTTTATCAACCAATAGATCTTTAAAGAAAGATGTAAGCAGTTTATACTCGTATTAAGGGTGCAAATCGTTTGGTTTATTAAACCAAATAAACTTTACGCTACGATATTTCAAAAAAGCTTTGACACAGAGACTTGTAATTTGGAACAAACATTTTCTAAGTAGTAAATATTTTTTTTCAAATTTCAAGTCTATGCAAAATATTACCATTCTGGACTATGTAATTTTTACCGTTCCGGTCTATGCAAAATATTACCATTATGGACTATGTAATTTTTACTGTTCCGCTCTATGCAAAACATTACCATTACCGACTATGTAATTTTTACCATTCCGGTCTATGGCAACATATTACCATTTACGGACTATGTAATTTAATGTAATTTATTTTTACCGTGTAGGCCGCAAAAGTAAAACAGTCCACGTTGATTGGTTGATTAATGTTTAAACTGTTGACATTTGAATTCTAACCTCCAAGTTGTCAAAAATACAAATGTATTTATTAATATATTACAATCGAATAAAAAATAGTGTATGATAACGGAAGAAAACAGTTCTTAGGGCGATTACGGTTGAAAACCTCGCTCTCTAAGCTCGGATGACAAACTCCGTAATCGGCTTTCATAATTGTGTATAGCTGATTTTTATTTTAAATCTCCTGACACACTGTATACATAAGAATAAATTGATAAGGTTAAGAAAATGAATATATATGTAACTAGAAACGTAGCTTCTAAATTCAATAAATGCCGCAGGATTTTCTATATAATTTTACACTCTGCAGACCAGTAAACAATTAACTTGGCTATTTTCATAAACATAAACATTAAAGTTTTTTAATTACTTTCTTGGAATGTATTTCTATTAATTAGTTTAATATACACATTCAGACCGGAGCACTATGCCGCCCAAGCTGTTTTTGTGTCCAAAAAGCATAGACAAAGAACATAGATGAGCTGTCATCGCAAGGTTATATACAAATTTACGAGTCCTCCATTTCGATCGGAAGTTACGTCAGAAATCAGCCGGGACATTTAAATTAGTGGGTAAAATGTAAACAAATAAACGACATAACCTTACTTTTTAATGTTTTCTTATGTTATATTAAAAAAAATCAAACTTACCTAAAAAATATGATACTGCTGTCTGCGGGTAGCAGTCGTTTTATGTTTCTACAACTTTTTATAAAACACGACATTGTAAAGACTTTACTAGTTCTTTGAAAAAGCACTATAAAATATACAAAAAACACAGAAAGACTTTAAAAGTTCGAAAACGCTATTATATAGTCTATAATAAAATAACATGTTCACCCTTCTAGCACAAAACACCAAACGCGTAGAAAAAATAACAGAAAAACCTCGAAAACAAACTCAAAACATACATAAATTAGGTTATGTTAACCTGTTGCACGATTATGTTAGAGGTGTGTGCAAAGAATTATATTTTTATATTTAAATTACTGGTAAAAATAAATAAATATCTGTGTAGTATAACATATTGATTTAGTTTTTACATATATAACAAACTGTCGCAACAAAACAACGACAAAAAGAAACTTTTACTGACTACTGAAGTGAAATGAAAAGACACATCTCTAACAAAGAAAATATTTCTATCTAACGCAACACAGTGTTACCAACATAAAATATATATTTTTTTACTTTATGTTGGACAATTGGAATCAAAAATCAAAATCAAAAATCAATCTATTTGTTTATTTTGTCTATGCCAAAAAGGAAAAACGAAATTTTATAAACAGAACATATGCATTTTTAAAAGGTAAGTTAAATTTTCAAGTCTTACTTTTATATTTAAAAAAGCTTTGGGCCATTTTGTTTAATGACAAGCGCAGTGAGCTTAGCGCTCGTAACATTTTTAAATACTTATTACCATATTAACATGTTCTTAAAAAGTTTGTCTAAATAGTGTATAAATATTTGGTAGCCAAAATTAGCCATAATAAAGTTATGAGCATTTTTGGAGGAAAAAATACGAATTTTTGATTTTTTATATGTGCGTTTGTGATATTTATAATTTAAAATATTCTAATATGCACATTTTTTTAAAATGAGTAAATATTAGCTGAAATAATTCAGAAAAAAAGTTATAAGCATTTTTATTTGAAAAAATAGGCATTATTCTAAGTAGACTTGAAATTTTATTTCCACAAATCAATAAATTTATTCAATTGTTTATATTGGAAATGCTTCTTATTTAACATTTATGAATAAAAAAATTTAAACGTGGTTCCTGAAATATCTCTGGCCGAAGACACAGTCATCTAAAGAGGAGACTAAGCGCCTAAGCTAAGGAGATGGTAATTTAATATACTAAATGGTTTTAAATGAATATTGTCCAAGAACAATAAATTTATTCAGGGGCGTCAGAAACAGGGGTTAATTATTTTTAATTTTCCCCTTTTTGCCCAAAACACTTTAATGTTAAAACTCAATTTTTTGTCGAAAATAATCATAAACCGTATTTTACTCCTTTTTTTTGCGGGACTAAACCTACTGTTTCAGTCCCGCATCTGCACCACAAATATTTCTTGTTAACCACCATGGGGGTCAGTTTCGCTAGTCATTATTTCATCAAAATCTATTTTTTTATTAGTTTTTCTTGAAAACTTTGTAAAATTTGTTTTAACAGAGTGCCACATTTAAAATTCTACGGCCATACTGAAAAAAAAAAAGAATTGAAAACGCCTGTCATTTCGCGATTTATGGATATCTTGATATAATTTTAAAAGAAATTGCTATAATGGATTAGTTGGTTTTGAATACATGTTTTAATTTAAATTTAAACAACCAGTTTACTCCATGATATATAAAAATCTCTGGGATCCATGCCTCTGCGAGTTTTCATGGATCATAGCCCGGCTCAAAGCTTAACTGCGTAAAATACTCACGCACACTTTGACGACGATGTTTCAAAATGGCATGTTATTTTAAATAATTAATTATAATTATCAATGATTGCGCGCAAATAAATTTATTTATTTAGTTTAAACAAATAAAATTAATGGATAATACGGTCAGTTACAAACACAAACAAACAGCACACAAATTTTAATATTAATTGAAGTTATTTTAATAAATCCACAGTCATATTATCATATTTAATTAAAATTAACTAAATTTATTATTTCATTTAAATTAATTAATAATTTCATTTTATTGGTAGTTTAATTATATTTTTATTATTTTTATTTAATAGGTTGGCGACTAAGAGGCATAAATGTAGCGTCTCAGTTGTTATTAATAACAACCAAGTTACATCAATATGGGGACATGACATGATTCATTTTATTGTCGCGTAATGCTTGGTTGGCGCCTTATATTAGTTGTATCCCAAGTAATCCACACAAGGATTGACACGGAAATAAAATATAGTCCAATTTAACGGTTGTTTTCCACACCGTTGTCATATGTGGTCACATGCGACGTTGCTGCATTATGACTAACAGTTGCAACTTCTCACCCTGTTCTGTTATTGTGTTTTTCTACATATTTTTATATTATAAGCTCATAATAACAGGCATTTTGCGTGTTCTTATAGGCCCAGAGGTTGGTACTTTTTTTTCTTATGGGTTCGCAACAGGACAGATAAATATCGCTTGTTTTTCGTGCAAATGTCAACATCACTTTGAAGTTTAATTTTATACAAGGTTTTGTTTTAAGGTTAATTTTTACCGTGTTAAAATTGTTGCTTGGTTACTTGCAGTGAAAAAGGAAAGAGCTGACTATAAAATATATCAAAATATCATTTGATCTTTGAATTTCAAACATGGCGGAAATTGTAATGTCAACCAAAAACAAAAATCTCTAAATGGGTTATCAATGTGCTTTTTTTAATTTTAGAGCAAAATAGAAAAAACAGTATAAAGCACTCGTTTTTTTTGGGGGGTGGGGGGGCAGAAACTAAAATTTGTCAAGTAAAGATTGCATTTTCGCAACTTTCTACCACGGAGTTTCTATATATTATACAAAAACTTCTTTTTCTATATTTGTAATTTAATCCATATATTAAAAGTTGTTCAAACGTTAAGGGGGGACGGACTTTAGACATGCACTGTATACAAAATCGTTCACTATTTAATACGGTTACAAATTCTCAGTATTATATTTTAGATTATTATATAATTTTAACATAATACGTTTTCAGTTTATAACGAAGTTTAGAACTAATATAACCTAAAATTAAATTGTATATTAATAAATTATTGAATATAGTATTATAATTATTTACTGTCCAATTAATTATAGAACTGCAATTAACAACGGACGAATAATTATATTATTCGAATATGAATAAAATATACACTTAGTATAGTCGATTCATTATGTAAAATAGTTATCGAGGACCACCTAAAAAGGGTAACGATTTTTAAACATGCCGTAAAGATATACACGGTTCGCCGTTACTCACTTTTAGTTCGACTTTTTAGTTTTCTTATATAATTTGTTTACTTATAAAGTAAATATATGTAAATTTAAAGCCAAAAATATAACAATAACACAGCCACACAAAAAGAAAAAAAAATCTGGTACTTTTGACGAGACATATGTATTCCTATGTATTTTGAGTCGCTGAATCCGAATCTGAGGTCAAAATAGCACCTATGATTAGTTTTCGAGAGAACCTCAAAAAATGTCATTCAAAAAACGTCATTTTTGAGTATGCAAATAACGTTTTTTGAGGTTATCTCAAAAACTAATCGGATGCTGTTTTGACTTCAAATTCGGGTTCAGCGCCTCAAAATACATAGGAATACAATGGCCCCCAAAAAAGTTTTTGACCTTTTTTTTTAGTTTCTGTGTGCCACAAAAAAAAAGTCAAGATTTTTTTGGAGACCATTGTGTTCATATATATTTTGAGGCGCTGAACCCGAATTTAAGGTCAAAACAGCACCTCATTCCAATTAGTTTTGGAGATAACCTCAAAAAACATTATTTTCTAGTATAACGAGTATAACATTTTTTGAGTTTATCTCGTTATTTTGTTAAAAGTACCAGCCTTTTTTTTCTTTTTGTGTGGCTGTGTAATTGTTCAAGTTTAGCCCCTATAACTTTTTTTACTCTATAATTTCCCCCCACCCCTAACTTTTTTTATTTTTGGGGGGATTTTTGTTAACTTTAATAGGCTTCGTGTTCTTGCCAATATTGATTTTTCCTATAAATTTAAAGTAGACGAATGGTCGGACAGACGGACGGACGGACGTATGCACGGAAAAAAAATTATAGCTAGGAGCGCTATAACACACATACCAAGCAAATTATAATCGCTTATTATATAAATACAAGGCTTTCTCTTATAATTATGGCAGTCAGTGTAAAAATTTATATGAAATACTTTAATTGTTTAGTGAATAATAAAATATAACAAATAGTATGGCATTTATAGCTTAAATAGATTTAATTATTGTCCGTGCTAATAATTTTTATAATATAATAAAATTTCTGTAAATTTATAATAGTGCCTGTAATAAATATAATCGTGTCTGTAATATATATAATCGTTTCCAATTTATTTTTAACATTATTAGTTATTGTGTCCCTTATAATCTATAGCTTAAATCACTATAATTTGCCACTGTTACCAAATATCTTATAATGTATAGCGCAGAGCCCACTAATTTCTTTCCGTGTGGAGGTACAGACGGACGGATTTAAAAATTGTTAATAATTGTATATAAAGCACTTTGGTACAAAATATTTTGATTTTTTACAAAAAAATTCAGCATAACATTGTCAATAGGCCAGTCTATGGGTGAAGAAAATTGTAGAAGGAACAAAAAAAATGGTATAAAGAACAAGAAAAGTCATTAAAAAAAGAAAATAAACCATCAATCTACAAATGTTTTGATAAAATGAAGCAAAAATATCACTAAAATTCATTTTTAAACCACTAATCATAGATGCCTTGATCCATTTTTTACTCAGATGGATTCTACGTCGAGTTTACAAATATTTATAAAACCACGGTGAAATATCTGTCACATCTGTGCTCAAAATATTTTAATATTTTAACTTATTAAAATAAATTATGGTTTACACCATTACAGGGAAAAAGCAGAAATGTACAAATGTATATTTGTAACCGACAAATATAATTATATCCAACGTAAAAATCTACCAGGATTACCATTTAAAATAATTAAATTAAAAAAATGAAAAAGAACACACATATTTACAAAAAAAAAACATACCGGCAGCATCAGGTACGGCCACTCCATCCAACGGCGGTTTTTTGACCCTTTGTCATGGCAACGGTAGATGGCATGCCTTAATAATAATAATAATATATTTATTACGGAAGTTCCATTTTAAAATTTACAATATAAAATAAATATTTCACTTAATATATAGGTACGATAAAATATGAAAAACAGGTACAATAGAATCACGAACAAAATAGACTTTTACAAAAGAAAAAAATATATATATGTATATCACAGTCTGTCCAATTTTCTCTTAATATGAGATTTATAAGCACTTAGAGACAAAGTGAAATCAACACTAAGATCGTTGGCAAGCTTGCATATTCTGTTAATTGGTGCATTTAACATATAATTTATTTTACACAAGTTTAAATAAAAAATATGATTAGCCTTGGTGCCTCTCATATTCAGTGACGGAACTAAAAAATTTAATAATGATAGCGCTACTGGGCAATCTATCATACCATTGACTTGCTGATATAAAAAAATTAAGTCATGAAATTTACGTCTATTTTCAAGAGTATCAATATTAAAATATTGTCGAACTGTTGAAGTTTCCAAAAATAGCATCCCCGTCATAAAATTTAAAAATCTAAGAAACCTGTTTTGAACTCTCTCCAATTGAGACTTCTGCTCAATATAAAATGGAGACCAAACTATTGAAGAGAATTCCAAATTAGATCTCACTATAGAAAAATAAAGCTGCTTTATACAATTTACTATTTTAAAATCTCTCAAATTTTTTTTCAGAAAACCCAGAAGTTTAAGTGATTTATTGCACTGAATTTCAATGTGCTTGTTAGAACACAATGTGCTATCATATGTAACACCTAGATCCTTCATCATCGTAACGTTTTCAAGGACAACTCCATTGATGTTGTAAGCAAACTGTTTGGGATTATGACTTCGAGAAAAGTACATTGCTTTGCATTTTTCTGCATTTAATCTCATACCGTTTGCCACACACCATCCATGGAGTCTGTCCAGAGCTTCCTGAAGTTTAATATGACGTTGACTATCAAAAAAATCTGGTAAAATTAGTTATTTGTTAGTTGGTAACCATGTTTTGACATTAGATGTCACAATTACATGAGCGCACATTTTCAGAGAAAATGATTTTTCGATGTTTGTAAAAGTAGGAACAAAATAGTTTCTTTTTATTTAAAACTCAATAAAAGAATCGAGGAAGAATATGATAAATCTCAACTGGAGAATAAGAAAAGGTTTAAAAATGTACGAGGTATAACAACCAAGTCCATTTTTACATACGCCACTGTAAAAATATGTCATGATAAATAACCTTAAAAATAAATTTTGATTTTGATACATTTATAACTACACTGTAAAAAGTAAACTGAATATTCAGTTACAAATGGATAGGAAATCGGAAGTTATTATCCTATACAATTGTACTTTAATTTTTGTTAAAAAAATGCAACATTTCATGTCTGCCCTTAAATATTAAAGTACGTGGCTTTAGAACTATAGTGTTTTTAACCAAAATTAAAGTACATTTGTAAAGGACCATAACTTCTTATCCATTTGTAAGTGAATATTTGGTTACAAATGGATAGGAAGTTATGATCCTATACAAATGTACTTTAAAAACACTGTAATTCTAAGGTCACGTAATTTAACACGTTCGCTGCGGGACGAGACTTATGCGTCTCGTACATAACTTTTCTATGGGACGGAAGATAAAATTGTAAAACTTTCGTATCGAACGAATTGTGTATTTTTTATATTTTTTGGGATATATTAGTTTTATTTGTAGCTATTGGTTTGTATTGTTTTTCTGCGAGTATTTTACTTAAAAAACTGCACGAGACAAATATAACTCGTAACGTTTAATTGTACACAATTGTAGCGACAGCCGATACGAGTACGAGTTATATATATCTCGTACCGCTTATAAAATATATTTTTTACTAAAGACGTTACGAGTCCAAGTCATATAAGTCTTGTACCGCTTATAAAATATATTTTTTACCACAGACGTTACGAAGTTTTGACAAGATTCGACAAGTCTGGACTATTATAAATAAAAAGAAAATATAAGACTATTTAGCTCAGTTTATAATTTTCTTGCGTTGAGTTCACGTGTGAGTAATGTCTAACCGAAGTAAGAAACTTGTGGCTTTAGCAAGGGCCTCAGCCTTAAGTGACTGTTCGGAAGAGGAATTCGAAGAGGATTCGGACGATTCCTTTAACGATATAGATTATTTGCCTTCTGAGTCATCTGATGAAGATTTCGAAGATGACGAAGAGGACAAAGAAAATGAAGACGACAATGCTACACCAGAGCTTTCTGTTGTGCCACCAACAAACGTCATAGAAGAGGTATGGGGAAGAATAAAAGAATCAGATGAACAGTTATTTGAAACCTTGTGTACCGAAGATGATGTGCTTTCTCCTCCCTTTTCTGCTGTTAGCCCCTATGATTTTTTTCAACTTTTCGTAACAGACGATTTAATTGACGTAATTGTTGAGGAGACAAATCTATATGCAAATCAACTAAATGCTCTAAACACGAACAAACGTATCAAAAACTGGCAACCAACTAATCCTGATGAAATGAAAAAATTTTTCTCAATAATTATAGCAATGGGTATTACTAAAGTGCCAAAAATTAACTTGTATTGGTCAAAAGACCCATTGTACCGCAATGAGTTTATTTCTAAGACAATGCCTCGAGACAGATTTCTTCTTATATTACGTTGTTGGCATTTTGTCAATAATGTTTGTTTTTTCTTTAGTCGTTAATAAATCGTGATAAATTATGGAAACCGGGTCCTGTTAAAAAGTCCTGTTATTGTCGAAGGATTGCACATATTTATTAAACAAATTTCTTTAATTATTTTTGCGCTTTTGAATTTTTTCACATTTTTATAAACAAAAAAATTAAGCATGGTGTACGAGTCAAATCAGACTCGTACCGTTTAAATGGAAAATATAATATAAGTTAAATATGTCTCGTACCGTCCTCCACAAAGTTTTACGTAGGTGGCTCCGCAGCGAACGTGTTAATATTTAAGGACGTGTATGAAATTTTGCGTGTTTTTAACAAAAATTAAAGTACGTTTGTATAGAATAATAACTTCCGATTTCCTATCCATTTGTAACTGAATATTCAGTTTACTTTTTGCAGTGTATACGAGAATCTTGTCATATCTGGAAAAGATTAAAAGCAGATTTGCGAGTTTGCCATTTTCTTAGTTTTTTTTTTTAATGTATTCACTTTTTTTCACTTAAGGTACTAGGCAACAGAAAAGGTGCTGCTAGGTGGAGTGACCACCGCTAGCATCAGGGATATGAGAGGCAATTTAAATTTTTATCCATCCTTTTCAGCAGCTTTGAAAATATTTTTTTAATAATGCCAATAGGAATAAACGAACATCGAAAAAAAAATATGGTGGGAAGATAACCGATGCTTCGCACTATGTAATATAATAAATTATTATTTCTATTTTGTGACTATTATAAGCTCATTGTGCGGGATCTTATAGGCCCATAAGTATTTTTTTTTCTTATTCTGGGTTGGCCAACTGTCAATCGTTTTGGAGTTTCACTTTCTTTCTTAAGTTTAATTTTTTATAAATAATAAAACTGGTCAAGGTATTTGCTATAGTTTTCATCATCGTCATGGCTTAACATTCCCGAGGGAATCGCACAGTGGTCCAAGAGAAAAAAAAAGTGACAAAATTCTGTTTATTTTGAATAGTGCCATTTTTTGCACCGCTGATTACGAAAAAAATTAACAAAAATATGGCATGAAACAAAAAATTATGAAAACTTCAGCCCATTTTTTTATGGGTTACTTTCCTTATATAGTTTGACGCACGGATCTTTGGCTACGGGAAACATGTTTGGACTTTTTTGAAAAATTTTAAACCACCCTAATGATAATTATTTTAACTATTTTTTTCAAAATCAGCAGTGTAAATGGCACTATGCAAAAAGAATTTTGTCACTTTTTTTCTGGGACCACTGTGAATTGGCAGCCGTCGATTACGCTTATCTGACCATGTTTTTGAGGATGGTGTCCTTATTTTATTTTCCTAATACTTTTTTTAAGTATTGCTTTTGGCTTTTTCCTCCGCTCTTTTTGATCTCGATTTTTTTGTCTCCAGTTTTCTACTTTTAAGTCGCTTATATTCTTTACCACTTGTTACTTCCACCTAAATTTTCTATAGTTTTACGTGTAAATTATATCGAACTATCTGAATATGCATATACACTGTATGCATCTATGCATATGCACTGTATATGCATATACACTGTACACTGTAAATGCAAATATGGTAATTTTACAGCAAATAAAGTAGGTCATATGTTACCAGCAAAGAAAGTGGTAAATTTAAATCAGTACTGTAAATTTACAGTTATCTGTAAAAATATGAATTTTTACCTGTGATTTCAAAGTAATTTAGGCATCGAATTTAATGTGTATTTCAAGCAGTATTACGGGCTCTTGTAATTTTCGGGAAAAAGTGCCGGCTTTTTGGGCCACATGCATGAATTTTAATGCAAAATTATTGTACCGACAGGAAAAGAGCTGAAACTTTACTAAACCCAGTAATATTAAGGTTAAATTTGCTTTAATTATTACAGTTAAAACTACTGTAAGATTGACGGACAAATTTAGAGTGTATATGCATATACACTGTATGCATTTATGCATATGCACTGTATATTATACAGTGTATATTATAAATACCTGTAGAACGACTTGAGTATAAAGTAAGCGGTGCATCATCAAGATATTATATAAACTTGAAATTTGGCATGGGTATGGAGTATTTGATGTTTAATCAAAGCAAAATAAAAACATGTCTCTTATTACTCTTTTGCTGTGGGGTTGCGAATAGTATAAAAATATACGGAACCCAGTTTTTTTAGACTAGGTACTAATGCACAATTTAATTAAAAACGCAAACGGTTTATTAACCATGCTTTTTAGATGATATTAATAATATAAATACACAGAAAAAATGCTGGAAATAGTTTTAACTTTTTAGATGATTAAAGACTAAAATACACTGCCCAGTAAAAGAGCTTTCCATTTTTCACCTCCGCGCGTAAAATAAATTTTTTATTATCAGATTCACTTTTAGAAACCCTAAAAATATACAAATTTTCACGAAAACTACCCCCCCCCCCTCACCTCTTAGGGGTGGATTTAGAATTTTTTTATTATTGGATTCACTTTCTGTCTGTCCGGGAAATCTTGTGGGCACGATAACTTAAGAACGCTTTAAGCTAGAGACTTGAAATTTGACATACGGGTATCTTATCAAAAGCTCTAGCTCGGAATTGTTTTTGGTGAACATTGGGGTGCGGCAAGGGTGGCAAATGGGGAAAAATATATTTTTTTTTTAATTTGAAGATTGCTATATAGGGGTTTTTAAGGTTGCTGAAATTGAATCTGATAATAAATTTTTTCTAACTCCACACCCGATGGGGTGAGGGGGTAAATATTTTTAAATATTTTCAATATTTTCGTCAAAATTGGTATATAGGGGTTTTTGGGGTTGGCGAATATGAATCTGATAATTTTTTTCTAATTTCACCCCCTGAGGGGTGGGGGTAGTTTTTTTTTGAAAATTTATATATCGGGGTTTTTGAGGTCGCTAAAACTGAATCTTCTAATAATTTTTTTCTAATTTCACCCCCCTGAGGCGTGGGGGTAGATTTTGTGAAAATTTCTGTATTGGGGTTTTTAAGGTTGCTGAAAAAGAATCTGATAATAAACAAGTTCTAACTGTTCCCCCTAAGAGGCGGGGGTAGTTTTTGTGAAAATTGGTATATTTTTAAGGTTGTTAAAAGTAAATCTAATAATAAAAAATCCATTTTACGCGCGGAGGTGTAAATGGGAAAGCTCTTTTACTGGGCAGTGTATTTTTTATTGTAACAAAAAGTTTTATCATATCAATGTTAAATATTAATTACAATAATTAAATTTATTTAATGAAATTTCGTTAATATAATAAATCTATTCATGAAGGTAACGAAATTTAAGCATCAATACAATTAAAGCGATCATCGGCTCAAAATTAATTAAATCCTATTTTCGTGTGTATAGAATATTTTAACACAACATAAAAAAAGATAAGCCTTTTGACAGAAGTTTTTGTTTCGGTGTTTGCAGGTTAGCGGATAATTTTTCATCCATTTGCACTATTTTATTAAATTAATTTCGTAACGCTCGTTTTGGGCGCGAACAAATAACGCTTTTTTGTTAAATTTTCCTTTTTTTTCCACGAAAAATGCAATTAGTACGTACGATAAATGAAATACGTTTTCAAAATAGGCAAATTTAAAATGTAAACAATCCGCAAAAGGTGTAGTGTTTTGCTTACCATAGTATACTCTAAACTGTAAAAAGTTACTTTACCTTTTAAAAGTAAAACCGAGGGGGTAAACCACTAAAAATGACTGCTGCCAACAAAGGCAAACTTTCCCATGTAGGTTCAGGTTCAAAAAAATAAAAAAAAATCATTTTTTTGTTTATTTTTAGAAAATTAGAAAATCGAAAATCTACTTGCGTTTTTTTTCCAATGGTACCTTACTATTTTTTTGAGTGATTATTAAAGGGAACACCCTGTATATTCAAATAAAAATAATATCTCCCCATTGTCATTATAATTAATATAAATAAAGCCCAGAGCTTTAAACATTTCTTTAAGGTAGAGGCGTATTTTCTATAAAATGTGCTTTTGCATATTTAAAGCTGTTAGCGGTCGAGTATAAAGGCTATATAACGAAACTTTAAAAATATATGTGAAAATACCACATGCATATTTAATAGGGTGTTAAAATATTCTTGGAGTTTTTGTAAACAATCCTCCGTACGACGACTTTAAAATTGCTTGATGTTTTATTCAGATATTTAAATAATATAACATTTTAAAATATGCATACAATAATCTTTTTAGCATAGCCAAACTAGTGCAATAATAATTGTAATAATAATAATAATAATAATAATAATAAACAAGCCTTAAAGATATTGTCACGAATGCGGGTTCTTCGTGTCACGAATAATGGTGCTTCCTTGCGGATACGGGTTTTGGGGTTGGGTTAACTAAACTCTTATTTATAAAAATTAACTCTTCTCACCACTAGGTTTGGGAGATGTCAATGTTAGTTATTTTGCCCAATGGGCACTGCCCACTTTTGGGATTACCCGACTATCGACTCTATCAGTTTAATCTGATAATCTAATTTTCTAATCCCTCGATCATTTGATCTAAGTATCGTATTTATACCACAATGTTTTACAAACAAACCTAGTTTATTTAATTTAAATGCTAGTTTACAATAAAACTAGAATGCTTGGTGTGCAAAACATCTGTATGTAATACAAGGTACTCAATGTCCCATCACATGAACTAAATAATTTGTCTTCCACCGCGGGGACTCGAACCCACGCTCTAGCCGTGACGAAGTAAATATCAAATGCTTAAACCGCCACGGCCACCACCTATCCTTTTTTTTGCCAATACAAGGTACTAATTTATAAATAATAAATAAAATTGTTTTATTAAATTTAGGTAAAGCCTGTGTGGCTAAAAGTCCAAACCTAGCCAACTCTTGACATCCCCGGCACCTAAGAATTTCGAGCCCCAGCGAAATGGTAATGTTTTTACTTGATATACTTGGTGGGTCGATTGGTCTTTGTAACAAGACCGCTTACCAAATAGTTTCTCTCGGGACGTTAGACGTAACTAGCAAATTATGACCCCGAACCGGCATCCCCTACAATTTTTTTGTTTATGAAATTATTTATTTTTTATTATTTTGTATATTTCTTTTAATTAGGTAATGTATTTTTAGAGTGCCTTAATGTGATGTTTTATTTCAAGAAAACGGGTTTATCGTGTTTATCACGTGTTTATCACGCTGTTAAAATTATATATTTTTACACTATTTAACACGGTTTCGTGTCAATTCAGGTATACACGGTCGACTGTGTAAATTTTTTCCATCAGTGTACATGCCTATAGGCACTAGATAAAATTAATTCCGCATTAGATTAAGCGAATTTCGGCTTCAATGTATATATCTACATACAAGTTTATGCAGTAGGCTATGAAAAAGGGAGAACGGCTATAACTCCGCACATATCTGTACATAAATAAACGAATAAACCAAACGCACTCTCGTGCACTAAAAACTATGTTTGCGTACTCGGTGCGTAATATACTATTACAGTCTACCGTGTAGAGCTGAACTGACGCAGAAACTTGTTAAAATGTGTAAAATTGTGTAAATTTTACAAAAAACGCTGTTAAAATCACATATTTTTACACTATTGTACACGGTTTCGTGTCAATTCGGATCTACACGGTCGACTGTGTAAATTGTTTTCATCAGTGTACATGCCTATAGGTACTAGATAAAATTAATTCCGCATTAGATTAAGCGAATTTCGGCTTCAATGTATATATCTACATACAAGTTTATGCAGTAGGCTATGAAAAAGGGAGAACGGCCATAACTCCGCACATATCTGTACATAAATAAACAAATAAACCAAACGCACTCTCGTGCACTAAAAACTAGGTTCGCGTACTCGGTGCGTAATATACTATTAAAGTCTACCGTGTAGAGTTGAATTGACGCAGAAACGTGTTAAAATGTGTAAAATTGTGTAAATTTTACATTAAACGGTGTTAAAATTACACATTTTTACACTATTTAACACGGTTTCGTGTCAATTCAGGTCTACACGGTCGACTGTTTTTCATCAGTATACATGCCTATAGGCACTAGATAAAATTAATTCCGTATTAGATTAACCGAATTTCGGCTTCAATGTATATATCTACATACAAGTTTATGCAGTAGGCTATGAAAAAGGGAGAGCGGCTATAACTCCGCACATATCTGTACATAAACGAATAAACCAAACGCACTCTCGTGCACTAAAAACTATGTTTGCGTACTCGGTGCGTAATATACTACCGTGTAGAGCTGAACTGACGCAGAAACTTGTTAAAATGTGTAAATTGTGTAAATTTTACAAAAAACGCTGTTAAAATCACATATTTTTACACTATTGTACACGGTTTCGTGTCAATTCGGATCTACACGGTCGACTGTGTAAATTGTTTTCATCAGTGTACATGCCTATAGGTATATATCTACATACAAGTTTATGCAGTAGGCTATGAAAAAGGGAGAACGGCTATAACTCCGCACATATCTGTACATAAATAAACGAATAAATTTAAACATTACGGTAAAAAAGTCCATTTGGTCGGTCGTAATGGTTATTAGAATTATTCTGTATAAATCACAAAGAACGTCGTATCTTGTACTTTTTTTATACTTTCATTATACTGTAAAAAGGGTTTACTTTCATTATATTGTAAATTCACAATTCACTATGTGAGGAGTTTCGGACCCATCTAGTGTATGGTAAATTTTCTCGTGCGATTTAATTATTGTGTTAACTTTTGTTATATATAATATGATAATACCATATGGCTAATGTAATGTTATATAGTTACATAAGATACGAAAAAACTACCTAATAATATGAAAAAAATACTCCATAAATGTTTGTTGTTTTACTGTTTAACGTCGTTTTTCGCTGCTATGGCCTAATTGACGGGACCGCCATCTTTACGTGCCCTCCGAAGCACGGTCCTTAACAGAACTCGCATCCACCCTGAAATGTGTTTACACTTTCACCTGCAACCCACATTACAGTTAGTCATCGTAGTTCCATCTACTGACTATATACACCACTATACATCCATGATCTATGTGGGGCTCGAACCCACAACCTCAGGATCCGTAATCAAACGCGCTAACCATTGTGCTACCGGGGTCGGCACTCCCTAAATGTATATTTAATTAAAAATATGGTTATACTACTTTTTTTGTATAAAATTAAAAATGGCATAAAATATAATTTAAATTAACATACTCTTGTTTGGACGATATATTCATTTTAAGGTCCGCCAAGAGGTTAAGACAATTTTCGGTAATGTCTGCCTGTCTGTGTGAAATTTGGTATGCAAAGTAAAGAAAATCTCTCGGAAAATCTTTGAAAATTTATATAAAGTCCAAATTTTTAGAAACAATTATTTAAGTAGATACAAGTAGATTCAAGGTATCAAAAAATTGTCTGTAGGTCTGTCCACAAAACTTGTGACCAAGAACTTGAGATGAAAATTTTGAAAATAAGTTCTTTATCCAAAGTTCTCGGATAAGATTGATTTTGGTATAAATTGGGGTGAAGCCAGGGGGTCAAACAGATAAACTTTTTTATGTAAGTGTTCTGTAATTATTCTTTTGTTGGCAGCAGTTTTTGATTCGGTTAAAATCAACGAACTAATAACTCTTCTCTCTAGAATAGGCATTTCATTTCAATCAATTTTTTTTAATTTTTTGTTTTTCAAAAAAAATATTTTATTAAAAAAATTGTTAAATGTTTTTTTTTTCAAAAATATTTTTTGTATTTTTTGTTTTGAAAAAATTTTTTTAAGGCATTTAGGTAAATTTAATGTACCATTTACTGTGAATAGTATATAATGAAATGCGTAGTATTACATTACTTCACGGCTTGTTTAATATTAATAATAATAATAATAATAATAATAATAATAATAATAATAATAATAATAATAATAATAATAATAATAATAATAATAATAATCTTTATTACCTAATCTCGTATTATAGTATTAGATCAGACAAGTGTAATCTAAAATAATATTAAGTAGATTACGTACCACAGTGCGCTAAACACCACGGAGAGAAGACGATATTCGCATTGCAGCGGTGGTTCTTTTTTCGAAAAATTCATGTTTTCTGATATATTTTTAATAATACCAGCCAAACTAAGTTCAAGACTTAAATACTTTTTTTGTAATACACTTCCCAAAGTGTAATATATTTAAAAAATAGTTTTTTTGTTACAATCTTTGCATTTTCTTTGGTTTAAAATGAGAAAATGCGTCAAATTTCATGACCGGCTATAAGAACGTATGTTAAAATTATATAAAATAACTCGAAAACTAAGTTCAAGAAAATTTTGAAAAAAAATAGGCGTAAGAAGGACCGTGGGAGAGTACTTTGTAGAAGCCAGAAAATTCTTTGCATTTTGGTGTAGGGGGTCTAGCTTAAAATACGGTGTTCTTAGTTAAGCGAGTCGTATAATAGTGTGCGAATTATATGATTAAAATTGTAATGTGGGTGAGAATATAGGCGTACATAGAATATTATTGTTTTACATATATTTTTATGATTTTGCAAGAATGTAATGTTAAAATTTATCCAGGTACATTATTTTTTTGACTTTTAAATTTAGTATTTCATTTTAGTCATTATGTTTAATTATGCCGAAAGCATGCTAGCAACTAAAAGATAGAATGACGGGCAAAGTACTTTACAGAGTTCTATTGCTTTCCCATTTTGAAAATTTTCAAAATTTCGGAAAACCTTGTATTCGCGCAAAAATTTTCAATTTTTTTTGCGTATTTATGCGTTTTATGACGTTTTATGTCGATATAAATCAATTTCAAGCAAAAAAAATTGTCGGTCGTCGATCGGTCTGTCCGGGATATCTTGGGGGCACGATAACTTAAGAACGCTTTAAGCTAGAGACTTGAAATTTGACATACGAGTATGTTACCAAAAGTTCTAGCTCGGGATTGTTTTTGGTGAACATTGGGGTGCGGCAAGGCAAATGGGGAAAAATACATTTTTTTTAGAAAAATTTGAAAATTGCATTAAGGGGTTTTTGAGGTTGCTGAAATTGAATCTGATAATAAAATTTTCTAACTCCACCCCCGAGGGGGTGAGGGGGTAAATATTTTTAAATATTTTCGTCCAAATTGGTATATTGGGGTTTTTGGGGCTGGCGAATATGAATCTGATAATATTTTTTTTTCTAATTTCACCACCTGAGGGGTGGGGGGTAGTTTTCGTGAAAACTGGTATATTGGGGTTTTCGAGGTTGCTGAAAGTGAATCTGATAATAAAAAACGTCCAAATCCCTGAGGGGTAGTTTTCTTGAAAATGTATATATTGGGGTTTTTGAGGTCGCTAAAACTAAATCTTTTAATAATTTTTTTCTAATTTCACCCCCTGATGGGTGGGTTTGTGAAAATTGGTGTATTGGGGTTTTTAAGGCTGCTGAAAAAGAATCTGATAATAAAAATGTTCTAACTGCACCGCCTAAGAGGCGAGGGGTAGTTTTCGTGAAAATTGGTATATCTTTATGGTTGCTAAAAGTAAATCTAATAATAAAAAGTCCATTTTACGCGCGGAGGTGTACAATTGGAAAGCTCTTTTACTGGGCAGTGTATTTTTTACAGTTCTTGAAATGTACACTGTAAAAACAGTATATGTAAATTAATTTTATAATTTATAAAAATATATTTTTTAATACCTATAAACCTATATTATTTATTTTTCTTGGAAGTAGGGGTGACCGGGGCTAATTGTCGCACTTTTCATTCAAAGTCAGTTTTTTCCTTTATTTTTGTATTTTTTTTTAATTGAGGGAATGGTAATTTTAGCTGCATGTTTCAGTAACATTATTGAAAGAAAAAACATAAAAAATTTTATAGGGTATTAAAGTTATGTTTTTTTTTTGTGAAGTCTTGAAAATTGCGACAACGTGCCCCATCACGGGGCACGTTGTCGCGGCACTTCGAGTATATTTTTTTGAAGAAATATAAAGGCATTTATAAAAATTATAAATAACTAATAAGACATGTGCCTCCCCACAAGCTGATTCTTATCTAACTTTTTACTTTTGTGCCAAAATTTCCAACTTTATAATTAAATAATATTTTTTTGATTTTTTCTTAATTTAATATAATTTAATAAACAAATTTATTTGCTATTCGACAAAGTTTCACTTTTTTAGACAGTTTTGAATAAAAAAATGCCAAAAAGGAAATGTTATACCATGAACATATCTCCAGATCATGCGACAACTAGCCCCAAACCAAATGCGACAACTAGCCCCAGTGGTCAATTTTACGTTATGTATCAAGTACTTTCTAATTAACGAATAAACACTCCTAAATGACAATATCAACAAATAATATACACCTTAAACTATTATTATACATAAAATTCTCTTATCTTAATGCTTTTAATCAGTAACAATAAGAAAAAATATTTACCACAAAAAAATTACTGGGCTCTTTAATTTTTACATTTTTTGGTTTATCTGGATGTTCTTTTAATTTATTGCATTTAAGTTAACAAATGATAAATGGCACTGTTGTAACGCAGCGGTTAATCTTGGTTTGGCGCAGAAAAATATTTTACTTTTTAAGATATAAGCACTTCGACAACTTACCCCTGCGACAACTAGCCCCGGTCACCCCTACTGGTATTTCGTATTTTTTAATAGTTACTTAATTTGAATCAATCTAATAATTTAAAATAATTACATTACATTTTTGTTCAACCTCGTACTGTTCTACTTAATTAAGCATCCCCTAAGTCCAGGACTTGTATGGGCTAGTAGTAGAGGGAACCACCGGCTTATACTGACTTTCGAACCAGTTTTTATAGGGAGTGTCCGCTTCACTTACGCCTTCGCCAAATTTCAATTATTAATTAACTGAAAAAGGCAAATCGGCGCCAGGGAGAATCGATCTCACGTTATTGGCTAGTAGACTTGTCATGTACAGACGCGGTAGACCAAGACACCAATCCTCCCATATGATACTTAATATTATTAATCTTTATTTACACGAAGTAATATTTATTTTAAATATTGTTTTTGTTAGGGTCGTAGGAAAAATAGTGTACATAGCTTGCCGGAAATGATCTTTCTTGCTGCGAGGTTCGTCCGAAATATTCGCTTATTCGAAATAATGGGAGATTTAGCTCAGGGTCAATGGCATCGATATAGCCTGACACTGATCTAATGATCGTGAGTTCAAACCTCACTGGCGCCGATTGCCTTTTTCAGTTAATTAATAATTGAAATTTGGCGAAGGCGTACTCCCTAGATAGTAGTAGTAGTAGTAGTAAGGGTGGGGAGGCTACAAGCCAGGCAACTAGGCCATTATGGCCCTTTTTGCCAGCCCCGAGCTGTCCCAGCCACACATCTACCCTACTCCCTGCCTAAACCTGCCGGACCTCCTTATAAAGGTCCCGATATCTGTCCAGGCAAGGGTACGCAACTCCTCTCTTAGGAGAGTTGCCACTCCGAAGATCTCCTGTCGTATTCTACCGAACCGATCGCATTGTCCTAGGAAATGGAAGGACGATTCTTCTTCTATCCCGCAACCGACCTTCATCTTGAACAGGTGCCTTCCTAGTCCACAGTGACCCGTGAGGATCCCTGTGAGTTGGCTGATCGTGGCTCGGCTTCTTCCTAGTAGCCACGCGGTTTTTGACTTGCTTGGACCGGAAAGGAAGTCCTTTGCCTGTCTGCAGTTCGTGACCGTTGACCAGCTTTCCCTTAGTTTTTCTCCAGCCCACGTGTTGAGGGCTGATGGCTCCCTAGATATGTTGGTTCGAAAGTCAATTAAAGCTGGTGGTTCCCTCTACTACTAGCCCACACAAGTCCTGGACTTAGGGGATGCTTAATTAAGTAGAATAGTACGAGGTTAAAAACAAACATTAATATGTATGTATTTACATTTTTGTCAAAAACTGAAAAATAAAAAATAATGACTTTTTAGTTTTAATAAGTAATGTTTATTACACAAATGATAATAAATTCAAGTTTTAAGTAGCCACAGTTTATGGTCAACAAAAGCATATAAACTTTGGCTATTAGACACTTAGTTTAAATAAGGGTTTTAAATAACGTTCCTATTATATCAAATTTGATAATATCACAAGCCGTGAATACATGTAATGCTTCGCATTCTACAGTATACCCTTCTGCATGGATAGTGTATTACGTTAAATACAATTCCATTATATATTTTTCACAGTATATGGTATATTTAATTTTCTCAAACTTAAAAAAAAAATATTTTCCTATGTAGAATCACCCCTTAAAATTATTGACCCTATTTCTGAATAACCCTGTATAGGTGTTTTTAATGCTCCAGTTTACACACAGACAGAAAAGCAGAAGAATAACAAACAAAATACACTGCCCAGTAAAATAGCTTTCCCATTTTTCAGATTTCCGCGTAAAATGAATTTTTTATTATCTGATTCACTTTTAGCAATCTTAAAAATATACCAATTTTCACGGAAACTCCCCGCCCCCAGCCTCTTAGGGGTGGAGTTGGAAATTTTTCTTTCAGCAACCTTAAAAAGCCCAATATACCAATTTTCACAAAAATTACCCCACACCCCTCTGGGGTGAGTTTAGAAAAATTTTATTATAAGATTTAGTTTTAGCGACCTCAAATCCCCAACATATAAATTTTCAAGAAAACTAACCCCTGCCCCTCAGGGGGTGGAGTAAGAATTGTTTTATTATCAGATTCACTTTTAGCAACCTGAAAAACCCTAATATACCAATTTTCACGAAAACTACCCCCAGCCCCTTTGGGGTGGAGTTAGAATTTTTTATAGATTCACTCTTAGCAACCTCAAAAACCCTAATACTCCAATTTTCACAAAAATTACCCCCGTCCCTCAGGGGGTGGATTTAATATTATTTTATTATCAGATTCACTTTCAGCAACCTCAAAAACCCCAATATACCAGTTTTCACAAAAACTCCTACCCATCAGGGGGTGAAATTAAGAAAAAAATTGTTATTAGATTCATATTCGTCGACCTCAATACCCCTATAAACCAATTTTAAAGATAATATTGAAAATATTTAAAAATATTTACCCCCCTCATCCCCTAGGGGGTGGAGTTAGAAAAATTTTATTATCAGATTCAATTTCAGCAACCTCAAAAACCCCTATATAGAATTTCCCCATTGCCCCCCTTGCTACACCCCAAATTTCAAGTCTCTAGCTTAAAGCGTTCTTAAGTGCACACAAAATTTCCCGGATCGATCTATCGACTGACATTTTTTTGCTCGAAATGGATTTATATCGACATAAAACGTCATAAAACGCAAAAATACGTAAAAAGACATGAAAATTTTTGCACGAATACAAGGGTTTCCAAAATTTTGAAAATTTTCAAAATGGGAAAGGAAAAATACCCTAGTGTAGGTAGTTTTTGAACATTTTGGTAGTTTGAAAACCTTCTAGCTCAAGCTGCGAAGAGTATTATAAGGTTAAGTTGCGGCTACGAAAGTGCGGTATGTTTGTACTTTCGCTTCCAAATCCCAGGTGTAAAACTTCGTCCACAAATTAAATATAAAGTCCAAATTGCTCTAAAGTTTCCCATATCTATTACGAAAAGTATGCTTTATTGTACAAGTACTATACAATCGTATTAAAGGTGTAAGTCCTTTGCGAAACAACTTAACACTCCGATATTTTAAGAAATCTTTGATATAGAGACTTGAAATTTGGACCAAAGGTTTTTTACAACGTATAAAATCTTTGGTAAATATTTTTAGCCTCTATGTCAAAGCGTTTTTGAAATATCGTATTATAAAGGACTTGCACCTTTGCACAGACTATAAGAACAAAGTTTATAGTATTCCGACAAATTTGCGTATACACTATACATTTTGATTAAAATTTTATCTGGCAATAGTGCACTTAGTGCGTTTTACTTGTAGATTATTTCAAATGTTTCTGCACTAAGCGACTTTCTAAAAGGAGTTAATTTATAAAAATATGATTGCTTGAATCATTTATATGATACAATATCGCGTTATTTATTGTACTGACAAACGCATACAAATTTTGCTATGTTAAAGTTGATGGAATATAGACAGAACAGGGAAACAGAACTTTACCTGTAAAATGACAATGCTTTTTACGTGTACTTTGGATGTGTAGGTAATAATTTAATTATCATTTGCATTGGTTTTTTTATTATCAGATAATTATCCTCGCTTACTACATAAATAACAAGAAAATAAAAAAAAACTAAAGTTCGCGGCAAGTTCGGAAACAGCCCTTAGAATTGCACCGTGAAGTGTTTTATCCTTTATAATGATTCATTATAATTATTGACTTTAGGAGATGCTTCTTGGCCCGCACAGCCGATGGCCAATGAAAACTGTCTTAGTTCTGGCATAGTAAACAGTTTCATATAATTAATAATAATTAATTATTATTATTAATTTTGAAAACGTTCTTTAAACAATCAAAAAGTCCAAACCCTTCATTTAAAAATCTAGTTTTTGAAAATTTATGTAAATATCTTGTTTTCTACTTTATAGTTATACATTACGTTTAATTAATAGAAGGGTTTTAATTTAAAATAGTTGTTTTTTATATTATTTTATTGACTTAGTGCTCTTTACTTGTAAGCCGACGTCGTGGGCCTACAAGTAAAAGGCACTAAGTCCATGTCTTTTCTCAAATTTAGTTGAATTAAACTACTTCAATTTTTCTTTATTTAACTACAAATGGGACATTATTATGTCCAAACATGTCATTGCAATATGCGGTAGTTCTTTTCCAAAAACAATTATTACAAAAATTAAAAAAACAACAATGAAAGTTAAATTTGTCAATATCTCAAAACCATGTTTTTGGACTTAGTGCCCTTTACTTGTAAGCCGACGATATATAGGGTGATTCAGAAATAAGTTACAAAAATCTATGAATAGTTTAAGGTTAAATAGAAATTTCCATAGAAAAAATAATATAATTGGATAAGATAATTGGATTTCATTTTTCCTTCGGGAATTGGCTGACCGCGGGGCTAACGCCTCTTGGTCAGCTAACCTTCCCTCAGGAAATTAAACTTTTTCCACCTCAGTATGTAATATATTATTTGTTTGGGCATATATATCGCTTTTTGGGTGTATATCAACTGACTGAATTTTATTCCGATAAATTTAATAATAAGGCCAAAAAACGATTGATCTGTTTTAGCTGGGACACCCTGTATATCTATTACTTATAAGTGTGCAAAATCTTACTATTTCGCCCAAAATCCAATACACTCCTGTAAAATAATGCTATAAAAAAGATATTATACATTTAATAATTCAAATATTCGTGGACAAGTTTGTAACGTACTAAACGAAATAAAAACTTAATATTTAATTTAAGCTTAACTAATCGTGGTAACGTATCCTTTGAAGTTTAAACGAAGTAAATTTTGTAAAATTGAATTATTCATACATGAAGAATACAATTTTCATAAGGGGTCAAACGCCAAATGGCGTCAATCGATTTTTAAGAAGGAACAAAAATTTAATTTATTCTTTGCTGAACCAAAATTTTAACTAACAATGCCTAAAAATTTGGTATTTTCAAACTAATACATTGCGGTCCAAAAGTCACCCCCCCCCCTCTCTTAACTTTTGAACGAGTAAAGATATCGACTTTAAAGAAGGATATCGTTTTAAATGTGATTTTTGGGCTAATTGAGAAGAACATGTTTTTGTTTAAAAAAAGTACAAAATTATGAAAATAAATGATAAAAAATTTTGTAACAAGTTTATTTTAATAAAGAACAAAATACAAAAAAAATAAAAACTCGTCAGGAATTATTTGTTATCGTAAACCTGACAACAACGCATTATTCTTGCGCTAAATGTGACTATCATACTGAAAAAAAGTAATATTTTTTGTTTATCTAAAAACCAAAATAAAAGCATTTGTATATGGAATGTATAATAAAAACACTGTACAATATTAATTAAATATATTTATTTAAGTTAAAAGTCTATATGGAACTTTTTCATAATCTACTTTTAAATCATATCATGGAAATAAACTGGGGCAACACTGTCCCATGAAACTGGATGCTTTGAAGTTGCTGGTTTGCTTACAAAGTTATTATAAATACATCAAAAATAACTACATAATCGAACTGAAACTTAAGATACTGGTCACATGTCAAGCCTTATTACACATTGAGTTAGAGCATGTTAATTTAACATTGTTAAATCCGTAAAAACTAATAAAACACAACAAAATATTTTAATTTTATAGTCAAAAGCAGTGAACACAACATAGACTCTTTCCTTTGGCCCCACTGTAGTAGTCAATGTACAGTTATTTTTATTTTGACGACATGACACTTGAAGTTTCGTTAGGTGCAATGTTGCCAAATCGTGTATTGACATTTGTCAAAATTTGTAATTAACATAATTAATTAAAGTATGTTCTTGGATGTAAAAAGGGCTAAAATTTTGGTTAAGTATTTATTTTTTATGTATCTATAAGCATGTAAAGTCTTATCGTTGCAGGCGATTTAGCCCAAAATACGATACCCTCCTTTGGTACTTGTAATTAAAACATCTTAAACTATCCTTCTGCATATGTTTGATATTTTTAACTCTTAAAATGTGGGTGGGGGCATGGGGGGATATTTTTTTAATGGAAAGGGTATCATGTGATACATCATTTCAAAGCATATAAAATTGTCCATTCCTTTGTATGTTTTTACAAGCTTTTATTTACCTTGCAATGTTTGTTATTAGTATGTATGTTTGTTTAGGGCAAATTTGCCAAAGAGTTTTTCGCCCACTTAGAAAGCTAAAATTTGGTACACATGCTTAACTCGGCTGACAATACAATTTTATATAAAACTTAAAAAAATCCAATTTTTGTGAAAAATACGTCAAAAAAATGACAGTTCCAAATCGAGTTCAAGGTCGGAAAATATTTTTTTTATTTGCGGCCCTATACCCTATAAAATTTTGCGTTAAGTATGGCCTTATAGCAGTTTTTAGGCCACCCTACACATAGCGGGCGTACTATCAACTGGCACCTGGCGCCTGAGGCAAGGGGAGGACAAGAGGTGATATATTGCGTGTAAACTATAGGCGACGTTAAATTTTTTACATTACAGGCAGATGCCAATTGATAAATTTAGATATTATGTATGTACATATTTAGGTATGAGCCAAACTACCGATTTCATGCAAAAACCACATATGGCCAAAAATGGCATTTAACGCCTTATGAAATTTGTACTCAAACAAACCAGGGCACTTGTTTAAAATGCAATTTTCTACGAATACATTTTCAATTATTCAACGAATATGACTAAAGTGTTTGTATTTTTAGCTTTTTATAAGAAAATTGATAGACCATCAATTTATTTCAAAATATTATTAAATAGTAAAACAACGTAAATATTTTAAACCAACTGTTTGATGAATAAATTAGAGTAAATTAAAGAGAAATTATAGTCGGTTGTCTATTTTTTTATTTTTTGTATAAATATACACTGAAACACACATGCACATGCTTCTCTTATTTTTTTTTTATTTTTATAATGTTTAGATCTAATACACTGATGGAATAATAGCGTTATTAATACAACAACATAGTGTTATATATGCGCCAACCACAAGTTGTACTATAGTATAGTACTAACTATGACATAAGATAACATTTTTGTCGTATTTATAACAATATTATGTTCTTAACCTCTTTATTCTACAACTGGTTGTTGTATCGTATAACATATTTATGTTATAACATATTACAAAATAAGGTTGGCGCCTATATTTCAACAACATTTCTATCAGTGTAGGATACTTACCCTTATCTGTAAGCCGTATTTTATTTTTTTTACCTGAAAAAAAAATAAGAAAATCATTACCTACATCTACACCAATAAATAAATAAATAAATAAATTTACATCGTTTACAAATAAAAAGTGCACCTTAAGGCTCTTTACTGATTAGTTACACGTGCCCTAAATTTACCTTTACTTAATTAATCTGTACAAAAAAATAATGAGAAATAATATTTACCCTAAAATCATACCGTGTATCAAAATGATCAAACGCTTTCTTACAAACGTTTAGTGTCAATGGTTGATCTTGAGTTTCTGAAAATGGTACTCTTCTAAAATGGGTTAACTTGTAATACTTTTCACTTGATGATAAAATTCCCTTATAACAATAATGCCCAATTTTCATAGTACACATAAAAAGTTTCTGAAGTAGCAATAAACAGGATGTCCAGTAAATTATATCATTAATTTTAAGGGGTGATTCTACATAGGAAAATATGAAAAAAGTTTCTATAAACATATGTCTAAAATTGCGTCGTCAGGTGGCTAAAAAATTCGGTTTTTATTTAAAAACTCAGGAACGCTTTGAGGTACAGCAACGAGGATTTGAATGTAAACTAACCTTAATAAAGCCCATCTTCGTATGCTATCTTCGTGTACTTATTTTAAACAGGGTTGTGCAAAACTGGGGGGCCTTATTAGTTTTTTGGAATATAATTCCTCAGGTCAATATACATAAAAAGGTACTTGTTCTAATACTGTAGGATTAATCGTTTTCGAGAAAAATTCATTTGAAGGTGAAATTTCACGGATCGAAGACGAAAAAGTACTAATAATATTATGTTTAAAACCAAAATTTCAATGAATCAGGGTTATTCTATATCAAAAACTAAGAAAAAAAGTTTCTAGGTCGAAAGATCGGTTTTAAAGCTACTGAGGCCCTTTAAAAATGGCGCATTAGGAGCCCATAGCACCCTTAGGATTGATTTTTGGAAGTACCTGTATGAGTTTTTTTTTCTTAGTTTTTGATGAATGTGAGTACCTTTTTTATGTAGTTTGACCTGAGGAATCATATTACAAAAATAAAATCACAAAAAAGTTACACAGAAAAAAGTTCGGGACTAAAAAGTAATAAGGCCCCCAGTTTCGATCACCCCTGTTTAAAATAAGTACACGAAGATAATTCTTGAAAATAACATACGAAGATGGGTCTTATTAATCTTAGTTTACATTCAAAACCTCGTTGCTGTACCTCAAAGCGTTTCTGAGTAATTAAATAAAAGCCGAACTTTCTAGCCACTTTCAAAGGGGCTTAGCTCCCTTACGACGCATTTTTAGACATATGTTTATGTGAACTTTTTTTTATATTTTTCTATGTAGAATCAAGCCTTAAAATTAATGACATCATTTACTGGATATCCTGCATGTATAAAGCAAGTTATAAAGCTCATGTGTACGTAGACCTTTACAATGGCCGGTTCAGATTCATCCCAGTGTCGAACAAGACCCTATTTAATATAATCTATTTCTGATATACAAAAAAAAGTATGGCAAGAGAAAAAATGTTATCAACCTGAAATCATGTGTATCAAAATAATCAAAAGCTTTTTTTAAATCAACAAGCGTGTTATGTCACCATTATTTGACATTTTACTAAAGTGTCAAATAATGGTTGATCTTAAATTGTTGAAAATTTGACTTAATAGTCTAAATTTTTTTAACTATCCCATCTTTTAATAGTTTGCCCTGCGTAATAAAATTTCCATATAATAATAAGGTCCAATTATCATTGTACACATAGAGAGTTTCTGGAATAGCGATGTATAGAACACGTTATAGAGAGCTCATGTGTACGTAGATCTTGACAATGGTCCGCATAGATTCGTCCCGGTGTCGAACAAGACCCTATTTAATAAATCTAATTCTGACATGCACACAACGCATATATTATTTATCTGGTGCCTGCGACCGGACAATTGCAGTTGACAAACACCGATATGGCCATTATTTGAATATATAACATCGTGATCCACCTATCGACTGCATTATTAATTAATACAAAATACACAACATGCATGTTTGTGCCCGCATAATTGCAACTAAATTTGTGGCACTTTCATAAATTAACTGATATTGGTATTGGCTTAGATTTTGTTTAAATTTGTGAACATAAATTCGCTTTATTGGTCTATTCTGTATTCTTTGTGACCGGCTAATAGCTCATGAAACAGATCCTGATAATTAATCACGATCCTTGCTCTAAATTGGAACTTCCAATCTAAATTTTCTGCCTTTCATATGTTACAAAGAACCATACAGTCGGTCAAGTAAAGGCGTGTCGCCTATAACGTGTAGTCGGTAAGAGAGTGCCCTACTTTTTTTTTCGGGGATATACTTTACTTCCTTACCGACAATGTTTTGTACATAAAGACTTTTTCTGAACCTTATTTTTAGTGACTCAGCACGTTTTAAAACATGAGTGTAGCGTACACATCACGGTTCGAGGCTGTCTTCCTCTGTTTGCACCCGAAAGGTCCGAAAATGGCTCCTACAGCGGCTGCAAAGTATATGGGAAAGTCAAAGACATTTGTCAAAAAGTGGGTGAAACGATACTCGAAAACGAAAAATTTTGACGACTTAGCAGATCGTGGCTCAACAGGAAAGGTGTCGGCTAAGCACGAAAAAATGATTTTAAACAAGTTTTCGCAGTATCCAAAATTAACCCTGCGCCGAGGGGCAAAAAAACTGATGCAGAAAGGTTTGGATATATCACATGAAACGATTCGTACTCATCTCCAGGCTCAGGACTTAAAGTGGCGAAGTACAATAAAGAAACCTTTGTTGAGTAAAACAAAAAGAGAAAAACTACTCGCGTGAGGTAAGGGAAACATCGATAGAGACTGGAGCAAGGTTATTTTTACCGATGAAGCCTCCTTTTGGGCTTACATTATCAACCCCCGAATCTGAAAATCCTCCACCAACCGATTGGTCCAGCGAACCGTGAAACACCCTGTAAAGTTCCATGTTTGGGGGTGTCTCTCGGAAAATGGTTTTGCATTTTTATTTCTCTTTACGTACAACTTGAACACCACCGAGAAAATGGTCGAGATTTACAAAAAAGCTCTTATACCGACTGCCAAACGTTGGTATGGCGATAAAAATAAGCAATGGAGGCTCCAAGAGGACAACCAGTGGAAGAGGACATCCGACATCATCACGCTGGATTGGCCGTCCCAATCGCCAAATTAGTGGAAAACACCTAGCACAGGCATAAGCTTATTTGGGGCATTTTAAACCATGTATTACAAAAATTTAAATAAATAAAATATATAAATTTTCTTAAGATAAAATAATTTTAAGGATTTTTTCTTCTTTTGACAACGCAAGGCCCTGAAAATGACCTAAACCTTTGCAACACTTTAGTAAACAAAAGTTTAGACCTAAAAATAACTTTTTTCCTATATATTTTATTACTTCCAGTTATTTGAGTTAAAATACAGTCCACTTCATACAACAGTTATATTACATTAGGATAGGGTTAAATTTTTAAAGCACTGGGTATCGGTTAACCCCAAATTAGCAACTTTGCAAGATATCTTGAATTCCTGCAAAGCGAAAGATAGCAGGAGAGAGAGGGAGAAGGGCCATTCCAGAAAAAGTTAACCTGGATCTTAATTTTTAAACTGTTTAAAAACATATCAACTTTAGGTTCCACAATAATAAAAATTCCAGTGTTATTGAGCAAAAAGGATTCGCATAAAAAATTAAAAATCAAATTTTAATAACTACTTTTTTAAAATAACATCTTTACAATGTTCCATTTCTTAGATTCACATTTTTAAAAACAATAACCTGGACTGCCAATTAATTATATGATATACGGCTTGTAACCCTTTATTAATTAAAAAAAGTTTATAATAAATAAATAGATTTATAAAATACTTTAAACATGTTTTTTTTCTAACGCCAAAAATTATGAAAATTGTGTTTCAGTTGTCATTTTGTGTGCATTTTCCTCAGCATCTGATTATCGTTAAGATTGAACCATGTATGTTGGGAAATTTTATTTAACCCTTACAGATTAGTAAACAAAATAGATCTAAAAACTCGTAGAAAATTTCTTTTTCCCACGATCCTCTATGAAAATGACATTTAACACAATCTTTTGTTCTTGAGAAAACGCCTTATATCACACTAGTTTGATATTTTCATATCATACTAGTTTGATATTTTCATATCGCACTAGTTTGATATTTATGTATGGAGAGTTGCCTAATTTTATTTAGATATTTACCTCGTAGATTCTAAGGATTTTATTCGCCTTGTTTTATAAGCCATTTTCCACCTTCCACCACAGCCTTTTGTGATATATTTTATGTTTTTTAATCCAAATATTTCTGTTTTTTATGTCAAAAAATAGAAACTATAGTTATAACGTTACTATTGTGACCATAACTGTGTAGATTTTATAAAAATTATTTAATTTAAATTTAGTTACCTTTTATTTTATGAAAAACAATAAAAATAAAAATTAGAAAATTTTAAAATAAGAATGTTCATATTTTTTCGGGATCGTAGGAAAAATAGTCTACATAACTCGTTGGAAAGTATATTTCATACACTCGACTGGCGGCTCATTTGTAAACCTTCCCACTCGCGTGAAATATGCCACTTTCCAAACTAGTTATGTAATATACTATATTTTAACTGTACTCATGTTTCCAGGTTAAAAATTTGTTACATCAGTTACGATTAATTTTCGTTAATATTTTTTCATAAAATTCTGTAGGTTACGCCAATAAATGTGTTAATAAAGTTTGGGAAGTACGTGATTTCTTGTCCCACTGTGTTCCACGCCTTGACCTGGCCTGTAATGAAAAATCGAGACCAGTAAACTAATTATTACTGGTCTGCAATTTAAATCATTAATTTCCGCTAGATGGCGCCACCGATTAAAACATCATTATTAATGCTTAAAGCAAGATGATCGTACTGCTTTTGTCATGATAAACACGAATATAATCTAATACATTACGTTTAAAAAACTTAAATGTACAGTTTTAGTCAATGTTTTTTACGTTTGAGACTGACTGAGAAGGATAATAAATGTTATAATCGGTGCCTTGTGAGCTATCAACAAATGTTTTTTTGTGGTTGTTTATTTGGGTTACGCGTACTATTTCAGGGTCGACCTGTAATCTACTATTGTTAGTTACACAGGAATGACCCAGAAGCAAAACACATCGTTGAATCAACAGGTGGCGTTTTTTCGACATAATCATCTACTTTAACAAGTTGTTACGATAGTTTTACAGCAAGTTTACAACTTTTTAAATACAATCCTTTTCTTAAACTACTTCACACTACATAATACAAGAACATTTGATTAGTTTAAAAGTGTCATAAAATTTTAACGAAGCTTCGCAACGTAAGCGAAAATGATCATAAATATTGGGTTTTTAATAACAAACGTGGCATGTAGGATAAAAACATGAAAATGTTCCAAATTAGATTTTTATACATTGTGCATGCATTTTTACATGCAACTTTATTTTAAAATTAATATGCGCACGTGCGTTGGTAATTTTTCCTGTAACTTTCCAGGCATTTTAATTTTCAAGGTCAAAATTTAGCAATTTTAATAATTTTTTAGGGAATTTTTAGTTTTACCAATATAAAAGGTTATTCAGAAATAAGTTCAAGAAATTTAAGGGGTGCTTCTACTTTAAAAAATAAGAAAAAAAGTTTCTATAAAGCCCTAAGGGAGCTGCGGTCCTTCGATAATGGACACATTGAATGGGGAACAAAAAAAGCACCAATAAAATTTTAATACTGCAGGGCGATTCTTCGCTTAAAACTAAGCAAAAAAGTATTCTTCACCAGAACACCTAAATTTAATATTAAAGGAGGTATAGCCTTTTAAAAAGTAACATTTTAAGTGGCACAAAATGTTACTTCTTTTTAATTGCATTTTTTTAAAACGGTTGCTCCTACAGTGTTACACTATATGACATTTTTTATGTATTTTTACTGAAGGAATCTATATTTATTAAAAAAAATCCAAAAAAATACACATAAAAAAGTTTGGGATAAAAATGTGTTAAGCCTCACATAATTTGTCCGTCTAGGCACGCCTCTGGATAAATTCAAAAAAATAAATTAACATTAATTTATTGCCCTTATTAATACTAGTATACATGCAAAAGCTCGTCGCTCTAGCTTAAAGGGTACAAGAGTTATTAATTAAAAACTTTATTTTTCATACAATTTTAAAGAGCCGTAGCTCCCTTAGGTTTCATTTCCGGACCAACCTTTATAGAAACTTACCTAACGTAGAATAACCTCTTAAATGTCTCGAACTTATATCTGAATAACCCTGTATAAAAAAAAACCTTTTAAAAGGTTTTATAAATAAATTAATACGTTTTTTAAAAACTAAGACCTTAAATTTTTTTAAAATGTTCGTCTGCGGTGTTGAACTAAATCCCAATGATGTAATCACATGGCAAAATTTCACTGAAAGATAATTTTTATAAAATTTTTCTCAGTTAATATTTTCTTGATATTGTTTTCAAACAGTACTAAAATATTCCCACTTAATAACGTTTATAGAGGGGGGTCACTGAGCATTTTTTTAATAAGGGCTGCCAATTTGTAGTTACGTCACTGGCATAAAACGTGTTATTACTTATGAAGGGAGCGCGAAATTCCTAGGCCTGAAGCCATTAAATATTAACGTCGCTTACAAAATTTATAACCCCCTGCTCACTCTGTATTAAAATTAATTATTTAATATTAAACTTTGTATTTTTTTGTTAGACTCGTTCGTTATTCCGAAATAATTTATAAAATTTTATGTCTGTGTTTAATAAAATCCGAGGAATTATGTATAAGCGTTTATAATTGTATTTTCGTGAGTTTCAGTCGCGGTTTTGTTAAACTTTTGTGGATTTCTCATCGCTTTTCGACTTTCGTTTTATACAGGGGTTCGCAGGATGAAAGATTTCAAACATTTTTTTAATTGCATTTTTTCGAAAACTAAAATAGACCGAGCAATTTTGGAAACGGATTCAGATTCTGCGGACAAGTTTTAACTAGAATTGTTATATTTATTCCTAAATTATATCTAAAATTGTAAAGAAACAGGGCCAACACCAACTGCCAACATTACACAGGCCCAAAAATTATTCTTTTGTGAGTCTTGGATTCCAATATGATATTCCTATGTATTTTTTTCCGCTAAAACCGAATCTGTAACCCGTTTAACCCTTACGCGTCAGGATTTTGAGATAACTTCAAAAAACACTTGAAAAACTACTGAAACCGCTAAAATCATCTACTCCATACCACTTTCACCCCTTACTCCAAATTCGCAATTTCTAATCCCATAATCCCCTAACCTCAAAATACCATTACTCCATAACCTCAAAACTAACTTCATTAAGTAGAAAAATCTGGTTTGGGAAAACAGAACAATTACGTGAAATTTTATTGTAGAACATAGTTATGAATAAGTAACTGTATAACCCTAAAATCCCATCACACCTAATAACCCCCCTTCACTCCGTAACCCCAAATATTATAACCTCTTAACCCCATCATCCTATTCTGTGGAGAAGTCCGGTTCTCGAAATCGTAAGAGTTTTGTGAGTGAAGTCATGAATCAAGGTCTACTTCATTATTTTTTTTAACCGGACTCTCCACGGGATTAAGGGGATATAGTATATGGGATTACGAAGTGAAGGGATTTTAAGGTTATGGTGTTAGGGGATTTTGGGGTTATAGAGTTACTTACCCTATGACTATGTTTCACAAAAAAAAAAGAAAAATTAGTTCTGTTTCCCCAAACTAGATTTCTATAATACTTAATGAGGTTACGGGGTTTGGAGGTTATGCGGCTATGGTATTATGAGGTTAGGGGATTATGGGGTTCTGGGGTTACAGAATTAGTAATTTGGGGACAGGAGGGTGACATTGGTATGGCATATATAATTTTAGCGGTTTCAGTAGTTTTTCGGGTGTTTTTTGAGGTTATGTCAAATACCTGACGTGTAGGGGTTAAACGGATTGCGGATTCAGTTTCAGGGGGGAAAATACATAGGAATATCATATTGGAATCCAAGACTCAGAATTTTTTTTGTGGGCCTGTGTTATCTTTGAAAAACGATCTGCTGCGGTTTGGCTGTTGACGGTTATGAATAGCCTGGACCCCATTTTACCAATAATCACTGTTTTTGTGCTTCAGGACTATCCAATTCAGGATACACCAACCTTTTAAATAATTTAATTAATTAATAATTTAACAATTAAATTATTTAAACATGTTACTTATTTTGCATTTCATTGCATTTTCATTATAATTATTTATTATTGAAAGTACCGAATATGTGCACATATATGTGGTGCCAACAGAGAATTGTAACAAAACTGTCCCCCAAAGGCATCTTAATAAAAAATTATGTCGTTCAGCCTGCACTTAACAGTTTAATCCGAATATATTAAAATTCAAAAAATGCAATTATTAGACATAATAAATTATCAAAAGGTGTGGAATCGACTGTTCACACTTTCTGAACTTAATTTGGGATAATAGGTTTGGACTGAAGGGTTTGGGAGAACAAATCTTAAAATAAATTGAGGTTATCTTAAAGGTATATTAGATATTCATATGAAATTGCCTAGATCGTCACAAGCCCTTTAACATAATATATTTTTTCCGCGCAAAGGATTAACAGCGATAAAAATTTTACGTAAAAAAATATTAAAACGAAATAAAAATAGCGAAAACTCTTACCACGAAAAGTTTTAATAGCAAAATGCAAAATATATAGCGAAAGTAATAGCCGCGAAAATATTTAACGCGCAAAGAAAATTCCGCGTCTAATTTTAAATTATAAAAATACGTTTTTTTTTTAGGGGATTATGGGGTTCTGGGGTTACAGAATTAGTAATTTGGGGACAGGAGGGTGACATTGGTATGGCATATATAATTTTAGCGGTTTCAGTAGTTTTTCGGGTGTTTTTTGAGGTTATGTCAAATACCTGACGTGTAGGGGTTAAACGGATTGCGGATTCAGTTTCAGGGGGGAAAATACATAGGAATATCATATTGGAATCCAAGACTCAGAATTTTTTTTGTGGGCCTGTGTTATCTTTGAAAAACGATCTGCTGCGGTTTGGCTGTTGACGGTTATGAATAGCCTGGACCCCATTTTACCAATAATCACTGTTTTTGTGCTTCAGGACTATCCAATTCAGGATACACCAACCTTTTAAATAATTTAATTAATTAATAATTTAACAATTAAATTATTTAAACATGTTACTTATTTTGCATTTCATTGCATTTTCATTATAATTATTTATTATTGAAAGTACCGAATATGTGCACATATATGTGGTGCCAACAGAGAATTGTAACAAAACTGTCCCCCAAAGGCATCTTAATAAAAAATTATGTCGTTCAGCCTGCACTTAACAGTTTAATCCGAATATATTAAAATTCAAAAAATGCAATTATTAGACATAATAAATTATCAAAAGGTGTGGAATCGACTGTTCACACTTTCTGAACTTAATTTGGGATAATAGGTTTGGACTGAAGGGTTTGGGAGAACAAATCTTAAAATAAATTGAGGTTATCTTAAAGGTATATTAGATATTCATATGAAATTGCCTAGATCGTCACAAGCCCTTTAACATAATATATTTTTTCCGCGCAAAGGATTAACAGCGATAAAAATTTTACGTAAAAAAATATTAAAACGAAATAAAAATAGCGAAAACTCTTACCACGAAAAGTTTTAATAGCAAAATGCAAAATATATAGCGAAAGTAATAGCCGCGAAAATATTTAACGCGCAAAGAAAATTCCGCGTCTAATTTTAAATTATAAAAATACGTTTTTTTTTTAGGGGATTATGGGGTTCTGGGGTTACAGAATTAGTAATTTGGGGACAGGAGGGTGACATTGGTATGGCATATATAATTTTAGCGGTTTCAGTAGTTTTTCGGGTGTTTTTTGAGGTTATGTCAAATACCTGACGTGTAGGGGTTAAACGGATTGCGGATTCAGTTTCAGGGGGGAAAATACATAGGAATATCATATTGGAATCCAAGACTCAGAATTTTTTTTGTGGGCCTGTGTTATCTTTGAAAAACGATCTGCTGCGGTTTGGCTGTTGACGGTTATGAATAGCCTGGACCCCATTTTACCAATAATCACTGTTTTTGTGCTTCAGGACTATCCAATTCAGGATACACCAACCTTTTAAATAATTTAATTAATTAATAATTTAACAATTAAATTATTTAAACATGTTACTTATTTTGCATTTCATTGCATTTTCATTATAATTATTTATTATTGAAAGTACCGAATATGTGCACATATATGTGGTGCCAACAGAGAATTGTAACAAAACTGTCCCCCAAAGGCATCTTAATAAAAAATTATGTCGTTCAGCCTGCACTTAACAGTTTAATCCGAATATATTAAAATTCAAAAAATGCAATTATTAGACATAATAAATTATCAAAAGGTGTGGAATCGACTGTTCACACTTTCTGAACTTAATTTGGGATAATAGGTTTGGACTGAAGGGTTTGGGAGAACAAATCTTAAAATAAATTGAGGTTATCTTAAAGGTATATTAGATATTCATATGAAATTGCCTAGATCGTCACAAGCCCTTTAACATAATATATTTTTTCCGCGCAAAGGATTAACAGCGATAAAAATTTTACGTAAAAAAATATTAAAACGAAATAAAAATAGCGAAAACTCTTACCACGAAAAGTTTTAATAGCAAAATGCAAAATATATAGCGAAAGTAATAGCCGCGAAAATATTTAACGCGCAAAGAAAATTCCGCGTCTAATTTTAAATTATAAAAATACGTTTTTTTTTTAGGGGATTATGGGGTTCTGGGGTTACAGAATTAGTAATTTGGGGACAGGAGGGTGACATTGGTATGGCATATATAATTTTAGCGGTTTCAGTAGTTTTTCGGGTGTTTTTTGAGGTTATGTCAAATACCTGACGTGTAGGGGTTAAACGGATTGCGGATTCAGTTTCAGGGGGGAAAATACATAGGAATATCATATTGGAATCCAAGACTCAGAATTTTTTTTGTGGGCCTGTGTTATCTTTGAAAAACGATCTGCTGCGGTTTGGCTGTTGACGGTTATGAATAGCCTGGACCCCATTTTACCAATAATCACTGTTTTTGTGCTTCAGGACTATCCAATTCAGGATACACCAACCTTTTAAATAATTTAATTAATTAATAATTTAACAATTAAATTATTTAAACATGTTACTTATTTTGCATTTCATTGCATTTTCATTATAATTATTTATTATTGAAAGTACCGAATATGTGCACATATATGTGGTGCCAACAGAGAATTGTAACAAAACTGTCCCCCAAAGGCATCTTAATAAAAAATTATGTCGTTCAGCCTGCACTTAACAGTTTAATCCGAATATATTAAAATTCAAAAAATGCAATTATTAGACATAATAAATTATCAAAAGGTGTGGAATCGACTGTTCACACTTTCTGAACTTAATTTGGGATAATAGGTTTGGACTGAAGGGTTTGGGAGAACAAATCTTAAAATAAATTGAGGTTATCTTAAAGGTATATTAGATATTCATATGAAATTGCCTAGATCGTCACAAGCCCTTTAACATAATATATTTTTTCCGCGCAAAGGATTAACAGCGATAAAAATTTTACGTAAAAAAATATTAAAACGAAATAAAAATAGCGAAAACTCTTACCACGAAAAGTTTTAATAGCAAAATGCAAAATATATAGCGAAAGTAATAGCCGCGAAAATATTTAACGCGCAAAGAAAATTCCGCGTCTAATTTTAAATTATAAAAATACGTTTTTTTTTTTCATACTTTTTCGTTAGCTACACCAAGTTTAATATATTATATCGCCAATTTGTTTAATTCAGTTTTATAATTGCATAACAAAATTTTAATATAATTCAGTTGTTAGGTCTGCTTTTTAAAAATATATGTAAGTAAAATTATGATTATTACTATATTACTAATAAATATAATATATAACCAATTTCTTTATATTGGTGTTATAAGTTTCGTATTTTAAAAAACATAAATATGATTAAATTGTTTGGGTTGGTTTGTTTGGTTTTGTTTTTGATAAAAATAAAAATAAAACTATGATTATAAAGTAAGCGTTTTATTCAAAAAATTATAATATATATTTTAAGGTTATTTTTTTAAATTAAAATTTAACCGCGTTTATATTATTGCGCGGCAAAAGTATGCGCGATTATATTATTACGATGTAAAAGTATTTTTAATGTCGCTTTAATAGTTTCCGCGGTAAATGTTTTCGCGGTAATAATTTTTCGCAGTAAATGTTTTCGCGGTAATAATTTTTGCCGGTAATTACTTTTTCGCGGTGAAACCTTTCGCGGTTAAATCATTGCGCGGTAAATGTTTTCGCGGTAAAATTTTTGCTGTAAATTTTTCGGCAAAGCCTCCTAGATCCATAATATGTATGTAAACATAATATTTTAACATAATATGTTAACATATATTGTCGAATAATAACGAGCGATGCCAATACTGGTAACAAAGGCACTAGTCACAAAAGTATGGCCAATAAACATCAGACGTGTTATAAAAGGAAAGTGGATTTTAAATTAGGGAAGTCAAAGCCACATTTTTTTTCACACTTGTGCGGGAAAGTACCGCTTTCCAAATGGAAATGTGTGCATAAAAGTGCTACTTTTCGCGCGCCAATAGAAAAAAAAAAGTTAAGGGCTTTTTGTTTCATAATTGGAAAAAAATAAAGTTTTTAATTTTTTTTTTGTGAAAAGAATATTGTATTTATTGAACTGATTTCTTTTGGACATATTTATAAAACATATTAAGAATATAATTTTTGTTGCATTTTTAGTACATCTTGTCCACTTCAGAGGGCGTCTTCCACAAGGCACTTTATATAAACGAAACACATAGAGAAAAACTCCAACGGGATTCATTTATAAGACTAAATACTTGTAACCAAAGCTAAAAAATATTATATTTTTAATATTTTTATTATTTTATAAATATTTTTCTGAAAAATGTAATGGCTTTTTTTTTTAATTTTTCAGAAAAATGTTTATAAAATGAATAAAAATACTAAAAATAGAATATTTTTTAGGTTTAGTTACTAGTATTTAGTCTTATGAATAGAATCCCGTTGGAATGTTTACTCTACGTGTTACAGGAAGCCCAAAAACTGTGGAGCCGTTTAAAAAGTGTCTTTTGGAAGACGCCCTCTGAAGTGGTCAAGATGTACTAAAAATGCAAAAAAACATTTTTTTTTATTCTTAATATGTTTTATAAATATGTCCAAAAGAAATCAGTTCAATAAATACAAAATTCTGTTCACAAAAAACGAACTAAAAAGCTTATTTTTTTCCAATTATGAAACAAAGTCACCTTAATTAAATTTTTTGCTATAGTTAGTCGCGTCACCAATTTATGATTATCTTGTTTTTAAAGGAGACAAATTGTGCACATGCCCAAATGTTGTGACAAATGACAGCGTTTAAAGCAGACGATTATGCAAAACCCACCGGAAAAAATTGCTCGCCTAAAAAGGAGTTGAAATATCGAAAATTGCAAGGTTCCTCGTTAAGATCGATGACGAGCAAAGTGGAACGGGTTGTATAAGTTATTCCATTTTGTTGAAATGATTAATTGTTTTTATCAAAAATTAACGTGCAAAATCTACATTTACAAGTCAAAAATGGCTGTTTGAAATAACGATTATCATACTTACTTGATCATAACTTTATAGCTCTAGAAATAGCCAAAAACAAACACATTTTTTAGACTGCCGTATTCGAAAGTATATTCATTGGCTACTCATTTTTTTAGAGAAAGCTGTAAATATCATACGCATGTACCGAAAGGCCACTTTATGTTGAATACTTTTCTGAAAATAAATCCACAAAAAAGTTTGGGCTTAGTTTGCGAGATATTTCGGATGGATCGTTTTCAAATGATCACCCTGTATACCTACCGACCAATATTGATAATGTCAAAATTTTAAAATGCCCTTTGGCTCCGACAATGTTGATAAAATAAGATTATTAAGTATATTTACAAAAATGACGGGGGCAATATCATTATTATATATTTTTATAGATTGTCATTTTATAATGTAAATAATCTCCAATGAAATTGAAAATGATTTATCTTACATAAATGAGGGGTTCAGAGCAGAAGTGGATCAAGTCCTTATGAACTTGATCCTTTTCTGCTCTGAACCCCTCAATTGTCTGTCTGTACAAGGGTGCTTTTTAAAATGTATCATGCGCCTTCGCCAAAATTGTAAATGTGTAGCTTTAATAACACGTATGGTATATATATTTTTATTTTATTCTAAAATAATTTTCTATTAAAATAATAGGTAAATTTGTGTTTCGCAAATTAAATTAGCTAATACCAGTATAACTTGATCAATATTGTCATAAATCAAAGCCCATCCCTAATATACAAACCAGCATGACATGTTCCAAAAACATTTAGTAATCATTTTAATTAGTAATAAATGTTTTATATATTCAATATATTAATTACACTAAAACAACCTGGATAATACACTGTAAGAAGTAATCTGAATATTCAGTGAGAATTTGTCGCGCAAGCTTTTAGCGTGAAAAGCCATTAAGCTACAGTTTCCTTCAAAAGTCGCAGTCGCTGACGACTGCGACCGGGTAGCCGCGACCGAGTCGTTAAGACATCTCCAATGCATTTTAAATGTCCCTGTTTTCCTAGCTGCTGCCGAGTCGATACTACTAACTACCGGTCGCCGTTCGTTTGGTCGCCGGTCGCTTGACCGCTCCGGGAGCAGACGTACGACTAATTCGTCATGAATTTGACTGTGAAACAGGTGGTTTTGCACTATTACAAGTGTCTTTCACTGTTTCACTCAATTAGAATTGCTTGAAATCTCTCCACCTCTTTCAGCCGAAACATCCCATCAACCGTTTACTTTCCCCAAGTCTTGCGTTAGTAAAAAAAAATCGAAAAAAAATTATTGCTTTTTTTACGTCTCCGGACGTTTTATATCCAAAAAATATTATTTCCGTCAAAAAAATAAATTCTGTCTGTCGGTCTGTGTCCGGGAAATTTGTGACCACGATAACTCAAGAACGCTTCAGATTAAAGACTTCAAATTTCGACCATAGGTTTATTATCCAAAGTTCTAGGAGGGGATTGTTTTTGGTAAAAAATCGAATTGGGGTAAGGGGGTAAAATGGGGTAAAAACAATTTTTTTCAAAATTTATTTTTGAAAAATTTAAAAATGTTAGTTTAAATAGAGAATTTTATAAGCTTTAAAATGATGTATCACACGACCCCCCTTTCCATTAAAAAAAATGTCCCCCCATGTCCCCCTGCCCACATTTTAAGAGCTGAAAATATCAAATATGTGCTAAAAGATAGTTTAAGTTGTCTTATTTAAGAGTTCTAAATTTGAAGTCGATATCTCAACTCGTTCAAAAGTTAAAAGAGGGGGGGGGTGACTTTTGGACCGCACTGTATATATTTTTTAAGAATGTGAGGTATTTATCCGTAAAAATAACCAATGAAATGTAACAAATAAATCTGGCATTTCATTAAACAAATGATCAGTTAGTTCAGTATTAATTAATTAATTAATTAATGGGTAAACCAGCCTTAAGAATAAATTGTAATTCAGTACACTGTAAAAAGTAAACTAAATATTCAGTTACAAATAAATATGAAGTCGGAAGTTATTATCCTATACAATTGTACTTAAGTTTTTGTTAAAAACACGCAACATTTCATGTCCGTCCTTAAATATTAAAGTACTTGACTTTAAAACTATAGTGTATAGCTAAGTCCAAAATGACCAAAATTTTCGTTACGTAATACTTGAACGTTCCCCAAGTATCTGTGGAGGCAAAACCGTTTTAAAACTTTTCTAATAATAATTACAATCAAATAATTATTTGATTATAATCAAAGTATTAGCTGGAAGCATTTCTAAAAGATAAATTTGTTAACTGCTCACCGTGATTAAACAGTTTAACTTTGTTTAATACAACCACATCTTTTTACTATTTACTTTAAACCGAGCAGAATTCCCATCCTGTCGCCTTGTTAATTGAATTTATGTTTGACTATTAGGGTGACCCACCAAAGTTTGGAGTTGAAAAAATTGGAGGTCCCGCCCCTTAAATTTGTTCATTTGGGTAAGAGTATCATCCCTGATTTTCTTCAAAATTTTTGAAAAAAATCTAGAGGTCGCTCACAGCCATTTTTTAAAAAGATATGTTTTTTAAGGTTTTTTATTTTTTTTTTAAGGCCAAAGGATTTTTTATTTAAATCTTTTTAACACGACACGGTAAAAATGGATAACCTCAAAAAAATCAGAAAGTTTTCTTTCAAATTGGCGGAGCTGTGCCCTTTTAAGTTCGAAAATGCACTACATTGCTTCATTTTAGGCGTAATGAAAGGCACAAAACAATTTTTTTCCTTATATTAAAATATTGAAAAAAATAATATATATATATACATATGTATATCTTTTACCTTTTTGAGAGATAAATTCGCACACCCCGGCTGAAATATCCCCCACACTAAAGTGTCTTCGCCTTAGATTTTTTGACGTTTCCACATTCTACAGTTCTATTAGGTTACTAAAAAACTTTTATTTGAAATATTTTGTCGTCCTTTTTTTCAATGGTAACGAAATTCATAAAAATTCAAAAAAACTGAAAAAAAAAACAAGAAAATAAATCTTTTTTACCCTAAAACGAAGTTGAATATTTATTGTTAAATTGTTAAATATCAAGTTAAATAATATATATAAAAATCAAGCGAACAATAGACTTAACTTTTGAACGAGTTGAGATATCGACTACAAATTTAGAACTCTTAAATAAGATAACTTAAGGTATCTTTGATGAAATTAAACTGCCTAAAAACCGTATTTCTTTCCTGGATACCCTTATATCCAATAAAAAAATATGGGAACGTTCAAGTATTACTTAACGCAAATTTTGATCATTTACTATCCCTTTACACCGTGCCATGTTAAAAAGATTTGAATAAAAATCCTTCGGACTTAAAAAAAATAAAAAAGATAAAGAAACACATCTTTTTAAAAAATGGCTGTGAGCGAACTCTAGATTTTTTTCAAAAGATCTAAAAAAATTCAGGGATGATACTCTTACCCCAATGAACAAATTTATGGGGTGAGACCTCCAAAAATTTTAATTTGAAATTTTGGTGGGTCACCCTAGTGACTATGTTTAACCATTAAAACAAATAATTCACCACATTTGCATTAAAGTTACACTAAAAATAAAATACAGTACGGTCCAAAAGTCACCTGCCCTCTCAACTTTTGAACGGTTGGTACACAAAGTTTGTTATAGTTACGCTAGACTCAGCTCTAGACTGTTTATTGGTTATTTCAAGTCACATGGTAACAAGAATTAAACATTCATTAGTCAGAACCAGTTCTGAACAGTTCATTACTCGAAATCCGAACAAGCCTTCAAATTATAAACACTTAAAGACATAAACTATCCTTTGACGTATATTTGATATTTTTAACTTCTGAAATGTGGACGGGTGCATTTTTTTATGGAAAGGAGTATCGTATAAGACATTAATTTAAAGCACATAACAATGTATAACATTCTTTATTCGACCATATATTTATTTTTTTTTACGTTATAAATTTTCAATTTTTTTGCTAAACTACGCAATGTTTGGACCACACTGTAAAAACTGCATGTAAAATAATGTAAAAATACATGAATTTACATAGTACGGAATAGTAAATTTACTTTTCTGGACTATGCATAATTCATGAATTTATGTAAAAAAATGTAAAATAATGTAAAAGAATGTAAAAGAATGTAGAAGAATGTAAAATAATGTAAAATAATGTAAAAAAATATATTTACATTGATTTACATATTTTTACATGATTTTACAATGTCGGGCTATGTTATTTTAAGACGCGCGTGCGCTTTGGACAATAACTAAGAAAGCGTCGGATCATGAGATGGACCGTTTAATATTGTTATTGTTAGAGAGATAGTGACGCATGCTGATAGGTTAAAGTGTTAAAAGTGTAAAAAAGGTAAATATTATTTATGTACGATATTTAAATGCTTTATTTGTGGCCTAAAATTTACGTTCATTATAAATTACGATCTTTACCAACCAACAGATCTTTAAAGAAATATGTAATCAGTTTATACTAGGATTAAGGGTGAAAATCGTTTGGTTTATGAACTTTACGCTACGATATTTCAAAAAAGCTTTGACACAGAGTCTTTTTTTTGGAACAAACATTTTCTAAGTAGTAAATATTTTTTTCAAATTTCAAGTCCAAACCATTTTGGACTATGTAATTTTTAGCGTTCCGGTCTATGCAAAATATTACCATTATGGACTATGTAATTTTTACCATTCCGGTCTATGGCAACATATTACCATTTACGGACTATGTAATTTAATGTAATTTATTTTTACCGTGCAGTTTATTGTTTTTTTTATATAGTTTAAAATAACATTTAACTGTTTGATTTTTTTAAGAAGTTTTTAACACAAACCAGCACAACTCCAAAATATTAAATATGAACTTTCCTCTCTTTAGATCTATGTGCTAAATATCACATTTTTAGCGTCAGAAAAAACTAAGATATAGTATATTCAACTTCAAAATCCAGTAAGCGTAAACAAACGCACGTGACAATAACGGATTTAGTGATAGGGTAGGACTCAAAACAAAATATTTCTATATAACGGTCCATTGCAATGCATTGCACGCTTCTTCGCAAGTACTCACGTACTGACATGTTTAATTTTCTACATCCCTACTCTCGCAACATTCGAGTGTTCTAACCAATAAAACCACGCGCGAGCTGCTGCGTGCCCAATTATTTTGTTTACTTCTACTTCATATTAAAGTTGAATAATATGCAATGAATATACTATAGCTTTATTATTATTTATTTTTAACTTAAAAGTTGTAAAAATAAATATTTTTCTGTTTATTAAAGGAAATGACGATAAATAATACTAATCCAATTTGTGCAGCGATACAGCACATAATTTGTTAAATAGACGAACAAATTATAGTTATAAAATAAACCTGTTATTATATTCGATGTTTCTTTTGCCTAGTTATATAGTCAATATATTTTAATTTACAACAATTTATAATAATTAGTAAGATTTTTGCCTTACAATGACAATTCATTGCGAATAATATAATAAAAATACGCAGAAATTAAATATATTATTAAATCTAACAACCTGTAACGATTTCACAACAATTTATTAAATCTACACAGTAATAAATAAACAGGAACTAAAAATATGAAATAAAATAATATAAAATAAAAATTCTATGGGATTTGTAGACAGGATCGGAATACTACCGAACAGTTTTTATTCAAACTAAGATCGATTAGTTATGTAGATCTTTTACAAAATTGCAGCTGTTTCTACTACTTTAAATTATTTAAGTTTTACGAGCTTTCCAGGATCCACAATGTCAAACTCATTCGTCAATTCTATAGAATTTGTAGGCACCAAAGGGAATATTACCTACCTAATCAATCTCAATTTTTATTCAAACTAAGATAGATTAGTTAGTTAGACCTTTAACTACATTGCAGATATTCCTATTAATTCATACTTTTCATGTTTCACAAGCTTATTGAGAGCCACCAAGTCAAATTTCTTGTTCAATTCTATAGAATTTGTAAACACCAATGGGTATATTATTTAACTAAACAATAACAGATTGTTCACAAACTAAGATCGATTAGTTAGGTAGCCTTTTACTACTATGCAGCTACTGCTATTACTTTATATTATTCAAGTTTTACGAGATTGTCGGGATCCACCATGTCAAATTCCTTGGTCAATTCTATAAAACTTATAGCCACCAATGGACATATTATTTAACTAATAGATCCCAAATTGTACACAAACTAAGATCGATTAGTTAGGTAGTCCTTTTCCTACATACATTTTTTTGCAGCTACTCCTATTACTTCATATTATTCAAGTTTTACGAGTTTGTTGGGACCCGCCATGTCAAATTCCTTGGCAAATTCAAAGTAAATTGTGGATGCTCGACGTTTAATATGAATATGACTTGCAATATATAAAATGGACTCAAGAAATGCAGAGGGTGTGGTTTGGACTAGTTACCCGTTACAAAATAAATGTTTGGATGTGAAAAATAATTAAAAGCGTTCAAAATATGTTTAGCCAATACGCTAGTGTTGTTTCAACAAGAATTAATTAATTAAAGTTAACGTCCGTGTGTACCCCACATCTCAATCTCTTTAGACCAGGAGTGAACCAAATATATATTTAATATGAGCATTAGGGTGGACCCTATTTGTATTTATTATTTTAAAATTTTTATTCTGGTGTATCTAAAATGTCCTGAAAATATGAGGGTGATCAAACTTCTCTAAGGGTCCCAATTAAACCCCTAAAATCGTGAAACAAGACAAAAATCGTAAAAAATAGTAAAAAATCGTTGAAAATGGACTGTTCTTTTTGTATCAGTAGAAAATTTAAAAGCCTTGAAATCTTAATTTGTTTCTTTTAAGTGTAAAAAACTATGTGTCAAATTTGAAAATGGTCAAAAGACTTGGGCAAGACTTTAGCAAGATTCTGGAAGCAGAGAGTTTAGCAATACTTTGTCTAGTCTGTTCGTCAAGCAATTTGACAAGCAATTTGAATTTGATTCTTGATCAAGAATCTTGACCTACACTAACAAGTACGATTTGATCATGACAGATATCGCTTCTCGATGTAGCTATTTTTTGACAATTCTTGGGCAAGAATATGTCGACAGTATCTTGCGCCAGAATTGTCAAAATCTGGATGCAGTTACTTGATCAAAAATCCTGAGCCAGACTTGCTCAAGAATTGACAAAAATTGTTACTAGGGTTTATCTATCTATCTTTCCCATACAGATATTATACCTAAATAACAACCCACACAGGCGACAGAAAATCAATAATTACCCAATTGCGAAAATCAAAAATATTGAGATCCATAGATTAACGTACGTATACTTATAGTGAAGAGATATTATTTTAAAAAATCAAACTTTTAGTCATCATTCACTTTATTAATAATTTAGGTTAGTTACCGGTTTCGATTATCATCGTCAGACTACAAGAAATTACACAAGTTAGAGATTATTTTAAGAAAAACAAAGTTTATCTTACCTAGCCAAAAATATATAAAAATATTTAAAATCAATAATTTTAATTTCGTAATATTATTTGTTTAAACAAAGTTACTTCGTAAAAACTTATAAATGTAAATATTTACCAAACGAATTGGTTGCATTTCCTGAATTATAAACAATACTGATATTATCATAATAGCCAAGTTTACACTCTGGAAATACTCCATCCTAATACAATTAAACATAATTTGAATCTGGTAATTGAACAAAAACATTGACTGCAAATTATTCCATCCATGCTTACTACACTTTTAAAAACCCTTCTATTCACTTCACTTATACATTTATAGATATAAATATATTTAGCCATAGGCTTTTTTACCCACTTAAAATACATGTAGAAAGCTAAAATTTGGTACACGTGCTTAACTCGGCTGACAATACAATTTTATATAACTTTTACTCCCCCAACCCCCCCTAAAATTAAAATTAAAAAATTTTTACCCACATGAGATAATGTATAACTAAAATTAAGTTACATTTAGTGATAAAGTTAACCCTCTCTGTTTTAACCATTTAGAATACACTTAGAAAGCTAAAATTTGGTACACATGCTTAACTTGGTTGACAATAAAATTTTATAATAAAGCCCTTTAAATTTTTCACTTATACAGAAGTTACAAATAATTTTCAACGATTTACGATTTGTGTGTAATTTTACGAATTTTAGGGGCTCAAGAGGACCCTTAGAGATGTTTGATCACTCTCATTTCAGAATTTTCTAGTTATACCTAAATTAAAATTTCAAGATAATAAAAATATAAAAGGTTCACCCTAATACTAGATGCATTAAGCTATTAATTCTTATAAAGAAAAGTCATTTACTATGTTTTTTCTTGCAGTTACATCCATAAAAAAATAAGAATAAATCCACTGGAAAGAGTATACTAAAGAATGCGAAGCACTACACCTCGTCACGGCTTGGTATCTTTACATTTAAATTTATTATACTTAGCATAAAAAAAAATCTGAATATTTATGAGAATATAAGAAAAGACATTGTATAATAAAAGTTGTAAGAATTAAGAACTTATTTAAATATCTAATTTTATATAACGAAGTTTTAAAACTAATTAAGAAGATTCTAATAAAAAATAAAACATAAGTCCAAACCCAGTTATTAAAAAGAACAAAAAGAAAACTTTCTTCTATAAAAGTCTAATAAAATAGGTCAAAATTAAATTATAGCCACAACTTCACCATAAAATATAAATATCGGAAACATAAACGTTTAAAACGTTTTAAAAATATTTCAACGATTCATCGTTGCGAATAGCATCATGCGCATAGTGCGACGTTGTTAAGTTTAGGTTTTTTGGAATGACCGCACAAATTTTCCTTTAGTTTTTGATAGTAGACTACTATCTCATTACATACCACTAGTCACCCAAATCAGAGCTGCTCCTTCTTGGGAGATTTTTAGCTTTTTCTGTTCCCAAAATGTCGTGGATGGTCTCCCGGTAGTACTTTACATAACATACGTATGGGAACGTTCAAGTATTACGTAACGCAAATTTTGATCATTTTGGACCCCCCATGTAACTCTATTTTCCTATACCATTAACATGGGCGTAACACTCCAAAATTATTTTTTTTTTGAATTATTATATTATGTATATCGATCGCGTAGAATGAAAAGCTCGGATATTTTTTTGACATATTGAATTTTTAAACTGACATTGAATGTGAACGTCAATAGTTTTATACTATAGGGGAGATGAGATCACAGATAATTTTTTAATTACCGATAAATAAAAGCAAAACCAAGGTAGCTTCTTTAACGAATATTATATCTAAACTTTATTAAGCAAAGGCAATGTTAAGGTAGAATTTTTTTAATTGCCATTTTCGTTTTCAGCGTCCAAAAATACCTAGAAAAAATAAAGTTTGGATTATAAAAAACTAACTTTATTTTTTTTTGTGGTCCTGTGTTATCGATAAAATAGTTTTTCGTATGTATTTCGTAGCTTTGTAGATTTTTTTTCAGTGCACTTATTTGGTTTATTACGGATTCTCTCAAGTTATGCAAGATTTTCATCCAAAAACTTTCCCAACCCGCGGGCCCGATAATCACCAAAAAAAAATTGAATCGGGAAATTTATAGTTTAAGTTGTGTACCGACAGACCTACAGCCAGATTTTTTTACTTAAATGTGTTTTTGCATATAAAGCCATAAAACGCAAAAATAGGCAATACAAAACATGATTTTTTTACCAATCCAAGGACTGCTTTCCAGCTACTTCTCGGACAGTAGGTATTCCGACATTTTGGTGGAAAGCAAAATGTAAAGCAAATTTGAATACTGACAAAATTTTAAGTAAAATATATTTATTTTTGAAAAATAGGGCTTACAAGAAAAAAATATGCACATGGTGATATAATCTCCCCTACATTTTTAAGTTTTGACAAAGACATTTAATGTCAGTGACAAATTTATTGAAAACCGATATACGAGCTTTTCATTCTACGCAATCGATATATGTATTAAAATATACACGGTGGTTTTTTGCAAATTTTAACTTTTTGTTTTCGACCCCTGATTTTTTTTTCATAAATTGTTTAAACACACCAGAAGAAGTAATTTAGGCAAGTATAAAAAAAAAACGTTCGGGCCGATCGTTTTTTTTTACTTTTTTTTCTAATTTATTATAATATGTACATATATTCTACTTGAACTTCAATATATATTTTAGATATAATAATAAAGTAATTATTTATGATCACTACATTACAAAAGCTCCAAGGCCAACGCAAGACTTACTTTTTTAAGTCACTCTCAGGAAAGCCAAACTGACTTAAAGTTGATTGTTCTTTATTAATATTTAAACGTTTTTTTATGCTATAGGTAATTAGTAATTACATACCAAACAAAAGCATTAGCAACTGGTATTATTACTTTGCTAGAGAAAGATTTTGATAGATACATGTTTTTTTATAAATAAAAAGTAAAATAATGTTTTGTATTTTTATTAGATGTAGATAAGTTTTAATAATAATAAAAATAGCTTGTTTTTATCATAAACAGAAATCAAATATATCATATAACATAATATTAATATGTAATTAATTATTTTATATCGTGTTTTATATAAATATATTTTTAATGACAAAGTTTTTTACTTGTTATACCTAATACCTGGAGTATTCAGTTTTCTCTAAAAAACAAGTTATAATTTTTATTTATTAAGTTTTTTGTGATTAAATTAATCATAGTGTAGTAAGAAATTAATTGTCATTTCGGAAATAATATTTGGAATAAGATGTATTTTTAAAATGTTACATGCGCATGCTTGATCCAATCCAATCCAACCCAGTTCCAGTATGGCTTTTCCCTTTGGGTAGTTGGCCAGCTCGGTCAAGTATAATTTTCGGCCTACGCAAAACAGTCTCACTCTGTAGTGAATATAAAATAAAATTAATCAAGTCCTGTGCATATCAATGATTGCGATGCTGATGCTGGAGTAAATCCGCCAAAGCGGTGACACCCGTCCCTTAAAAAGATCACGCTGCGACTGATGCTTGGTGATAATCAACGAACTAACAAAAATATATTTTTTATGACTACATAGCTCATTATAACATTAGATCATTTATCCTCTCTCTAGCTATGGCATTAATCTTGATTTGTTTTTAGTATTACATAATATGTATATTATAAAAAGCTAACTGTAAACAAACCACTACAACAGTGACGTGGTGGGGAGGTGAAGTCCACATAAATGTTGCTCTGAAAACATTTTGGTTTAACTCAAGGCACATCTAGAGAGAAGGAATATATACCCTATTTCATTTCTCTCTCTCTCCCTCTCTTTATTTTTGGCCTTTGCCTTTGTCAGTTGGCCAGCTCGCTGCTCTCTTGTTAGTTTCTGCAGATGGTTCGCCTGGTTGTTACCACACCATCGCTTTCTTTTGGCCTGGTCTTCTGTAAGACTTCTTAACTGTTTACTTCTTTTTCTCTTCATTAATTATGACCTTTTGGTCATTTATGGTCTTGAACTCGCCTTTTTGCCAGATACAAGTGTTATAGTTTTAAATAAATAAAATTTCTTCTATCATAACCTGTGGATAACCCTAATCCAGATTCAACCACTAAATTACATCACTTTCTTTTCGCCTGGTCTTCTGTAAGACTTCTTAACTCTTTACTTCTTCTTCTCTTCATTAATTATGACCTTTTGGTCATTTATGGTCTTGAACTCGTCCTTTTGCCAGATACAAATATTATAATTGTATCAAATAAATAAAAAAAAATCATGTGGATAAAATCCAGATTCAACCACTAAATTACATCACATTCCATTGTAAAATCAATATCAATAGTTATAACGATTGTAGATTTAATAATATTTTCTTAACAAACACATTTTTACATAAATTACTTAATGCAGCTGACGCGAAAAACTTACGCCATTTTTAATTTTTCCCTTAAATGTATAACATGTTCCACCTTCGCGTCACCTACGCGAATGATGCTATTTCATTTCATTATTAGTTATTAGCGAAAGACCGAGTTGAGTGTAGGATGTAGACGTTAGTGATGCTTAACAGCATATAGATTCTTCTAAAGTATTTTTAAATCATGCTTTAAAATACTGTTGTAAAATTTTTGCCACTTTTCTACATTACATTTGGGCAAAGCCTCAGAACATACATTTTATCATATTTTTATTAATATTTATGAAAAAATTGCGAAAGTTTATATTCTATCTGAATGATATGACATAAAAATATAACCTATTTTTTCAAGGCATATTTACAGTAAGAGCGTTCGGGTAGGACGATCTTTTAACTCTTTTGACTGCATTAATAATAAATAATAATAATCCTTATTGCTTATAAAGAAATACATCTTACAGCAAGAGTTAGATAAATCAATAGAAAAGTCCAAACGAATGAAATAAACATATAAAAAAAAGAAAAAACTACTGTAACTAATTGTTCTACAGTGAGTATTCTCCTGTTGAAAAAAGTCCAGTGTATTTTGTTTGTTGATGTAATCTTTTTGTTTAATTTGTTTGTTTTAATGCATATTTAATAATTTAGCCCTGAAGAAGCCTAAATATTAGGTGAAACGTTGGCATGATTATGTAATGCAATAAAGTTTTTATTTGCTTCATTTCCGAGTGTTTATCACAAATAACCCTAAATAAATTTCATGAAGCATCCTGTAGGAAATATTATTATTCTACTAATTTTAATTTTTAGAAAAAAAAATCAAAGCGGATACTGTGTTTTTGCTTTAAATGTTGTGAATTTGACAAATAAATCACCTTTAAAAATTAATTCTTACCTGTCAAACTAAATCAAACTATGTTGTAAAATGTACGATACAATGCCGACCTTGATAAAACCGATTAATGCTTTTTAAAAAATTTCGGCAGTAATTGTGACATGTCCTGTTATAATTCTTCTAAACAAGTTTAAACCAATCGAAATTTTATGCGCAATATTTAATACTGTCAAAAATGTAAGGCCAGGGAAGGATTGGATCTAAACTAGTTTAGAAGAAGTATAACAGGACATGTCACAATAACCCTGGGTGTCACATTTAGCCCAACCTACTGTATACGATACTTCGCTACTACGCAAAATGCCGCTGAAAGAGACATCTTTTCTCACGCTCGTAGAAAAAAAATTATAATATAAATATTAGTTAGTTTATTAGTTATTACCTCGGTTATCACCAAGTATAGGCCTAAAATTACTATATTTCTCGTAACTTCGTTAACTTTTGACAGCTTAAAGAAAAATAATTTCTTCGCGATATTTTTGTTTTGTTTCATTGTTGTTGCCTATAAATATTTAACGTTATTTATTACCTCATTGTTTCTATTACTAGCCGTATTAATATAGATTTAATTCATTAAATACGCACAGTTGCAGACATGAAACACATTAATGTTTATTTAAAATAAATTTTTATTCATTATCTACTTTCGAATATTTTAGTTTATACATTGAAGGGTTTATATAAAATAGTATCATAAGGTGGCTGAGAATATAAAAACAGAGCAATGACCAACATGTTTGGTACTACTGATTTTTCTATTGATCATTTATTTATTTATAACTTTATACTTGTTTTGGTATCTCTATTAAATAGAGCTTGTTATACAAAGAACTTTTACCTCAAGAATGAACATGATGAAATCTGCCGTATGCTTTGTTTGAAGCGTGAACCAACTACGGTGAGGGGCTTGTGGGGAGTGACTATTGTTTACACTTAATACGCGTTAAGAGAGAGAAAGAATGTGTAAACTCACAGTCTAATGTCGTAAACTTTGCAATACATAACCTCAATTTTATTCATAAATAATATGTACAGAATATGTTTTTATTAAAGTGCTAATAAATAAATACTAATGGAAATATGGTTTGTTTAAACTTTAATGTAGGTAAAAAGATTTATCAAAATGATAAAGTGAAAATTACGCAACATCGCTCTGGCAGAAGGTCAAAACTAGCGATACTTATGTTTACACCATAAGCAGTATCGCGTACGTTTATGTAAACAAACAAACAAAAAGATAACACCTTCATAAACATTGGTCGGAAATAACTTCTTGAGGTAAAAGTTCTTTGTTGTTATACCATAATAATTTTAAAATTTATAACAAATAAGTCTTATATAAAAGTATGAATCTTGAATTTTCATGTTTATTTATTTTCCTAGACCAGGATTTTGAATATATGTATATGTTGCGGACAAAGATGATAATTGGACATTGACGATAATGACCTGGCCGGACAATGACGTGAATGATAATGATAATTACCGGACAATGACGTGAATCCTTATCCCATAACGTCACTGGCATTGTACCAGTGTGTCGATTTATGGGAAACTCAAAACTATGAGGTCGTTTTAGGAAAAACAAACATAGCAAGGGCGTCATTTCGTCCTAAAGGAGGGGGCAACCGCCCTTGGAATTTTAGAATTAGGCAATTGTATTTTAAAAATTAAGGATGTTTAATGCAATAAATATCTGCTTTCTTATAATGCGTAAAAATTTTAATTAAATTAACAGTTATAATACGTTTTTTGGCATTATTTCCAATTGTTGTTGATACAGGGTTCCTACACCAGCGAAAACATGGAAAAGTCAGGGAATTGAAAGGGGTCATCTGGAAAACCTGTTATTTAGCTACTTTTGCCTAAAATACAGGGAAAATATTAAACATATATAGAAGATGCATCCTTAAAAAACAGGGAATTTTTGCTAAAAAGGTTTAAATACTTTTTTATTTTGTTTATTAAATTTTGTATTTTGTAATTTGTGGGTTAATTTATATATTGCGTGCTCAATTGGACCATATACCCATAAAAATTTTGGCCTGCAGCGCTAGATCTTTCTTACATTTTGGTGTAATTTGGATATGTTAATATATTAAAATAAAAGTTTGTGAAAAAAATTGCCTGTGGCACTAGGGCTTTTACGTTTTTTTTTTATTTAAGATTGTAGAACTTAAAATGAAATTCGTAAAAACATTCGCCTGCGGAGCTGGAACTTTCTTGCATTTTTGGTGAAATTTAGAATGATAAAACTGTGGCACTAGGCTTTCTTAAGTTTTTTTCTATTTATGTTCTTAAGACTAAAAGTCGTAAGAAATTCGCCTGCGGCGCTTAAGTTTCCTGCATTTTTGTGAACTTAATTTATATTTAAAAAACTGGTTTAAAATTAAAATTGCACATTTAATTTGTAATAAATTTCGCCTGCGGTGCTATTGCTTTCTTACTTTTTTTTATTTAAGATTTTAGAATCTAAACGTAAAATTCGAAAAAATTTCCTTGATTTTTTTAAAATTTAGAATTTTAAAAGTGTTTAATAATAAAAGTAGGCTATCAACTTTGTAAACATTTTCGCCGGCAGCGCTAGGGCTTTCTTTCCTTTTTTATCTAAGTTTCTTAAACTTAAACAGAAAATTTGTTTGGACTTTTTGCGGTGCGAGAGTATATTGCAATTTTGTGAAATTTTAAATTAAAGACGGATTTAAAATTGACCATCAAATTTCTAAAAATGTTCGCCTGCGGCGCATGGGCTTTCTTACGTTTTTTATTAATGCAAAATTTTACTTACATTCTTAAATAGACCTCTGATTAAGAATATGTTTTGTTTTCAATTATTTTGTTTTTTTTTATTATCATAAAATAAATAATTACTTAACTGATCTCCTTAATTAGGGTAACCTAATACGTCCCCGATTTCCGGCGACATCAATATTTTCATCCGAGCACCCTAACTAAATAGGACATTTTTAAGTATTTTTTTTTAGTTCATCTGCCCACCCTAACTAAATAGGGCATTTTTACGTATTTTTTTTTAGTTTACACGTTTCTGAATATTTTTATTTTTATTTAAAAAATTAAAATGCCTGTCCCCGGTTTTCGGGGACAAATTCTGTTTACAATATCCTTAAAAGAAACCCGCTAAAATAAAATACTTATTTCTCATTATTTTTTACTTGTATAAAAAGAAATCAAAAAAATTATTCATATTTTTTACGTTTGACACGGGGAATTTCATGATTTTGGTTAGGGAAAACCTGCAGAAGACAGGGAATTTGACAATCTAATATTTGTAGGAACCCTGTGATAACATTCTTTTTTAGTCACCACACATTTTAGTTTTTGTCGAATCTGTAAAGTAAAAACCACGTGTGGGTTATTAATGAGTTTATTTATTTTAAATAAAGAACGTAATTTTCTAATTATCTATATACAGCCTGTTCCAGAACTCGCGTACAGAAATTTGAGGGTATATTAAAAACCCTCTGGAAAAAAATGTAAAAAAATCCATCTTCGTTCAATTCAAAAATAAGAACACTTTAAGTGGACCAATACTGTTGCTGATGTTAAATTACATTTAAAAGTTGAATTTGTAGCTATGGAAGCAAATTTAATTATTGCAGGTACATATTCTGTAGGTTGACATGGTGATTAATGTAACATAAATATTTATTAATGTCAAAAAACCACCGCCGGATGGAGTGACCCTATAAAAATAGAATATTTGATAGTCTCTGTCGGTTTTGTCAAAATATAATAACCTAAAAGGATTCTAAAGTTAAAAGTCTCAAACAATGCACGCGACAACGATTAAAATGCAACCATAGAAACTAATAAGTAGGGAAAAACTATTTTTTAGGTAATTTAACATCAGCAACAGGATTGGTCAGATTAAATAGCTTCCTTATTAATTAGTATTGAAGATGGATATTTTTTGAATTTTTTTTCATATTTTCCAGAGGGTTTCTAATCTACCCTCAAATTTCCGTACGCGAGTTCTGGAACAGGCTGTATATTGGATAAAATATTCTATACCGTTTGAGGGCAAATTTTACATTTTTTATATTATTTGTCTCACAAAAACAACTAAAATACTATTTTGTATCATAACTGACATTGTTTTTAACTTAAATGTCCCTTACGATGTTATGCAAAAACCGCATAGGATATTTTTTTTACCAAAATTCTTCATTTAAAAATTTAGTTTATTAAAAACAACAGGAAATGCGTCTTATTATAAGCAATGTAATATTTTGAATATTTGTTCAGAAAATATGGCACAAGTTTATTTTTTTATGAATAATTTGTATTTAAACAATACAGCACGGTCTAGTTTTTTTTATACATTCATAATTTAAACCTTGTGACCTTTTTAACGCAATATTATTAATAAAAATTTGTTAAAATGCGGTTTGTAGGGATAAATAAGGCCATGTATAATGTTATACATATAATGTTTACTTGCAAAAAGTGGTATTTGGAAATGTAAAGAAACTGTTTCTATATGAAAAATTATTACTATGTGACGATCTATAGTAATTTAATGGTGTTACACTGTTACCGTTGTTTCATATTCATTTATTACAATTCTTTAATGTTTCATAAATTTATAAAATTAAGGTAAATGCGCATGCGCAAGCAATCAGCGTCAAGATCAAGATTGATATGGGGCACCCATTTTAATGCAAGATCTTGGTTAAGATAAGATAAATCAACAAAAAAACAAAGTTTTAAAGAAACAAGCAAGTTAAAAAGGCAGTGTGTATAGTTGGAAAATGAATGAAACATAAGATTTTATAAATACATGTAAGTGGGTATTAGAACAATTAAATACTACAAACTATCGCATAGTTATTATTCTTTCTGTATATAGTTATCAAATTATATGAACTATTATAATTATCAGTAGTGATAACATAACACGGCGGGCTTTAAGCTTACGGAGATGAAAAAATCGAACAGCCCATAACTGACAACGGGATATTGTTTCTAATGCTTTCAGAATTACATGTTCGTTGAGAACAAAATCGTAGGTGGTAGCCGTTTTTTATTCCATCAAAAATTAGTATATTAGTATATATGTGACTCAAAAAAAATTCAAATTAAAAAGTTTGGAGGTCTCACCCCTTAAATTTGTTTATTGGGGTAAGAGTATCATCCCTAATTGTTTTCAAAATTTTTGAAAAAATCAGCCATTTTTCAAAAAATATTTTTGCTTACCTTTTTTTAATTTTTTAAGGCCCAAGGATTTTTTAAATTTAAATCTTTTTAACACGAAACGGTATAAAGGGATAGTAAATTGCTAACCTCAAAAAAAAATCTGAATTTTTCTTTCAAAATGGCGGAGCTGTGCCCTTTAAAGTTTGAAAATTCACTACATTGCTTGTTTTAGGTCTAATTACAGGCACAAAAAAATGTTTTTCATTGTCTTAAAACATTGTGCGTGTAGCCCAATATGTCTTCACATAAAAACAACTATATTTTTTATCGAATATACAGGGTATCCAGAAAAAATAATATATACATTTTTTAACACTTTTGAGAGTTAAATTCGGTTTTTAGGCAAAAAAATAATATAAAATATATGCATCCAATACAAAAATTAATACAAATTTTATGTGTCGAGACACATCCGGCTGGCCGGATGTGTCTGGACTCTCAAAAGTGAAGAAGAAGAAGAAGCGTGTCTTTTTTAACTATCTTAACTTAGTACACTGATAGAAAAATCTAAAGATTTGTTTGTTTGTTTGTATTAAATACACTATTAAAATTTTAGATTCATATTATTTAATAATACAACAATGTTGTTGTCACTATAATAGTTTTTTTAGGAAGTCCAAAATAAAATTTCCGGGAGTCAAGCAATAAGAAGGGTAGTCAATCAATTAAAACATTCCAGTTAAAAAAGCACAAGTGCAATAATTTATTAAATTTAATTAAATATAAAATTTGGCAAGGCAAAAAGTTAATTAAATTCTAATTAAGTTTTGAATAAAATATTCAGGACGCATGCATTGAAAACTAAATAATAAGTTAATTTTCGATTAAAACGCTGCCATTTACATAATTGTGACACCTAGTGCTAATTAACTCTAAAACAATATATATTATCATTATTATTATTATTAGTGCTCGGGAAAAGGTATTCATTTAACGGGGACAAAAATTAGAACCTAAAAAACTAATTTTTAAATTAAATAAACACTTTCATAGTATCTTAAAGTATTAGTTTTATAACATACGTTTTTAGCTCACGAGTACAAGTTTAGAAAACGAGCCGCTTGCGGCGAGTTTTCTAAAATACTAGTGCGGTTAAAACGTGTTATAAAACGAGCGCTTTACACATTTTTTTCTATTTTGCTATAAAATTTAAAAAAATTTACAATGTGTATTGATGACTGATTTAGGGATTTTTGTTTTGGGTTGGCATTACAGTTAACACTATGTTTAAAGATCTAAGAACAAATGATATTTTGATATATTTTATAGTCATCTCTTTTCTTTTTCACTGCAAGTAACCAAGCCACAATTTTAACACGGTAAACAATATAAAATTGAAAGTTTTTGCCCGATTTGTATATTTAGCTTTTTGATTTTTGGGGAATAGGGCTTTGGATCTGACTAAAATTGTTATCTAATTTGCTGTGACGTTTCAACGATGGATTTTCGTCGTTTTCGATCCTTTATTGGAAATAAAAAAGTATATATAAGTATAAAAAATACAATTGTTTAAACGTTTAACTTAACCTTAAAATAAATAATAATAAAATACAGCTAGGTAAACAATATAGTAAACACAAAATTTTGTAGAAAATTAAACTTTAAAGCGAAGTTGAACGGAAAACGTCAAGCGATATTATTTTGCCAACCCAAAAGAAAAAAAAGTATTGATCTTTTATGGGCCTATAAGAACACGCAAAATGCGTGTGATTATGAGCTTATAAGAGTCGCAAAATAGAAAAACTATATTTTACTAATCGGTCTACCATGCCTTTTATTGGAAATTTTTTTGAAAAGTCCAATTTTTTCATGCACCCGGTAAATGAATACTTCGATCCGCCCAATGATTATATAACAAGCCGTGAAGATATATAATGCTTCGCATTCTATAGTATACTCCTTGCTGGAAAGGTTTTGAACGGCGATAAAAAACAGTGGTATTTACCGGTTTTTACCACTAAGCAAAACCCTGGGTGGTAAATACTACATGGTTTTTACCTGGTAAATACCGGTAGGTACCGGTAAAAACCACAAGGAAAATCCCACTGGGATTTTCTGGCAAGGCAAAATGTGCTAGAGTGAGAGGAAAACAAATATTTTTAAATATGAAAACAGACTGTGATCCACAGTTGTGTTCCTAGTACCTAAGTACGCGAACAAATTTTAAAACTTGTATCCACGGAAATGGATGTTTTTCCCATTTTTTTCCGGTTCTTCCCACCATTTGGGCAATGTGGCCTGGATTTTACCGGTTAAATTCCCTTTCTAAATACTCTTCTGCCAAATGGAAACCCCAGATACTGACTGACTAATCCTGAAGGGCTCTAGCTAGTTTTTGGAAATTTAAATTTGGATTTTTTTTTAGATATAAATCCCAGAAGAGAAGCAGTTCTTTTTTTAATTACCTTGGGGTCAGGAGTTTTTGACAATAGTTCCAGATAGAGAACCCAATAGGCAAACCCAAAATCAGACAAATATAATAATATTACATATTATATATTATGTGCCTGACATATTATGTATTTGACATTAATCTATTACCTGTTATTATATTTTAATTTATAATAAAACCTAAATATGTAATATGTAACAAAAATATATAATATGTAACAAATATAAATGGTTTTCCAATGTCAGCTACATACTTAGGATAAAGAGTTATTATAAGGCAAATAAATAATAACTCCAAACATATACATAGCATCAATTATAAGACTATAAGATAAACATTTATTAAACATGAACAAATTGTGTACTCCCAGTAAATAGATTAAACTTAATAAACAAATATTAGGTTTATTCGTGACAACTAAAAATAGGTATTTAATAAATTTTATCACAATTAAACATTTATTTAATATAAATAGACAATTTATTTGGTTTTGTCCAAAATATTTAAGGCAAATTAGTTGAACATTAAGGGTAATTAATTAAATTAATTACCACAGTTAAACCTAATAATCATTACCATTTACCATTGGTTTGAGCCAATTAAAAATATATATTAAGAATAATTTATTTACCACCAATATACTTAGAAAACTGCAGATTAAACAGTACTCACGACCTCTATTTTGCTATACCTTTTAATTTATTTTGCTATACCTTTTAATTGCTATAATTAAAGTTTTACTTGCCACAAATATATTTTTTCTCAGTGCTAAAATAACCCGTTTTAAATCCAATCATCTAGTATAATAAATTTTCGTTATAAAGCTTTATTAAATTTAAATTAGTTCTAATGATGGCATTTGTTGTGCCTTATTATATTTTGATGAATGTTAATTACATACACCACAGTTCTCCACGATGAAAAACATACAAACAGCATTATTATTGTTAATAATATACGCAAACAAAAACTGATATATTTTAATATAGAATATAATGCTGATTTAATTATATTAGATATTAAATTTTGTTCAGAATGATAGGCAGTTGACAGGGGAACACTTTAATCGAACTAAATATACAGAGCGTGTCAAAAGTCCGACCTCTTTAACTTTGAACGGCTTGAGATATCAACTTGAAACTTAAACCACTTAAATAAAATAACCCAAATATTTTTTTAGTATTAATTTGATATGCTTGGAGACAGGGGGCAAGGGGGGACATTTTTTAATGGAAATGGGGGTCGTGTGATAATCATTTTAAAGCTTATACAATTTTATATTCGACTATATAATTTTTATTTTTTTTTATTTTTTTTTAAGGTTCTCATTATTCAATTTTTTTGAATGGTATAAATAATAGTATATTAAAGTACTAGTTTCATAACATATGTTTTTAGCGCACGAGTACAAGTTTAGAAAACGAGCCGCTTGCGGCGAGTTTTCCAAAGTACTAGTGCGCTAAAAACGTGTAATGAAACGAGTGCTTTATACAATTTTTTCTATTTTGCTCTAAAATTAAAAAAAACTTACATTTAAATTGATGACTGATTTAGGAATTTTTGATTTCGATTGGCATTACAGTTTACACCATGTTTAAAATTCTAAGAACAAATGATATTTTGATATATTTTATAGTAATCTCTTCTCTTTTTTACTGCAATTAACCAAGCCACAATTTTAACATGTAAAAATAACCTAAACACAAAATTTTGTAGAAAATTCAACTTTAAAGCGACATTGACATTTGCAGGGATAACGTCAAGCGATAGGCCAGGTCTGTTGCCAACCCAAAAGAACAAAAAGTACAGACCTCTTATGGGCCTATAAGAACACGCAAAATGCTTGTGATTATGAGCTTTTAAGAGTCGCAAAATAGAAAAAATTAGTTTAAAACTTTAAATAATTGATTGATGTATTTGCATCATGAAATAAGCCATTTTTCAAAAAAAAATCGTTTTTTTTAAAGAAATGCATAACCATAAGTTATTTATTAAGTAAATATTTAATACAAAAAAGCCAATAAAAACACTCCAATTCTTACCTTATTTCTTCTTAATAAAAGTTTACATCCCAGATTAACCTGCAAGTAAAAAAAACATTTTAGTTCCCAATATCTTACGCTCAACATAAAAATGATCATAAAGCATTGTTCGTAATGTCAATAAAATAATATTTTAAGTTAAACGGTATTAGTTTTTCAGATTCTACGTATACGAAACTCACTCCTTTTTAAACATTGAAATTTTGACCTTATCAGTCTCCCACTGATTTTTGTAATGCTCAAATGAATGGTCTGGTATGCCGAAAACAAGACAAAATCCAAATTTATAAACCACTGACCCACCAAAATTCCAAATTGAAAATTTTTTTTTTCATTGTCTTAAAATATTGTGTGTGTAGCCCAAAAAATCCCCATAAAAACTACTATAATTCAGAAAAAAATAATAATATAATATAATAATATATTTTATATTTTTTTTAAGCGTTTTTGAAAGATAAATTCGGTTTTTAGGCAGTTTAATTACATTTTTATAAGTTTTTTTTTGTCTCTAGACAAATTCTTATATTTATACAATTTTTTTATTGGATGTATATATTTTAGTTTTTTTTCTGGGCATTTGGTATACCCCCCTTGCCGCACCCCAATGTTCACCAAAAACAATCCCGAGCGAGAACTTTTGGTAACCTACTTGTATGCCAAATTTCAAGTCTTTAGCTCAAAGCGTTCTTAAGTTATCGTGCACACAAGATTTCCCGGACAGACCAATCGACCGATCGACTGACAAGTTGTTTTTTTTGCTCGAAATTCATTTATATCGACATAAAATACCATAAAACGCAAAAATAGGCAAAAAAATGGATTTTTTTGCACGAATACAAGGCTTTCCGAAATTTTGAAAATTTTCAAAATAGGAAAGCAAAATAAAAAAAACATCAAAACAAATTCAAAATTAGAAATTGTTTATTTGGGAAACAGTCCCCTAGTCTTTTGTAAGTCTTCCCCCACCTTTTTCTTGCGACGATTTATCAATTTTGTTTGGACTTTTATATTTAGATTTTTTATATTAATTGAGTCTGAAGGATTTTTTATTTAATTCTTTTTAACACGGCGCGGTATAAAGGGATAGTAAATGAATAACCTCAAAAAAAATCAGAATGTTTTCTTTAAATATGGCTGAGCTGTGCCCTTTTGCTCGAAATTGATTTATATCGACATAAAATACCATAAAACGCAAAAATACGCAAAAAAAACTTTGGAAATTTTTGCACGAATACAAGGCTTTCCGAAATTTTGAAAATTTTCAAAATGGGAAAGCAAAATAAAAAAAATTAAAACAAATTCGAAAATTAGAAATTGTTTATTTGGGAAACGAAAAGTCCTCTAGTCTTTTTTTAGTCTTCCCCCACCTTTTTCTTGCGACGATTTATTAATTTTGTCCGAGTTTCGCACATAAAAAAAATAAACGCTGTATAGATAAATAAAACAGATGGTATAGGGAATAGTGGGATGAGAGCTTATTTAAACCACTATTAGAAGTTAACTAATACTCATGACTCATCTATGATTAGTTTCCATCAGTCTGTTTTCAGCCAGTTTTTCATGCTTAACCCCTTTTTTAACTCATACCCCTTATAGCTCATAGGGAAGGTTCAAGTATTACGTAACGCTCCAGGGGGGGTCTCGAAAACGTTACGCTGCGTTACAGAGGGGGGTGGGTGTCAGTAAAAATTTTACCTAACACTTATAAACTTATAAAATGTTTATTGGGTCACGTTCAAAGATCAATGATCTAGGTCTAAAATACGGATTCGTTGCAAATTTTATTGCACACGGCGTTCACTAAAACCTTTAAACAAAAAAAATTAGAGATGGAAAAGCATACACTGAAAGAAATTACATTGAAAAGGTGTAAAAAAATACACTCTATAAATGTGTAAATTTTACACCTTTATATAAATGTACATCAACATTGATGTGACACTACACAGGTTAGGTGATTTTGACCTAGAGTGTGTATTTTTACATCCATACCTTCTGCAACAATACACTCGGAGCTCAAGAAAGTATATTTTTATAAACATACCTTTAGCAACAATACACCCGAAGTGTAAAAATCACACTTCTGATGTACAAGCCAGCCAATCTCGGGTGTTAAGCTAGTCACGTGACTAGCTTCATCGAGTCTGGTGGCTGTCGACCATTATAATTGTTTACGTTTGTAAGAGCGTACGTATAATTTTGTGTGTGCTAGATTTTTCAAAGAAATAATTGGTAAGTGTTGAATAAAAGTAAATATTTAAAAAGTGTGATTAATACAATATTCTTAAAACATACATTTTATAATATTTTACTTATTTAGGCGGTAACACTGGCCTGCAAATTCTGAGTTGTTAAGACTTGTGTATGTTTTCTGTTTCTATTTTATATTGGTACTTTTTGTAGCGCTGATTAGAAATATACGTTTTATTTTTCTGTTGCGTAGTTTTTTCATAAAACACTATAAATAGTATATTTACGCGTTGGTGTAAACTTTACACACTGGATGTAAAAATATAATACGCACCGCATTTATATTGACGCTTCGAGTGTAAATTCACATCAGCAGCAGCTGCAAGTAAATTACCCATGCACGTGGATGTAAAAGTTTATCTCAGTAAAGGCAATAACCGGTTTTCGGTTAACCGGTTGCGGAAATTACCTCAGACCGGTTTCCGGTTAAAACGAAGAAGCAATAACCGGTTAAAAACCGGTTTAAACACTTAAGAAAAATTTCCTTTCAATTTCCTTACTTTTTTTTTAAAAAAATGTTACAAATGGAAAATGTTACGCCGCGTTACACGGGAGGGGTGGGGGTCAAAAATGGCAAAATTTTGCGTAACGTAATACTTGAACGTTCCCATACCCCTTAATTTAACTACGTGTATTTTTTCTGGATTATTATAAATGTCATCCGCATTGATATATCTTGTGGTATCTCCACGAGGGGCGTCCACTGATAACTCAGAATTATTACATTGTGTAATTTCAAACTTTGTACGTGTTTGTATTGGTTGAAATATGTTTTTTCATTATTCTTGTATTGTTTTGCGAATAATTTATGATTTTGCTTGTCTTGCCTGTTATGTTTATTCATCGTATTGCGAAAAATGTTATTTGTTTTTTTTTTTCGGCGCTACCGATGAAAAATCGCAAATGACTTAATATAAATGACTGTAGCAAAGCGGTTAATTTTAATAAAGGATCAAGCATTTCACATAGCTTTTTATGAATGTTTTATTATTTTTGTCAAAGCCGTGTTTGCTTTTTATTTAAATGATTTTTAAAATTATTTGGTTACTACTAGCGTTAAAACTTATTCACAATAAGGCTTACTTGATCAAATCCATAAATTTTGTTCAAGCAAAGCAAAATCTACTATTAAGTATCTATTTATCTTACTTGTGTTAGATACTTGTTTTAAGTATAAAAATACTTGATATAAACATAGGTAAACTCCATTTAATGAAAGAATGTAATTCTGACGTCACAGCGCATAAATCAAATGTCACTCTGTAGTGTGATTGAATCTTATTTATTAGGACTTAATAAATATTTTTTATATTGAAAATGTCCATATAAAAATTATTTCTTAAGTCTTAAGATAAGGTTCAATCATCATGTGAGTAAAGTTAGCGAAGCAACTTTGGTAATCCAAAGTTTTGATAGCTTATTAATTTGCCGTTATTTTTCCGCTATTTAGTTGTGAATTTTTTTTATTTTGCCGTTTTTGGTTTTTTAAAATTATTTGCTGCTTCGCTAACTTTACAGTAAAGTTAGCTAAGCATCATAAGAAAAAACGATTTTTTCTAAAGTCTAACTAGGTCAGAATTTGCCGTTTTTTTGCCGTTATTTAATTGTGTAAAAACCAATTTTGTAGCTTTTGTTTTTTTTTATTTAATTGCTGCTTCGCTAACTTTACCGTAAAGTTAGCTAAGCATCATATGAAAAAACGATTTTTTCTAAAACCCAACTAGGTCAGAATTTGCCGTTTTTTTGCCGTTATTTAATTGTGCAAAAACCAATTTTGTAGCTTTTGTTTTTTTTTTTAATTGCTGCTTAGCTAACTTTACCGTAAAGTTAGCTAAGCATCACAAGAAAACAATATATTTTATTAAATCCAACTAGATCAGAATTTGCCGTTTTTTTGCCGTTATCTAATTGTGTAAAAACCAATTTTCTAGCTTTTGTTTTTTTTTAATTGCTGCTTCGCTAACTTTACCGTAAAGTTAGCTAAGCATCATATGAAAAAACGATTATTTCTAAAACACAACTAGGTCAGAATTTGCCGTTTTTTTGCCGTTATTTAACTGTGCAAAAACCAATTTTGTAGCTTTTGTTTTTTTTTTATTGCTGCTTCGCTAACTTTACCGTAAAGTTAGCTAAGCATTACAATAAAAAATATATATTTTTAAATCCAACTAGATCAGAACTTGCAGTTTTTTTGCCGCTATTTAGTTGTGTAAAAACCAATTTTGTTAAAAAAAAATGCTATATAAACGCTACAAAATATACAGGAAGTTAGCGATTCTAAATTAAGCGTGACAACGTAGCGCATGCAACGTGGCCGGATAGCTTTTGTCTGTTTGACAAGTGTTTCGACTCAAAGCTTTTGAGGTTATAATTTATATTTTATATAATTTATTTTTTATTATTATTTTACTTGATTGTTAATTAATTTTTTTTTAAGTTACTATGTATATTTATATTTTCAAATAATTTAAATAATCATAATTATTATTATTAATTTATTTAATTATTATTAATTTGCCGGTATTTTGCCGCTATTTAGTTGTGAATTATTTTTTTTGCCGTTTTTTGTTTTTTAAAATAATTTGCTGCTTCGCTAACTTTACCGTAAAGTTAGCTAAGCATCATAAGAAAAAAAAATATTTTTTTAAATCCAACTAGATCAGAATTTGCCGTTTTTTTGCCGCTATTTAGCTGTGTTAAAATAAACCATCTAGCTTTTGTTTTTTTTTTATATATTTGCTTTACACGAATCTGAACACGATGTTTTTAAACGTGGCGCCAAAGAATCTTTCCAATGTTTCAGCGCTGCCAAACTGTGGAGATTTAAGAAGTGTGGAGATTTTGAGGAGATTTCAGGCATATAGTGAAAAAATAAAAACAAATTGCATAATAATAATAATAATTAAGTAAAAAGTCACTTAAGTAATTGACCAAGTGTACGGGTTTGACCTTGAGGTTAGACACGATAATGATTTCTGTAATTCTTCTCGTTATTATTAATTTGCCGTTATTTAGTCGTGAAAATTTTTTTTGCTGTTTTTGGTTTTGGTTAAAATTATTTTCTGCTTAGCTTACTTTACCGTAAAGTTAGCTAAGCGTCATAAGAAAAAACGATTTTTTCTAAAATCCAACCAGATCATAATTTGTCGTTTTTTGCCGTTATTTAATTGTGTAAATACCAATTTTGTAGCTTTTGTTGCTGCTTAGCTAACTTTACCGCAAAGTCATAAGAAAAAACGATTTTTTCTAAAATCCAACTAGGTCAGAATTTGCCGTTTTTTTGCCGTTATTTAATTGTGTAGAAACCAATTTTGTAGCTTTTGTTTTTTTCTAATTGCTGCCCCAGCAAACATGGTACGTCAATAGATGTGAAATACACGTCAACTGACGTCTATCGACAGGGGCTTAGCTAAATTTACCGTAAAGTTAGCTAAGCATCATAAGAAAAAACGATTTTTTCTAAAACTCAACTAGGTCAGAATTTGCCCTTTTTCGCCGTTATTTAATTGTGTAAAAACCAATTTTCTAGCTTTTGTTTTTCTTTTTAATTGCTGCTTCGCTAACTTGACCGTAAAGTTAGCTAAGCATCATACGAAAAAACGATTTTTTCTAAAACCCAACTAGGTCAGAATTTGCCGTTTTTTTGCCGTTATTTAATTGTGCAAAAACCAATTTTGTAGCTTTTGTTTTTTTTTTAATTGCTGCTTCGCTAACTTTACCGTAAAGTTAGCTAAGCATCACAAGAAAAAAAAATATTTTTTTAAATCCAACTAGATCATAATTTGCCGTTTTTTTTGCCGTTATTTAATTGTGTAACAACCAATTTTGTAGCTTTAGTTTTTTTTTTAATTGCTGCTTCGCTAACTTTACCGTAAAGTTAGCTAAGCATCATAAGAAAAAACGATTTTTTCTAAAACACAACTTGGTCAGAATTTGCCGTTTCTTTGCCGTTATTTGTGTAGAAACCAATTTTGTAGCTTTTGTTTTTTTTTTAATTGCTGCTTCGATAACTTCACCGTAAAGTTAGCTAAGCATGATAGAAAAAACGATTTTTTCTAAAATCCAACTAGGTCAGAATTTGCCGTTTTTTGCCGTTATGTAATTGTGCAAAAACCAAATTTGTAGCTTTTGTTTTTTTTAATTGTTGCTTCGCTAACTTTACCGTAAAGTTAGCTAAGCATCATAAGAAAAAACGATTTTTTCTAAAACTCAACTAGGTCAGAATTTGCCGTTTTTTGCCGTTATTTAATTGTGTAAAAACCAATTTTGTAGCTTTTGTTTTTTTTTAATTGCTGCTTCGCTAACTTTACCGTAAAGTTAGCTAAGCATCATACGAAAAAACGATTTTTTCTAAAACCCAACTAGGTCAGAATTTGCCGTTTTTTGGCCGTTATTTAATTGTGCAAAAAACAATTTTGTAGCTTTTGTTTTTTTTAATTGCTGCTTCGCTAACTTTACCGTAAAGTTAGCTAAGCATCACAAGAAAAAAAATATTTTTTTAAATCCAACTAGATCATAGTTTGCCGTTATTTAATTGTGCAAAAACCAATTTTGTAGCTTTTGTTTTTTTTTTTTAATTGCTGCTTCGCTAACTTTACCGTAAAGTTAGCTAAGCATGATAAGAAAAAACGATTTTTTCTAAAACACAACAAGGTCAGAATTTGCCGTTTTTTTGCCGTTATTTAATTGTGCAAAAACCAATTTTGTAGCTTTTGTTTTTTTAATTGCTGCTTCGCTAACTTTACCGTAAAGTTAGCTAAGCATCATACGAAAAAACGATTTTTTCTAAAACCGAACTAGGTCAGAATTTGCCGTTTTTTTGCCGTTATGTAATTGTGCAAAAACCAATTTTGTAGCTTTTGTTTTTTTAATTGCTGCTTCGCTAACTTTACCGTAAAGTTAGCTAAGCATGATAGAAAAAACGATTTTTTCTAAAACACAACTAGGTCAGAATTTGCCGTTTCTTTGCCGTTATGTAATTATGCAAAAACCAATTTTGTAGCTTTTGTTTTTTTTAATTGCTGCTTCGCTAACTTTACCGTAAAGTTAGCTAAGCATCATACGAAAAAACGATTTTTTCTAAAATCCAACTAGGTCAGAATTTGCCGTTATTTAACTGTGAAAAAACCAATCTTGTAGCTTTTGTTTTTTTTTTAATTGCTGCTTAGCTAACTTTACCGTAAAGTTAGCTAAGCATCATACGAAAAAACGATTTTTTTTTTAAATCCAACTAGGTCAGAATTTGCCGTTTTTTTGCCGTTATTTAACTGTGCAAAAACCAATTTTGTAGCTTTAGTTTTTTTTTAAATGCTGCTTAGCTAACTTTACCGTAAAGTTAGCTAAGCATCACAAGAAAAAATATATTTTTTTAAATCCAACTAGATTAGAATTATCCGTTTTTTTGCCGCTATTTAGTTATTTGTAAATATAAACTTCCTAGCTTTTTTTACATATTTGCTGTTTAGCTAAGGGAACGTTCAAGTATTACGTAACGGAAATTGTGATCATTTTCGACCACCGCCCAACCCATGTAACGCTATCTCTAACATGGGCGTAACACTCCAAAATGACCCCCACCCCCCCTAGGAGCGTTACGTAATACTTGAACGTTCCCTAAGTTTACCGTAAAGCTGCATCACAAGAAAAAAATATTTTTTCTAAAATCCAACTAGGTCAGAATTTGCCGTTTTTTGCAGCTACTTAGTTGTGTAACAATCAATTTTGTCGCTGTTTTTTTCTTAATCCAAATTAATAAATTTTAATACAAAATAGCTCAGTGTCATTAATATATGTATATTTCCTTATTGTGATTGTTTTTTATTACAAGTAACTACAGTCGAGTTTTTTATAATACTTGGAATCCACTAAATCCTAAATTTAATAGCAATGGAGCTCTCTACAACTAGAATTATGAAACAAAAGACGTCTACCCTATCTCTATCTCATTTGTGCTACACTTTCCAGCCAACCAAATAAATACTGTATTTGTTTTTCATACAACAAATACAGTATTTATTTGGTTGGCCGGAAAGTGTAGCAGTGAGCTGCACGTACGAACATAGCTAATGTGAATCTGTAGAATAAGATAATTCTACTAAAATTTAGATGGCGCCAGTAATTTCTTTAATAATGCACTTTTCGCCCGGCCAAGTAAATATTGTATTTGTTCAACAAAGAACAAATACAGAATTTGTTTGGTTGGGTGGAAGTGGGAGTGTATGTATGTCTTCTATCCTTTTTGGGTAGAACTTTTGTCCCTGTCTAATCTAATGGGAGAATTCTCCATTTAATCTAATTTCGTGCCAGATTTTAAAATTCTTGTGTATTTCGAAGTGCGCAAGGCTGTTATTACGAAGTTATAAGACAGAGATAGATAGATGCGTGAAGCCATACTGCCACCGGTAGTTCAAAGGCGGAATTACAGAAATCATTGGTCGTGTCTAACCTCAAGGTCAAACCCGTGCACTTGGTCAATTACTTAAGTGACTTTTTACTTAATTATTATTATTATGCAATTTGTTTTTATTTTTTTCACTATATGCCTGAAATCTCCTCAAAATCTCCACACTTCTTAATATCCACAGTTTGGCAGCGCTGAAACATTGGAAAGATTCTTTGGCGCCACGTTTAAAAACATCGTGTTCAGATTTGTGTAAAGCAAATATGTAAAAAAAAACAAAAGCTAGGATATTTATATTTATTTTTACACAACTAAATAGGGGCAAATAACGGCAAATTCTGATCTAGTTGGATTTAAAAAAATATTTTTTTTTCTTGTTATGCTTAGCTAACTTTACGGTAAAGTTAGCTAAGCAGCAATTAAAAAAAAAACTACAAAGCTACAAAATTGGTTTTTACACAATTAAATAACGGCAAAAAAACGGCAAATTCTGACCTAGTTAATTTTTAGAAAAAATCGTTTTTTCTTATGATGCTTAGCTAACTTTACGGTAAAGTTAGCGAAGCAGCAAATAATTAAAAAAAAAAACATAAACGAAAAAAAAAATTCACAACTAAATAGCGGAAAAATACCGGCAAATTAATAATAATTAAATAAATTAATAATAATAATAATTATTATTTAAATTATTTGAAAATATAAATTATAACCTCAAAAGCTTTGAGTCGAAACACTTGTCAAACAGACAAAAGTTATCCGGCAACGTTGCATGCGCTACGTTGTCACGCTTAATTTAGAATCGCTAACTTCCTGTATATTTTATAGCGTTTATAAAGCATTTCTTTTAAACAAAATTGGTTTTTACACAACTAAATAGCGGCAAAAAAACGGCAAATTCTGACCTAGTTGGATTTTAGAAAAAATCGTTTTTTCGTATGATGCTTAGCTAACTTTACGGTAAAGTTAGCGAAGCAGCAATTAAAAAAAAAACAAAAGCTACAAAATTGGTTTTTACACAATTAAATAACGGCAAAAAAACGGCAAATTCTGATCTAGTTGGATTTAAAAAAATATATTTTTTTCTTGTGATGCTTAGCTAACTTTACGGTAAAGTTAGCTAAGCAGCAATTAAAAAAAAAACAAAAGCTACAAAATTGGTTTTTGCACAGTTAAATAACGGCAAAAAAACGGCAAATTCTGACCTAGTTGGGTTTTAGAAAAAATCGTTTTTTTGTATGATGCTCAGCTAACTTTACGGTAAAGTTAGCGAAGCAGCAAATAATTTTAAAAAACCAAAAACGGCAAAAAAAAAAAAATTACAACTAAATAGCGGCAAAATAACGGCAAATTAATAAGCTATCAAACCTTTGGATTTCCAAAGTTGCTTCGCTAACTTTACTCACATCAATCATCCTATAGAGTGCTATATATCGATCAAAGCGCTGTGTCGTCAGAGTGGAATTCTTTCGTTGAATGGAGTTTATCTAATTTTAAAAATTTAATTATTTGTTCCAAGTTCAATTGGTACCTACTTGTTCCTAAGAAATTAGTACTATTTTCCATTATTCTTACTACTTTAAATACTCAGTATGCCATCTTTTATTTGTCGTTTTAAAATTCAATAAAAGAAATGTTATTATTCAAACCAAGTACGTATTCAACTTCAATCAAGAAAAACATTTAATTTAAGTACTTAACATGCTTTCAGATATACAAACTTTTAATCCACTTGATCTGAATATTCCGTACTTGTTTTTAGTAACTATTTCTTTGTGTGCATATACGTCTAGTTACTGCTAAATATGCATATAGGCGTATACACCAATTTTGTCAGACTGTACTTAGTAATATTATATGCAAAATTCCCCTATATTTTAGAGCTGCCACCCTTACAGCAATAAATTAATATGTTAGGGGATTTTATTTAGTGGTATGAGTTAAATTTATCATAAAACAAAATATTCGCATCGCGAAAAAAAGGGGGTAACTAACTCTAATGCCGTAGCTGTGCGATTTTTATTACATGTATATTTTTTGACATGTAAATATTCGTTTTGTTTGAAGTTTTAATGGACAGATAGAATATTTTTAATGGGCCATACCAAAGGGTAAAAAAAGCAATCACAGAATATATTGGCAGTTGATACATTTTCCTGAATACCAGGAATCGTCTTCGTTAATCCTTGGAATATTTTGAAGCAGCATTGCACCTTTTCTTCTCTTTATTTGGTTATCATTTCCTTTTATTAGGTATTACATAACAGGATAGCTTTTACAGATTTTTATACACAGAAAAAAAGGTTATCTTGGCAGAAGATAATAAATTATCTTGGATTGATATTATCTTAAATCGAGGTAATAATCTTCTTTTAAGATCATGTATCCTCGGTTTAAGATTATCTGTGACTTTGGTTTCCTTTAATTATTCTCTTGGTAGAAAAATCCTTGTGTCAAGGATTGTTTCTTTAAATGCATGACGTTTAAAATAGTAACAGAGAATTAAGAGTTATTATCTTGACTCAAAGCCCCTGTTGTTTTACGGTAAAGAGTTTGCCGGCCTCACCCCACTTAGATATACAGTAGACTCGCCCATTGTTATTGTTGGCTGGCAGACAATTTGCGCAATAGTTCAAGATATGCGCGAGCGAGAAGTTAGGATTGTTTGATGATGATCTTAAATAAATGGTTTAAGTGGCTTTGATTTAAGGAAATGTACTTAAATCCAGCCAAGATCACGGCGCAATTAATCCAAGGCAGTCATGGCGTTGACCATATCGAAAGCCATGCGGCCTTGGTTCAAGATCGTTTTGCTTTGATTCAAGACATCATTTTTTTCTGTGTAAGTATATTATTTCTGTTCTGGATCGATCTCAGTAAATCCGGACCAAGGTGCTTTTTTTTTTAAGGCCCCCCTTGCCAATAAAACAAGGATAGAATATTCCGCAACAGCAATGGAATATTATACGTTTACTTCGGACCCCAAAAATGACAAATTTTATTCAAAATCGAATTAAAGTGCGTTATATAAAATTCTAAACAACTTTTAAAAATGTCCGTCCGTCTGTCCGTATGTAAAGTTTTCTTGTCCAAACGATAACTCAAGAAATAATAATCAGATCGACTTCAAAATTTTCCAAAAAAAATAATAAAGTGGAAGAAAATCTCCGATCAACTTAATTTTTCAGTAAAATATACATTTATTAATAAATATATTAGAAGGATCAATGATACCATATTTCAAAAAAAATCCTCTTCATCCCGAAAAAAACATAAAAGTTATGAGAGTTTAAAAAATTGAAGGAAACGTGTTATCATCAGGAAAAGTTACCCTTATAAAAGAGTCAATTGTACACCTCCAGATTCGGTATATTTTCGATATATCCGAAATTTTTACTTCGTGAAAATTTCGGAAATATACCTCTGTCGGTATATTACATACGACAATCTAAGCATAATTTCGATTGTCATTTTCATTGGTCTTAAACAAGGCTTAAAAACCTCATTCAAAGGCACCCTGTTATAAAACCTATTCAATAACCCTTTGTAAAACCGATGCGGGTCAAGGTCAGCTATAGGGGTTCATTGGGATTTGCAGTATTGAATTTGCTAAATCTCGGACACTGTTTTTACACAACATTCTAGTAATACAAAAACAAAACAGTGCTTTTCATTATTAAATAGTTATAAATTACGCGTAAGGGCATATCCACAGTCTCGCATAAGAACGTAATACATAAGAATGCGATGCCGTGATTGGCTTGATGTGCCGCCATGTATCTTGTAAGCCAATCACGGCATCGCATTCTTATGTTTTATGTTCTTATGCAAGCTTCTGAATATGCCATAATACGTATTCGGCCCGTACACGGTCCGTTAAAGACTTTTACTTGAAGAATTATGCAATTTTTGAGTAATTTTGACCCCCCTATGTAACGCACCATAACACATGACCAGAAACCCCTTCCCCCATGATGCGTTACTTGGCAACTTTTAGATTGACAGCAAATCGTATCTGTGGCTTGGTTCTAATATTCAGTATTATTTTTTTTTCTTGGAGAAACCAAAAAATCGACAAAAAGCCACCACTTTTTAAGAAACGTCATACCTTAATCTACAATTTGGTGTAAAAAAATCTAAAAAATCCTGTGGAACTTCGGGGAACTTTTAAACGAAAGTATATCATAACCTAAAAAACTCAAAGACCAATAAAAAATAGCCTAAGAATTAAGAACACAAATTCCTTTTTATATAATTATTACTATTATTTAAATTATTATATTATATAATGATATAAGTCTACAATAAAACCAGGGGTGGTACAACTATTGCGTAAGAGAATATATAATTTCCAAAATTAAAATTTAAATGAAATTTTAAAAATAATTTTTAATTTTGAATAAGTCTCAGGCATAAAGTACTCAATAAATTTATTTAATATTTATGCTAAATATAGTTTAACAATTCATAATTATAAACACATAGTTTTTGTCTTAGTTTTAAGTCGAATCAATGCCAAAAATGAGGGCTTCCCGGACCATAGTGCAATGTGGTGAAGGACAAAAGACTTTAAATCCCTCAAAAGTAATTAACAAAAATTATTGAGGGTTACGTTTATTGCAGTAATCGCCAGTGATAAAAGCTTCTTAACGTTTTCATATCAAATATTTTTCATCCAAAATAAAAAACCTTAATCCTCAGTTTAATGAAAGATTTGACTCATGAAATCCATTATATCCAGTTGAGTCTTAATCTGGATGAAAATCGGACCCTCTACATACACAGTTCATTTTTAGCGAGCTTTTAAAAAGCAAAATTTTTATTTTATAAGAGCAGTTATTTTACTTATTTAAGGTGTATTTTTAATACGAGTATAAAACTAAATTTAAAACTACGATTTTCATTTGTTTCAATAAAAAAAATCCGAGTTAAAAAAAAACTGCTGATTTTACGTCAAAAAAAGTTTATATGAACTTGTGTGCTAAATCGCTGCCTAGAGGAACTAGGGCTCTTTTAAGGGGCATTTTTAGACATATTTTTAACATCATAACTTAGAAACTATCTGAACTCAGATAACATTTTTAATAAGCGTTATCCTTTCATGCCATAACAAAAATTAATATTCAACCAGGGGAGACTATAATTTTTAAAGCCATATTAAAGAGGCACCCAGTTACTACGCCCCTAGTCAAAAAGTTGATTTTATTTTAACGATAAATGTTTAAAAAACGTTATTCTATAATACAGTGAACATTTCATGCTAATAAGTTAAATACTTCCTGAGTTATGAAGTAAGGAAATATTCTGAAAATGCCATTTAAAAGGACCCTAGCTCCTGTAGAATCCATTTAGCACAAAAGTTTACATAAGCTTTAATTTATAAATAGGAATAATTCTCATTTTTGACGTCAAAACTATATTTTTTACATATTGTATTTTTTATTTAAACTTTGTAGCTTGGTTCTAAAAGGGCCAATATCAATTTGCAATGGCAACGTTTTCACGTCAACTCTGATGTAATATTTTGAAAACGCTGCTATTGACAAACTGACATTGGCCCTTTTAGAACCAAGACACAGAAATAAAAATCGTTTCAAGCTAACAGCTACATAGAATATTGGGCCTCGTTAAATATCTGTGGCTTGGTTCTAAAAGGGTCAATGTCACTTTTTCCGTATTTTACCGACGAACTATTTTTTTTCAGATCTATATAACCTAAAAAAGTCAATGTCAGTGCTTGTGAGATAAATGTAGACTTTGAGCGACAAGGGCCGACGTGTGATTTCAATAAACATTTCTGTTAAACTGCTAAAACGGCCAATGTTTGACTTTCAAAATTTTTGTCATTGGCCCTTTTAGAACCAAGCCACAGATATATATTTTGATTTTTAAAAGCTCGCTAAAAATGAACTGTGCATCCGTAATTGTTGCACACTTCGTGGTGAAGCCAGAAGAGCCACATTCAAAGTACGCATAAATAAAGTACCCCGCACACTTACTGAGGAAAATGTCTTTCCGCGGACTTGGCTGAAATTTTTACATGTGGTAGTTGTTGTTCCCCGAAAAAAACTATCTGGGTCACATCCTTGCCAAGCCCTTCGCTAATTTACGGTTTTGGTGCAGTTTCATTCCGAATTAATGACTGTATCTCGGCAACGACTAAAATTAAAGCAAATATTTTAACTGAAATTGTAGTTATTGCAGTTATTGCGCAAGTTATGCATAACTTTTTCACCTTTATAAAGCATATTGGAAAGAGGTTCCATTATAATGACATATAGAATACTACATAATACATTTTCCATTGATCTGCGATCCCTTTTTTCATTAAACAACGATGGACGCCTTAGAGGACACAGCCTAAAGCTAAAATATGAAATATACAGGACTGCCACAGAAGAACATTTTTAAGTAGCAGAGTATTTACGACTTGGAACTCTTTGCCACATGATGTTGTGCTTGCGCCAACTATAAACACTTTTAAAAACCGGTTGGACAGACTTATTTAATACTTTGTATGCTACATAAATTATTTTTTTAACTTGAGTTAAATAGGTTTTTAACCTCAACTCTTTTTTTATAATAATAATAATAATAATAATAATAATAATAATGATAATATATATGTTTTATAAAGGTAAGAATTTCTTGGGGGTCCCAATTTTATATTCAGGATGTCTATTACTTTGGCATACCCAAAAAGTATCAAATTCTTGCATAATGCGTATTTTTTATTTTTTTTTCTTTTTCTCGACGTTTTAGACCATATTGAATCGAACTATATAATTTTTCAAAAAAAAAAATAATAAAAAAAAACTCTAAAACCATTCATTTTTTTTCTTTGCTTTTTTTTGCAAAAAACGAAAAAAAAAATTGTTTTTTTTTTAAGTTTAACCCCCATAACTTTTTTGCTATTAATTAATTGGTAGAATTTATCCTTATAACAAAAGTATTTTTTTCTGGGAAAGTTACGTTAATCGGAATTTTCTTTCAGTTTTTTGCGATTTTTTTAAAAGTTTAAACCCCTATAACTTTTTGGGGGATTACTTTCAAAAACAATAGGGATCTTTCCCTCCTAGAACTTAAAAACCTGAAAATTACAAGTCGATCGGATTATTCGTTCTTGAGTTATCATGCTCCTAAAAATCGTGACATCGGACAGACGGACTTTTTAATATAATAATCAAAATCCTGAATTCGCCATAAAAATGTTTCTCTCCGAGGTCGCTCGACAGTAAAAATTAAAAAAACTGAAATTAGTACCTTTTTTAAAGTAATAATATTTTTAAATTTCTATATCTCAGAAAATAATAGTCATAAGACCAAAACGATTAAAGACGTTTTTTGAAATGTTTTTGTAGGAAATTGCAAATGGTTTTTACCTGCAGGCTCGTGCGAACGGGGGGGTTGGGTGTTCAACCCCCCCCCCCCGCCAGGAGGGTTTTAAACTTCAATTTTTTAAATTTTATGAACTTCCTGATTAGGAAAAAATTGAATCAAGCGAAATGTATGACTGTAATCTTATAATTATATAATATATATTATGTACATCTATTTATTGATAGTTTTCTTTGTATAGTTCCTTTTTTTATGAAATTTGATACGTTAACGTTAATAAAAGGTGGCAGTTTAAAAAAAGTCGTTTTTTTTTGTCCAGCTGTTTACTTTTCACCTTATAACTTTCAAAGTAAATGCCCAATATAAAAAATTCTTTCACCAAACGATTCAAAACCTTTTTAGTTTGTTATATGGTTAACATTGGAGAGTAGAAACAAGGCCAGAGGGGCAAAAACTAATAAACTGCTGACGTTAGTTTCATCCAGGAACTCTAGTTCAGAATAAATATGAACATGTAAATCTTCAGAATACATCCTGCAAAATTATTAAGTTTACAGCCTTTGGCATTTATGTATTTAATTAATAATAATTTATAATAATCTAATAAATGTCACTGATAAAAGCGTCTGCATCGCTGAAATAAATTTAATTAATTCTAACGAACAAATTAAATTTCTATAGATCGTGAATATTTTCCATTTTTCATCTCGCTAAAAATAAAAAATCATACCTAACCGTATTATCAATTTAATAACATATCCACCCGGTCCTTTCTCTCTTATTACACACTAAAAAAACATTTTTATTAAAAATTGTTTTTACACTTATAGAAAAATCTAAAAATATTACAACCAAACGTTATTGTAACAAGTTTGAGGTACATAGAAAAAAAAAGGATTCCTTGAACCAAGGACACGTGTCTTTCGATATGTTCAAAGCCATATTCTCTTGATTCAAGGCTAGCGTTTCTTTGAACCAAAGTCAATATCCTTGTATGAAGAGCACGGATTTTTGAATTAAGATTCGTGCTCTTCATTTAAGGACATCGACTTTGGATCAAAGAAATGCTAGCCTTGAAACAAGAGAATATGGCTTTGCACATATCGAAAGACACGTGTCCTTGGTTCAAGGAATCCTTTTTTTCTGTGTATATAATACCATTTTTACGATTATTCTAAAACATTTTAACGTTATATTAAATACACTATTAAAATTATAGATTCATATTATTTAATAATACAACAACGTTTTTGTCACTATAATAGTTTTTTGAGGAAGGATTATTATTTTTATTAAAAATTGTTTTTACACTTATAGAAAAATCTAAAAATATTACAACCAAACGTTATTGTAACAAGTTTGAGGTACATAGAAAAAAAAAAGGATTCCTTGAACCAAGGACACGTGTCTTTCGATATGTTCAAAGCCATATTCTCTTGATTCAAGGCTAGCGTTTCTTTGAACCAAAGTCAATATCCTTGTATGAAGAGCACGGATTTTTGAATTAAGATTCGTGCTCTTCATTTAAGGACATCGACTTTGGATCAAAGAAATGCTAGCCTTGAAACAAGAGAATATGGCTTTGCACATATCGAAAGACACGTGTCCTTGGTTCAAGGAATCCTTTTTTTCTGTGTATATAATACCATTTTTACGATTATTCTAAAACATTTTAACGTTATATTAAATACACTATTAAAATTATAGATTCATATTATTTAATAATACAACAACGTTTTTGTCACTATAATAGTTTTTTGAGGAAGGATTATTATTTTTATTAAAAATTGTTTTTACACTTATAGAAAAATCTAAAAATATTACAACCAAACGTTATTGTAACAAGTTTGAGGTACATAGAAAAAAAAAGGATTCCTTGAACCAAGGACACGTGTCTTTCGATATGTTCAAAGCCATATTCTCTTGATTCAAGGCTAGCGTTTCTTTGAACCAAAGTCAATATCCTTGTATGAAGAGCACGGATTTTTGAATTAAGATTCGTGCTCTTCATTTAAGGACATCGACTTTGGATCAAAGAAATGCTAGCCTTGAAACAAGAGAATATGGCTTTGCACATATCGAAAGACACGTGTCCTTGGTTCAAGGAATCCTTTTTTTCTGTGTATATAATACCATTTTTACGATTATTCTAAAACATTTTAACGTTATATTAAATACACTATTAAAATTATAGATTCATATTATTTAATAATACAACAACGTTTTTGTCACTATAATAGTTTTTTGAGGAAGGATTATTATTTTTATTAAAAATTGTTTTTACACTTATAGAAAAATCTAAAAATATTACAACCAAACGTTATTGTAACAAGTTTGAGGTACATAGAAAAAAAAAAGGATTCCTTGAACCAAGGACACGTGTCTTTCGATATGTTCAAAGCCATATTCTCTTGATTCAAGGCTAGCGTTTCTTTGAACCAAAGTCAATATCCTTGTATGAAGAGCACGGATTTTTGAATTAAGATTCGTGCTCTTCATTTAAGGACATCGACTTTGGATCAAAGAAATGCTAGCCTTGAAACAAGAGAATATGGCTTTGCACATATCGAAAGACACGTGTCCTTGGTTCAAGGAATCCTTTTTTTCTGTGTATATAATACCATTTTTACGATTATTCTAAAACATTTTAAGGTTATATTAAATACACTATTAAAATTATAGATTCATATTATTTAATAATACAACAACGTTTTTGTCACTATAATAGTTTTTTGAGGAAGGATTATTAATAAATATGGCGACAATCAGCTGATTCTAATAAATGTTTTACCAGAATATTGAAAGTAGGCAGTTTGGGCTAAAATTTTTATGTGCATAAGTATATCCAACGATAAGCAAGTACATGTACATGTAATTACATGTGATATGTAGTTTCTATGTGCACATAAAAGAATTTAAAATACAGCACAGAACACCCACATCACAGCTCGTAAAACGTAGGAAGAGACGTGAGTTTTTAAATATGGACACGCCCCCAAACCACGCGGTTGAATTTAACAGTTGTTAGAGGTACGCGTACCGACTATCTTTCTTCATTCGAATACATTTTCTTTCTTTCTTGTACGCAGTCCGTCACATTTCCACGTATCTTCCTACCAGGCTATGCTAGCCTCTCTTCGCGACAAAGAAACACCTTATCGGTTAACAGTTTCTTGTTGTAAATCAAACAACTACACTCGTTTATAAATACCGAACACGTTTACTTTTTTGTTATATTCTATGCAATATATAGTGGTTGGCGCTGTATGTAGTAGTCAGAAAATATTAGTCAAGATAGACCTACATTTTTTTAACAGCCACTTTTTTCACATTTAATACGTTTCATAATGCCAAGTACAAAACGTTCATTATTAAAAATAATTAATTTTATGACGTTTTAAAAAAGTTTTGAAGACAATGCGAAAATGTACAGAAAATGATAATAAGTTAACTTATAATAATTATTAATAACAATGTATCAAAACATAAGATAAAAAAAAACGGATCATTATGGTTGGTCGCCAGAAAGATGTTTTCGGTTGTTAATTTGTCAGTGAAATTGGGTAATTATTTTTGTCTGTGTCCATTAATTTCACAAAACTTTAACCGCGCTTTTTGCAGTGTATCCGTATGGTCCACCCTCTCGTCATATCCAAATCTATACAATTACCCACACTTTTAACTGAGCAGTCAGCTAAACTCGTCACCAAAAAAATATCCCCTTCCTCCCTTATTCCACATTCTCGCCGGGAAAAAAACACATACATTCATTATTCATCAAAAGAGCGGGGTCTCGTTTTGATCGTAATCAAAACAAAATCGCGCCCCAGTGCCCTAGCGCCGCTCGCAGGAAAACGAAATGATGGAAAGGGCCCCAAACCATGGCCTTCCTCGATGCGACTCGGCTAGGATGTGGCCAGTGGGATGAGGGGCCGCAGGACAGGCCTCGTGTTTTAATTGATGGCGACGTAGTATTATTTTTTTGTTTTATATGTTTACTGTCACGTTGGGATTTTTGGGGATTCGTTTTTATATATTGGTGATTGTTTCGTTTTAATTGTTCTGTATTTGATGATAAAAATTTATAATTAAATAAATAGTCCAAGAGCTGGTGACCATTTTTAGTTAATTATTTGCTCCCAGCTGTATTTTATATATGTCTTAAAGTACATTCAAATTAAGCTACTTGCAAATCGCCAGGTCTTGGATCGGGTTTTTTTGGATGCTAGAAGCCTCGCAAAGGTGGGAAAATTGGGTCCCCGACAAAAATATTTTTAACTTACCGAGTCAAACAAGTTACATTTATTACATTTTCACAGTTTTACACTAGGCTAAGAGTTAAAAAAAGACTAAAAACTTTATCTGATACATGTCAACACTAAAAACTCTCTATAAATTTTAATTTAATCAAAATTTCATTTTAAAATTCTCATTTCTTTAAAAAATTAGGTATCACATATTTTAAAGGACTTTTTAAAAACTGTTCTCACCGCTTGGCCCCAGAATTATTGTGTATAACTATAAAAATAGCTTAATCTGAATGTATTAAATGAAATTTATATGACTCGGCAAGTTAAAAATAGATTTTTTGGTAGCTCATTGCCATAGCTTTTGGAGATTCTAGCACCCAAAGGAACCAGATCCGGAGTCTATACAAAATATAGCCGGGAGCAAATAATGAAACAAATGTCACCAGCTCTCCCACTAAAACGAATTGTGAAAACAAATAACCAAGCAAATAATTTACTTTTTCTTTTTTTGTTTTCCGTTATCCTATTTATTTCTTTTTTTCCTCATTCTACCCTCTCCTTCCCAGTACTATCAAAAATTTAAGAAACGGCAACACATTTTACGCCACACCCAAATAAGCAACTTTTCCCATTTTAACCAACCTCATATACGAGAGATATCTCTTTCCGTTTCCGAGATCTCTGTCTTGATAACCAAACTTGTAACACCCTGTACGTCTACTGTCACGTTTTAATTTTTAGTATTTTCCCATGTATACATGATTCAACATTTAACGAATACTGCACAAATTCAAATTTCCCACTGCATATTTAAATTTCCCACTGCACATTTAAATTTCCCACTGCACATTTTGTGTCCAACGCAACGAAAACTCTTCTTTCTAGAATACGCATACCGTTAAAATAAAGTATCGCCAACATCTCGGTTTGTTTGTAAACAAATAGTAGGTATATTCAGGCCTGAACAATGACAATTACCAGTAACTGGTATTGTTGTCTCTGTTAGAACAAAGATGTGAGAGTAAGATAGACGAATGTTTATGTTGCCGACGTTTTTGTCAGTTTTAACGAATGAAATGCCTATTCTAGAGAGAAGAGTTATTTGTTCGGTCCAACGGCACGTTAAAATAACTCCTACTAAAAATTTAAACTTAAAATATAACTGGGCAAATTCACCTTTATAAAATTTAAATTAAACTTTTTAAACTCGGCTTAAAAGTTTTAGTTACGTATTTATTTGGAATAAGCATAGCAGATATTATGCAATTCGTGCCAAAATATTTTAACTTTACAAAAAATAGGTAAAGGGCGAATCCACCGTAACCTACGTAACGATTGTACTTATTATTTTGGCTAATTTAAACTGAAATTCACAGTCTTTTAATTTAATTTAATAACGAACAGAAAACTAATTTAAAAATTTAACAAGTGAAATGAAAGGTGTCAAATAATTATGACATTTCATTGCTCAAATTCTTAGTTTAGTATTAATGACTGCATAAACCATCCAAGACTAGAGAATAGAGAAAAAAAATGCAAGTTTTAAAAGATTTAAAAAAAATAGGTTGTAACCGACTTAACGAATTTTAACCTAGTCGGTCAAGCAAGAGCGTGTCACGCATTGTTTATTTAGAAATTTATACAAAAAAATACATCAATTTGCAGTCAATAAATGATAGATCAATGTTGGAACGAGATTTTCCGCATATTTCTATGGGGTTTGCGTCGGGCAACTGTGACGGCCAATCTTGATCGATGTTTTCCTTGACCAAGGCGAGACGTTTTTCTCAGTTTTTTTACTTAACAAAGTTTCTTTTTTTGTACTTCGCCACTACAAGTCATGAGCGCGGAGATGAGTACGAATTGTTTCATGAGATATATCTAAACCTTCTTGCATCAGGGTTGATTGAAGACATGTTTAAAATAATTTTTTCGTGCGATCTGGTAAGTCGTCAACATTTTTCGTTTCCAAGTATCGTTTCACCAACTAGTTGATAAATGTCCTCCACTTGCACATATATTTCGCAGCCGCTTTAGGCTTTATTTTCGGACCTTTCAGATGCGAATAGAGGTAGACAGCCTCGAACCGTGACAGGTACGCATCACTCATGTTTTAAAACGTGTTAGTTCGCCAAAAATAAGGCTCAGAAAGAATCTTTATGTACAAACCATTATCCGTCAGGAAGTAAACTATTACCTCGAAAAAAAAATAGGTCTCTCTCTTACCGACTACATGTTATAAGTGACACGCTCTTACTTGACGGACTGTAAGTTTTTGCATAGAGTTTAGATAACGAAAATTTCTGCGAATATGTTTATCTACCTTCAAAAATAATCTAAAAGAGTTGAGTGTCCTAATATATCATGGCAAAAACTAATAAAAATATAAAAAACGTCGTAACCTACGTAACACCATTTTCATAACTAATGCACAAGTATGGTTTTGACCCGAAAAAACATCTTTTAAGTTATATTTAAATTTCCCAACATACTACATAAATTTACTTTAACACTTTCGCTGCCCATCACGCGCCAGCGCGTGAAAAACTCCTGCTTCAGGTGCCCATCTCGCCCTGTCGCGTGATGTGATCACTGATCACATCACTGATCAGGTTCATTTAATAGCCGGCGAGGTAATTGACCGTAGGCAAGCTATTTGTGCATATTATCCCATTTTTAGTTTTGAAAAAATCAGATGGGCAGCGAAAGTGTTAATTTAAGTATTACATCATATAATTCAGGGGCGGTCCTGCTTAATTTTATTTAAAAAATGCATAAAACATATCATCGCGGCTATTGGTATCTGATTATATTATTATTGTGTCATTAGAAAGTTGTAAATTTTTTTTCCTGGAATCGCCCTAAATTGTTAAAAATGTTAACTTCAAACAACAGCAATACGCGAAAAAGTATATCTATGTTTAATCCTGAAAAAAAAGTAGTAAAATCAACAGCTGCAAATAATTGTGTATAATCCGGCACATGTTTTTCTTTGATACGAGTAGTTTATTTACTTTTAGTTGTATTATTTTGTACAACCGGTGAACAATTAAACGTTTTAAAACAACAAAATTTTGTTGCATCCTGAAAAAAATATTTTGACTGTAAAAAGCAGATATGAACATAAAGCTAGCGCTGCCAACAAAACAATACTTTTCCCTGTTGGTCCACATAGGTTCATTAAAACAAAAAATTATCTTTTTTCTTTAATTTTTTTTTGAAAAAACAAATTTTTTTTTAAGAAATGTTTCCTTTTTCGAAAACAAAAAATAATAATATTTTTTTTTGAAAAAATAGTTTTTTCCCTATTTTATCCCACTCCGCAACAACGCGAGTACAACAAATACGTAGTTTCGGCCATAACGCACACAATATTTTTTTTACAAAAAAGTTTAATTTTTCGAATTTAAATTGAAAAAAAAACTATTACGAATCTAGGGCTACATATGAAAGTATTCTTTTGTTGACAGCGGTATTTTTTACAAATGCATGACTTTCCTTGCAGAAAGTAAAACAAAGCGTAACCAAATCAAGTCATCAATTGATCTTGCTTAATTTTTTTCCACCTTTACCACCGTTAATTTTCCAACAAACAGAGACGATAAAGAGGATTCGTTACCGCTCCCTTTACGCCGCCGCCGTCGCGGGTGAATCTCGCCCTGGAGGCGGGAGATTGACAATTTGTATCCATTATATTTATGTATTTTTGCTAAGCCAATGGGGTGAGGTAGATCGGTTTTTTAATTTCTATTTTTTTTAGGTTATCTCGCGAGTGGTAAATGGTTGGAGACGATATTTATGAAGAACTCGTTGCAAAAAGTGAGACGATATTACTTTAAAAGCCTGCGCAAGGAGAATGGGAATGAGAACTTCCAAAGAGAAATTAAACATTAAATAAATATAAAAAAGTAATGCTGATCATTTTTACAAAGTGTCACTTATTCCATATTTTTAGATATACTGCCGAACTAACTTTTTTCAGATCTATAAAACCTAAAAAAGCCAATGTCAGGGCTTGGTAGATAAATGTAGACTTTAAGCCACAAGGGTCAAGGTTTGTTTTCAATAAACATTTCTGTTGAACTGCTAAAACTATACATCAAAATTTCTGACATTGACCCTTTTAGAAAAAAAATATCTTTTTTTGCTAATGCAGAACTTTCCCGATAAAAAGGTTAAACCGTACATGTAATACTGTACATATATGGTTAGAAAAATTTAGTCCCCCTTTCATCAGGAGCCCCGTTTTTAACGGAAATAGAATAAATATTTTTAATAATACCTGCTACCTATTTATCTTTAAGTTTAAACTTACTTTTTGGATTGGTAGAACTTAGTGTTTAAATGCCTAGAACTTTATGAATAAATACGTACTTGTAGAACAGATTTTTTTCAATTTTCTCTATTAAATCGGCACTTAGTGCTACTAAGAGTGCCGATGTATGGAAATCTTCGCCGAAAAGTCAAAATCTTTGACCACGTTTTTTTCACATTTCTCGACGTTTTATACCATTCTGAGTCGAAATCAGTAAAAAAAATTTTTGCGTCCGTCTGTCTGTCTGTCTGTCTGTCTGGGTGTAAACTCTCTAACTCCATTTCTACATGAGATATCGACTTGCGGTTTTTTGCATATTGTTTCTTATCGTATTCCGAAGAGTTGATTATTAGATTTTAGGGAGTAGACGATTGGGGGTAAGGGGGTAAAAATAGGATAAAACTCCTATTTTTAGCGTTTTTTGTTTATAATTATGGCAATTATTATTTATTTGGTTAGTTTAGCACTTATATAAAAGATAATTTAAAATTGGTCAAAAAATGCTATAAACAACGTTTTCCTAAAACGCATTGTTTTCGAGATATTCTGAGTCGAAATCAGTAAAAAAAATTTTTGCGTCCGTCTGTCTGTCTGTCTGGGTGTAAACTCTCTAACTCCATTTCTACATGAGATATCGACTTGCGGTTTTTTGCATATTGTTTCTTATCGTATTCCGAAGAGCTGATTCGATTTTGGGGAGTAGACGATTGGGGGTAAGGGGGTAAAAATTGGGTAAAACTCCTATTTTTAGCGTTTTTTGTTTATAATTAAGGAAATTATTATTTATTTGGTTAGTTTAGCACTTATATAAAAGATAATTTAAAATTGGTCAAAAAATGTTATAAACAAAGTTTTCCTAAAACGCATTGTTTTCGAGATATTGGCCATTAAACCAGTAAAAGGTTTTTTTTAGCATCTCTCACATATTTATAACCCGATTTCAAAAAATTATATATTAAATAAAAGCTCTTTTTAAGCCCTATAAAAAATAGTATATACAGTTTTTTGCTAGAATATAATGTTTTAAAGATACAGAATTTAAAATCAAAAAAAAAAAAAACAAAACACCTAGTTTGAAATTTGCAAACTAGATGGCTCTAGTGTACAATAGTGCCGATGTTTTGACAGGGTGCTTGCAACGTTTCATCTAGTTTTTTCCTAATTTTGTTAAGGTGATCAAATTTTCTGGTTTCCCACAGTGTCCACAGATTAGCAACCAAAGGAGACGGATCCAGGACCTGGCGATCCGGAAGTAACTTAATTAGAATATACCGTAAGAATATATATATATAAATATATATATATATATATATATATATATATATATATATATATATATATATATATATATATATATTTTAACTTTTTAAAAATATTTACCAGCTATCCGATTGTTGAACAAATGTTACGTCGCCAAAAATTTATGTATTTTGAAAATATTTTTTGATATGAATTCTTCAACTCCACATTTGATAACCAAGTGTGATATATTTGATTTTTGCTTTTGCCCCTGCCGCGGGATGTAGTAAAGTATTATGATGAATTGGATTTTTTTAAAGGGAATAAAGAGAAATGTCAGATTGGAAATGCAATCAATATGTAAAATATATTTAGGGTTATAGCAGAGTAACCTTTACTAAATACATTTTTTGTGATTTACGAGTTTTTAGGTAACTGCTATATGTACAGGTGAATAATTTAATCCAAGTACAGGGGACCGGGTGGTCTAGTGTTAAGGCGTTGAGGTTAGGCTTTATTTGGGAAATAGTAAAAGTCAATTTTGTGACAAAATTCAGTGATTTATATCTGTGGCTTGGTTCTAAAATGGCCAATGTCACTTTGTGAACAGCAGCGTTTTTAAATATTACATCAGAGTTGACGTTAAAACGTTGCTATTGACAAAATGACATTAGCCCTTTTAGATCCAAGCCACAGACATATACGTATAGGTACTTTGGCAGACTAACATCTCTACTCTAAATTTCTCTACTCCCTAACATCCCTACTCCATAACATCCCTACTCCACAACAACTCTACTCCGTAACATATCTACTCCATAACATCTCTACTCCGTAACAACTCTACTCCACACTATATGCACTTTATTAGCCACTTAATAATAAATGAGCAGTTCAAAGAACAAAGAATCTTCTTCTTCTAGATTATTTTATTTTTTTCCTAGAAAACGTTTATCTTTAAATCTAAATCTAGAACAATCATAAATGAATTATTCTAAAAGCAACAATGACCGCTTACTCTTAACATGCACTAATATGTAAGTAATTAATAAACTGAATTCATTTTTGACAGTGACTTAGAATGACAAATATTCTTTTGACTTAAGACAAGTGGCTAATCGAGTCTCTATAGTGTGGAGTAGAGTTGTTACGAAGTAGAGATTTTATGGAGTAGAGATGTTACGGAGTAGAGTTGTTGTGGAGTAGGGATGTTATGGAGTAGGGATGTTAGGGAGTAGAGAAATTTAGAGTAGAGATGTTAGTCTGCCGGTGCTTTAAGTGATGCTATTTTTATTGGTAATAACCACAGGTCGGATTTGGGTATTCATTTACCGGGGGCTCGCAAAAATTAGAATTTTAAAGACACTAAACTATATTTTACTATAACTAGATTTTTATTTCGAGTCTGCTATTACATTGCATTTTCAAAAAATATTTCTTTTTTCAATGAAAGGAATATTTTTTAAAAACAAAAATATATATATTTTTTATTTTTTGTATTTCACGGAAAAAATATATTGGTCGTCATCCATTACAATAACACTAGCAACACGTTTTTTTTGCGTTGATTGGAATCATATGCTTTTTAAATAATTTTGGGTCGCTGAGACCGAATCATGTCTTAGAATGGTTCTATTATCTTAGGTTTCTGAGAAAAAATTAAATAAAAGTGGTAAAAAATCAATAATACTGTGCTTTAATGGCTTTATTATTAAACGCAAGTAGAAAATATATATTTTTCACTACTAGCTTTAGACCATACCATTATTGATCATGTTTTCAGACCGGGAAATCAATTTTCTTCGCCTATAGCAATAATAATTTTTTCTCTCCTAGTAGGAGTAAATTTTATAAACAATTGATTTCTGTCACTTTAGATGTTTCAGTTCTTTGTGCAATTTTTACTAATTAAACCCAAGGAAATAGCTTTAAATATTATTATATATAAATTAAGCCACGAGTATTTAATGCAACCCACATTTTTATAAATATTGTTTTAACTGGAGAAATAAAAATACCAACTATATATATATCCAAAAATTTTAAAACTTTTTGTTCAGATAACAAGAGTCCTGCTGAATTCCATACTTCAATATTTTAGGGTTACTCGATCCAGCGGCGGTTTTTTACAACTTCCTACAGAATAAATGAAACACACCGTTATCTTTGTCGTTGCAACGTCATACAATACAGTGCCTAAGGGGTTTTAGGCTTACGAAGTTGGTACTATATATTTGACATATAGACAGAAAAATCTTTTAGTAATATAAGCCTTATTTACAAATACGACGTAAATGTAAAATGACCAATGCATACAAATAAATTGACGATTGTATATTGTACCATTTATTTGCGTGCATTATATATAATATAAGGGAACGTTCAAGTATTACATAACGCAAATTTTGATCATTTTGGACCCCCTCCCCCTGTTACGCTATTTACCTATACCATTAACATGGGCGTAACTCTCCAAAATGCCCCCCCCCCAGGAGCGTTACGTAATACTTGAATGATCCCTAATAATGAGATATGGTCAAAATTGTCAAATTTCGGTCGTCATCAGGATTTAAAAAAAAAATATGTCTATAGATCTCGACGCGCTGATTCCAAAAATATAGGCATACAATACATTCAGATTAATATTTTGGAAAATATGACCGAAATAAATTTTTCGAAAGGAAAAAAATAATTGTTTTTTCCTATTTTAAAACGGACGACGGATTCGTGTTCAGCGACCAAAAATACACTTAGAAAACCATTTTTGATCCACGTCAACTTTTTTTTGTCAGAAAAATAAATTGTCATACTATATGCATTGGTTATATCTAGGAAAGTTAGGACAAAATGATCTAAAAAGTCCAATCAAATTACTAAGATCTATAAAGTTAGTCCTAGTCCAGACTTATTCCTCTAGTAAAGACTAGTTAGGACAATTTTATTTAGAACACATTGCATATTTTCCACATAGGACGAACATCTTAGGCTAATTTTTAGGATTTGGATTTTAGATAGAACATTTCTATTTAGTAGGCACATGGGGCTAGTGTAAAGCAATACAATGGTGTGCTTATCTCAAAAGGTGAACTTTTGCAGAACTTGTCTTAGCAGGGCAGATATGATGTTGTTATGGCCACGAGAACAATGTGTTTCACATGAATTTAGCTATGGAGGAAATGCATCAGTAGAGTTGTCCATACCCTTAGACGCCAGCCGCAAGCTGTCGCTGGATGGAGAGACCTAAATATTTCAACCCCAATTTTTTATTTCAGCTCAGCATTAAAACTGAAACGATGCGTACAAAGGGGTAATAATTTTAGGGGTGTGAGTGGAAATTACTATATAGGTAGATGTGGCATAGGAATATCACACAGGACCGACTTAACAGTTTTTTAGGGCAAATATTTAACTTTTACAATGTGCACATGTTGGCAGGGGGTATAGGTTTTTTTAATAGAAAGAGGGGTTGTGCGATACATCAATTTAAAACTTATAAAATTTTCTATTTGGTCATTTATTTTAAAAAATTTTGCTCATTTTTTTGAGGGTTTAAAATAGGGTTAAAAATAAATAAAAATCAGTTTCTTGAAAAAAAATCAAAATTTTTAAACAAAAATCTTTAGAAATCGCACCTTTTAGCAAAATAAAAAATTGAAAAATCAACACCTTAAAGAATTAAATAAAAATAAATTTTTGAATAGAGAATTGTATTTCATTTAAAATTTTAAAACATAAAAATATAAAATACAGGGTGTTCCAACTTTATTTACACAATGATTTTCTAGAAAACTAAAATAATCAAGTTCTGTAAAAACTATCTTAAATGGGACAACATTAGGTACGCAAATGCAAATCTTCTCGCAATACTATACACTAAAAAAATCAATTAAAGTTGAGTTGGCACAAGCATGAAATAGAATATTATTTACCAAGTCAGAGAAGTCAAAGTGCGGGATGAGCGCGCTAGCGCGAAGCCCGCAAGGCGCGGTCTAAAATGTTAAATCTTCACTCACGTGGAAAATTTAGTATTTTTTTCACTACCAGTACAATTAATTAGCTATTTATTTATTTATTTTACTAAAATTTAATGAAAAAGCTTATAAATTTAAAATATCACGCTGGCCGTTCGCTACCATTAAAAAAAACAAAACAATAACTTGACATTTCTGGCAGAAATTTTCTGGTGATCTGCTAAAATTATTAAGTTAGAAAGTGTTTCCGTGTTAAGAATAATAAAATATATAAAAATGGAAAATGAAATGCAAAGTGATGATTCTGGTACTCCCCCAGAAATAAGGGGACAAGCGAAAATTGTGAGGGAGAATTTATTGCCTCAAAAATCAAACAAACAAACAAAGGTACTAATTTAGTTAATATTTTTTAATTTATCATGCAATAAATAAATTTGGTGCCTAAAGACACTTCTAAATAGCAATGTGATTTAATAATTAAGTGAAACGTCAGATGCCAAAACAGCTGAATAAAAATTCATTATTAACCATGGTGCAATTTCATTATTTTTAGAACCTCTGACGTCATATGTAAAGAAATAATATTTCTACCAATGAAAAGAACAGTAATAAAGATTTGCTTTTAGGCTGGTAGTGAAAAAATATTTTTAATCGATTGGACATGCTCAAAAACCTCAAAGGAAAAAATATCAGATTTTTAAAATTATTGGTTCTCCATATGTCCATAAACTTTTAATAGGCCACTTCCGTGAATAACCCTGTATCATGTGAAACTTAAAAATTACATAAGTTATGTGAAGATACATAATATATTATGTAAATTTTAAAAATATAGCAATAAGTTTTGTGAAATTTTACATAACTTGTGTGATTGTGTCACATAATCGCACAATTTTTGTGGTTTTTATCTGTGTACCCTTCGATTTTTTTAAATTAAATTTTCAATTTTGGCGAAGGCGCTAATATGCAAACTTACAAATTTGTAAGTTCAGTATTCATTATGTAGCTTGCGAACTGGAGTTCGTAAAAAGTAGCTTGTATCTTGTATACAATATGTCCAATGGACATTGTCCATTATATTTAAAATGAACATTCAAAGCACTGTATTTTTGTATTTTTTTTAACAATAAATAACAAAAACTAATACACTTTTATGTTCGATGTTTTATTAATAATAGAAAAAACAAAAATGATTAAAAAAACAACGAAAAAGCCCACCCACCCACTCGGTTATATATTACTTTCGCGTCAGCAAGTAAAAGTTATTTGGACGCAATAATATTTTTAAATTAAAAAAAGTCCCTAAAGCGAATGTGTATTAAACAAACAATGAATTCTAAATAATTTAGTTATTGATTCCGCATCTTTTTGCGTCCAGTTGAAAAAAAAATCCATTATGCTATTAAAAATACAAAACACGACAACTCATATGTAATAAATCATTAAGCTTCCGGCTAACGAACAAAAAACAATATCGATTTGAAAAAAGAAAAAAAATTAAAAAGTAAAAAAAGTAATTATCTCAAGGCATTCTCGAGTTATCGTGGCCACAATTTTTCCAGAATAATCGATAGGCAGCAAAAAAAAAATTGACAGATATCGTGTTTTTGCTTACATGTATATTTCGAGAAACGTCAAAAAAACTATATTTTTTTTACTATGGAAGTTAAATGTGAAATACATTAAACCGCATTTGCCAGAGTTTGTTTTTTAAGTAAGCCTGGAGACAGATAGACGGACGGACAGACCGTCAGACAGACAGACACCTCATTGATTTTATTATATAGGTAAATGCTGGACTGAGTATGATTTTTTACAGTTAGCAGTTGTTAACTAATTATGTAGTTTTGTATAGTTGGATTTACATGCGTAGAAATACTTGGGTAAAACACAAATTAAGTCATTCTGGGGGCGTAAAAGAATTGGAATTTTTCAGGAAGTTGATATATTTTTTTTAGTTCTTCTTGAGTTATTATCATATTGTGACAGCAACATCATACGTACAAAAATCGCTTGTCACCTTTTGCCTCTTGGTGAGCGAATATTAAAAAAAATCGCAACTAAAAAAAGCCGATCACATTCAACCAACTTTACGTCGCCCGCGTCGCGACGGATCCGTTTAGACACCGCGACACCATCGACAGCGTCGGACGTGTGGCAAGAACCACACGATATGCTTAAACAACGAAAAAAAAAAGAACCAGAGCACATTCGATACGATTTTAAAATAAATTAGTTATTGGATGCGTTACAATATGTTTTTTTTTTATTTTAATACAATTTTTCAGAGGAATTCATTTTGTCGAGTTGAAAAATTCAATTTCATATCTGCAAATTGTAAAAATACGTAAATAATTCAAATGCAAAAAATAAATCGAGTAAATATTACATTAGGTACGTTTTGTAGCCTACAATACAGCAAATCGCGGGCTAGGATCAACACTATCAAATTGCGAAAATTGCTTTGAAATTATAAGATATGTATATTATACATTGTATAAGCCTCCAAAAGAAAAATGTATATTTTCGTAAATATTAACACATCGTCAAAAGTCTTGGACCCCCCAAACATTTTCCCACTGGTTAGAGGTATTATAACTTTAAAGAGGATTGTTGTGCTGTTTTACATCTGATAATGTTTTGTACAAAAATAAAAACTCTCACCTGATGAAATGATTTTCGTAAAAAGTGTCCAAATTCGGGTTAGTATTAAAAAACACTTGAAGTGCATAATTTGTTTTATTCGTATTAAATATACTCGAAAATTTGGTTTCGCAAATGAATAGAATAGTCGTCCTACATGAAAAATGCCCAACAAATCATCAAATATCCGGTAGGCCTACTTCTCGGTATGCCAGCCTATAGGCTTGGTATACCGAGAAGTTCCTTGACTAGAATTGCGTACTTATACCAGGAAACTGTAAAAATTGAAAAAATTATGTACAGGGTGTCCTACAATTTTATACACAGTCTATATCCGTTATTATAAAATTTAAAAAAAAAATGTGATAAAGAATCTTATCTATGACCTGAAGTAATTGCCCTTTTAAACCCCACCAAAACCGTTCTCAGATTTTTGTATCATATTCCTTTTTTTATTAAAAGAAAAGAATGTTAAATTATAGCTGAAGTAGCTTCCAGTTTAGTATATTTAAATCGGAAAAAAATATCACGGCGGGCTTTAACAGGCTAATTACATGTACTTTTGGTCCCACTCAAGATCATTTTTTCACATTTTTTTTTATCTTTTATAATAACCGAGATATAGACTGTAGGGCACCCTGTACATAAATCTTAAGTTTCAAAATTTCATGGGAATATTAAAATTATTCTTTTCTAATAATAAAATTAAATTAAATAGGCTTTGGATAATAAATTATATTCGTTCTTGTAGCGAATAAAATCACTAGTAATATAATTTAAGTATTTCTAACCTTAAGCGAAACTAAAATTATATTTTCTCCGATTTAAATATACTAAACTGATAGCTACTTTAGCTATAATTTAACATAGTTTTCTTTTAATAAAAAAATGAATATGATACAAAAATCTGGGAACGGTTTTGGTGGTCCCAGATAAGATTCTTTTTCACAATTTATTTTATATTGTATAATAACGGATATAGACTGTTTATAAAATTGTAGGACACCCTGTATATAAATTTTAAAAGTTTGAAGAATTTCATGGGAATATTAAAAATATTCTTTTCTAATAATAAAATTAAATTAATTAGGCACTTTGGATGATAAAGTACTTTAAATTCGGTTTTGTTGCGAATAAAATCACTTGTAATATAATTTAAATATTTGTAACCCAAAGCCAAATTGAAATGATATTTTCTCCGATTGAAACATACTAAATTTATGGCTACTTTAGCTATAATTTAATATTGTTTTCCGAAGGAAAAAAGTCGAATGATACACAATTCTGAGAACGATTTTGGTATGCTTTAACAGATTATAAGTTCTTTTTCAAGATTTTTAAATCTGTTATGACAACCAAGATACAGACTGTGTAAAAATTGTAGAACACCCTGTATATAAATTTTAAAAGTTTAAAGAATTTCATGGGAATATTAAAATTCTTCTTTTCTAATAATAAAATTAAATTAATTAGGCATTTTGGATGATAAAGTACTTTAAATTCGGTTTTGTTGCGAATAAAATCACTTGTAATATAATTTAAATATTTGTAACCCAAAGCCAAATTAAAATGATATTTTCTTCGATTGAAACATACTAAATTTATGGCTACTTTAGCTATAATTTAATATTGTTTTTCAAAGGAAAAAAGTCAAATGATACACAAATCTGAGAACGATTTTGGTATGCTTTAACAGTTTAAAAGTTCTTTTGGTCCCACTCAACATTTTTTTTATACATTTTTTATCTTTTATAATAACCGAGATCTCGAGATACAGACTGTGTAAAAAATTGTAGGACACCCTGTACATAAATTTTAAAAGTTTTAATAATTTCATGGGAATATTAAAATTATTGGTGTATGATAATTAAATTAAATATTTGTAACCCTAAGCCAAATTGACATGACATTTTTTCCGATTTAAACATACTAAATTGATGGCTATAATTTAACATTGTTTTTTTTTAACAAAAAAAGTAAAATGATACATAAATCTGAAAAGGATTTTTGGGGGTTTTAACCGGGCAATTAAAGGTACTTCTGGTCCCACCTAAGACTCTGTTTTCAAAATTGTTAAATCTGTTATAACAACCGAGATACATACAGACTGTAAAAATTGTAGAAAACCCTGTATATAAATTATAAAAGTTAAAAGAATTTCATGGGAATATCAAAATTATTCTTTTCTAATAATAAAATTAAATTAATTAGGTACTTTGGATGATAAAGTACTTTAAATTCGGTTTTGTTGCGAATAAAATCACTTGTAATATAATTTAAATATTTGTAACCCAAAGCCAAATTGAAATGATATTTTCTTCGATTTAAACATACCAAATTGATGGCTACTTCAGCTATAATTTAACATTGTTTTCTAAAAGAAAAAAGTCGAATGATACACAAATCTGAGAAATGTTTCATTTCCCATGATGATTCATCTGGTAAGTGGCAGTTTACAGCAACATAATTCAAATATTCAGATTTTGAATAAGCATTATAGCCCGGGAAAAGTAAGATTCTTTTACCACGAAAGGAGGACAATGTTCTTAACAATCTATGGGGTTATAAAATACGTAAGGCATTTAGGGGAAAGAAGGGGTAGGCTTAGCGTTACGTTGCGTTACGAGGGTGGATGTAGTGTTACGCAACGCTTATTATTACATTACTTGTCTGTTTAACCTCGTACTTTTCTACTTAATTACTGACGTGCTAAACTGAAAGGTCCTATCTACATAGGTTTAACATACACAGATATGACTTTTCAGCTTAGCACGGCAGATTGCCTTATTTAAGTTCAGCACGTGTGGGCTGGTAGTAGGGGTAAGCAATATTATCCATTTATTTATACAGGGTGATTCATTAGCCCGTTTACAAACTTTGGTAATGAACAGTAGATTCAATTTCATGAAAAAATGTTCATATAAACGTAGGTCCTATCTTTCTTCGTTCAGAAGTTATAGCGTTTTTAAAAACTTTAATTTAAAAAACGTAGTAGCCATGATTTAGCAAAACAAAATTTAGTAACTGGCATTTTAAACCATCACCTGTCAAAAATTGTTTGTTTATGTCAATGGTCGGCGCCACATTTAGATAAGATAAAGAGAGTTCTACAGAGAGTTCTACAGAGGGAGAAAAAAATATAATTATTATGTTTTAAAATAAAATTATGCATATTTTAGGTAAGAATAACATTTTAAATTACATTTTAAATAGCTAATGAATACCAAAAACATTTATAATTTAAGTTTAAAATATAATAATAATTATACTTTTGTCTCCCTCTGTAGAACTTATCTCTTTATCTTATCTAAATTTGGCGCCGACCATTTACGTAAACAAACAATTTTTGACAGGAGATGATGTAAAATGCTAGTTACTAATTTTTTTGCTAAATCATGGCTACTACGTTATTTAACTTAAAATTTTTAAAAACGCTATAACTTCTGAACGAATAAAGATAGGAGTCCTATCATAGGACCTGCGTTTTTATGAACATTTCTTCATGGAATTAAATCTACTTTTCGTTGCGAAAGTTTGTAAACGGGCTAATGAATCACCCTGTATATAAAGCAAACTTTTTATATATTTTACTAAAAACAGGGTATTTTTCCGAGTTCATAAAAAAGCCGCTAGGGTTGTTCCAAATAAATTAAGTGACCTCAATTTTAGATTTTTTTTTATGTTTTGTTCACTTTAATAAATTTTTGATTTTTTCTACAAATATTGTAGTTTTAAAAACTTTATTTTTCGATAATTTGAAAGTAGGACTTTTTTTTATTGTATTTTGCAATATTTTTGAAACAACAAGTTTGAAACACAAAACTATAAAGATTATCTGAAAAATTTTCGTATAAATTTTTGAGGGAAATGGCTGAGAAGGCCAGTATTGAAATTATTCTTCTATGTTTCCTGGCCTACGAACAATCGAGAAACAAAGAATCAGATGTAATAATATATTTAAAAATTTAAAAATGTATTTTGTGCAAGTGATAGTTTTACTTGCTCGTTCGATAAAAATTTAAATTATAGAGGTGTCCATACAATCGTACAATTGTTATACATTTACTTAGCTAGAGGTTTTATAATTTGAGCAATTTAATTTTGTTTTGCAAAGCTTTGGTATGGCATTAGGGATTTAGTCCTAAGAATCGTAAATAAATACACCCAGAAAAACGTTTAGACCTGAATTGTCACGGAATCATGTTAAAATTTGTAATTTTAACACCGTTTTTCATAAAATTTGCATAGGGCAGGACACGCCTTTAAAGCACTGGATAGGCAGGTCCGTTAGGGTGGGGGGGTAGTTTTTACACTACACACCCCTGCGGAAATACTTATACTACCCACCTACCCTAAAAAACTACCTATCTAGTGCTCTAGATGACTTAGGGGAACAATTCATGTTTGTTGTTTTTAAATTGGTGTAGATAAGTACATGGGTTCAGGTGAATAAAAAATTGGCACCAGGTGACTCTTAATTTGAATTTTGAGGTTATATCTGTTGACAGTTTTAACAATTGTAACCTCATAACAAAAATTAATTACAAAGACATAAAAAAATAAAAGTGGTCTGCGCCATACAAGTTTTCCCTTTAAAGTTTTTTTTCTAAAGTGAATACTTTAGTATATATCGACCGAGTCGGCTTCGTTGAGACACCCTGTATATTTTCTCACGCTGAAACCGAATCTGTACCTAGTTTAACCCTACACGTCTGGATTTTTGCCAAGTCAAGATTTAGTTGCACGTTCTTAAAAATTGGTATACAGGGGTTTTTGTGGTCGCTGAGTCTGGAACTGGCATTATAAAATCAAAGTGGCGGATACAATATGGCGTCAAAACTATTTATTTTACTCAAAATTGGTATTTGGGGTTTTTTGTAGTCGCTGAAACTGAATGCCAGTAAAAAATAAAAATTTAAAATGGTGGATCCAATATAACGTGGAAGTTTGAAAAAAAATCATTTTTAAATTTTTTCTCCGGAATTTGCTTTATTTCTAAATTTAATCAGAATCATTTCTCCAGAATGTTTCTTCAATTTTTGAATTAGAAAGAAATCTTCATAAACGAAATTAATCAATTTGGCAACAGCGATAATGATATAATACCTATTCTATATTATTTTTAAAGGTTTAGCCGAAAATGTTCCTAACTTTAGACTTTTAAATGGAGCATTTTTAATTATTTCGATGAAAACAAAAAATTTAAATGAAAATAGTATGGTTCTTTCTCGCGAAAATGTGCAGGTAAGTTTTGAGATTTATTGTCATTTTTGTAATCAGTTCGTAACTATTTATTTTAAGTGATTATGAAAAAGTAATCCCCAAACTTTAATGCGCCTTCGCCGAAATTGTATAAAAGGTTATTAATATTAAATTTAAATTAAATTAAAAATTATAAAAAAATAAAAAAAAAATCCTTTACGAAAAGCGAAAAAACTCATAATAACACATAACTTAATTTTTCCTGAAAATTTCAAGTAGATCGGATAATTGGTTCTGGAGTTATCGTGTCCACAAAAATTGTGACATCGGCCGAACGGACATTTTTAATGTTTCTTATTTTTTTGATGAAACATATTTGTATCCAAGAATTTTTTGTCTAGGACGTTTTTTGGCGATTTTGGGAAATTGGAAATTACCGTATAATATTATTCTAGCGCAGGCGCTGTGAGTAATATAATAATGGATTCTAGCGCAGGCGCTGTGAGTAATATAATAATGGAGTAAACTGTCTGTTTTAGTCCCGCAGTATAAAGCTTCCCGAGCGCAGCATAGCGAAGTGAAGAAAATAAATTAACAGAGAATTTTACCGAGCCAAATACGAAAGGGTATTTGTTTAACCTCTAAAATTTTTCGCTGATCCGTGGAGTGACAAAAAGCTTAGAATAACCACTGTACCAAATAGGAATTATAAACACTCTGTATTGAAAATGTGTGCCAGTAAGTTCGGTCGTAAAGCTAGCGGAAAGGAACTATAGGCAAGAAATCAGCGCATTTACGCCGCCTATTCGAAATTTATTCAACAAACTGTGTAAATAAAACAGGCAATAATTGCATTATAGCATTTTAAGTACTCTGTCTATGTTTGTGAGTAGAATTCGTTGGAATATCGATATGAAACTTCACAAGTAATACTAGTTTTAGCTAAAGTTTATGTCGGCACTAATGAACTCAATTATAACTTAATTTTAACTTTCAGAATGTTAAATTCGATTAAATTTTGGCAATGCGTCGGCTCGGGTTAAGACTATATACTCCGAATGGCTCCCCTTGCACCATATGCGGCTAAAAACTAAAACAGATGAAGGGTGCGCCACTGCGTGACGAGTCAGTGCACTCCCCCAATTTTTCAGGAGAAACAATTTTTTTATTTTTTTGTGGAAACGATATTTTAACAAACAATATTTAAAACTAGACAGTAGCTTGTAATGCATGCAAGTTCCGGGACCAGCAATCTTGGCCTGGTCCCGGGGACGAAACTAAAAATCCCGGGACCAAGGATTTTGTTCCCCAAAATAATTTATTTTTTATTTTTATTTTTTGGCTTTGTCATAACCAAAAAAACGAACGTAGCATATCATATATGTATTTTATTTTAATAAGAAAAACAAAGATTTCATAGAAAAAAATATAATAATTTCCATATTAAATAAAGGAGAGTATCGCATTTTGGGCTAAATCGCCTGCAACGATAAGATTTTACATGCTTATAGATACATAAAAAATAAATACTTAGCCAAAATTTCAGCCCTTTTTACATCCCGGAACATACTTTAACTAATTATTTTAATTACGAATTTTGGCATATGTCAATGTACGATTTAGCAACATTGCACGAAAATTCAAGTGTCAAATGTCATCTCGTCAAAATATGAATAACTTTGCACATTAACTACTACAGTAGGACCAAAGGAAAGGGTCTGTGTTATGTTCTCTTGACTATAAAATTAAAATATTTTGTTGTGTTTTATTAGTTTTTACGGATTTAATATGCTGTTATTCAGTGTGTAATTAGGCTGGACTTTTGTGACTAGTTTCTTGAGTTTCAGTACGATTATGGAGTTATTTTTGAGGTATATATACTATAATAACAATGTAAGCAAACCAGCAGCTTCAACAATAAGTTATCGTCGATAACCCAAAGCATTAGTTCCATGACAGTGTTACCCAAGACAAGTAATTTAATGTGGCTTTCAACAAGTTAAATTAGTTGATTTCCATGATATGATTTAAAACTAGATTATGAAAAAGTTACACATAGACTTTTAACTTTTAATATTAATTAAAAGTATTTATTTAAAAATAAATATATTTAATTAATATTGTACAGTGTTTTTATTATACATTCTACCTAAATGTATTTATGTTGGTTTTTAAATAAACAAAAAATATTGGTTTTTTTCAATATGATAGTCACATTTATCGCAAGAATAATGCGATGTTGTCAGGTTTACGATAACAAATAATTTCTGAGTTTTTAATTTTTTTTCATATTTTTCTTTATTAACAAATAACAAGTTTTTTATCATTTCTTTTCATCATTTTGCACTTTTTTAAACAAAAACGAATTTTTCTTATTTAGCCCAAAACTCCTATTTAAAACGATACCCTTCTTTATCGAAATAAATAAATAAGTCTAATTGGAATAGAAAATTTCTTAGGTATAAAAAAATCTTACATAAGATTTTTATCCTTAAAAGGAACATATTTATCTAATTTATCTAAATTTCCGAATTTCGGGGCCACTTTGGTCCCGGGATTGGAGCGTTATCTCGGAACTGCATGCCCTAGAAGTCTGGTATTATTAAACTTAATGGGTCTAAAGCTCCCCTTTAACTTTTGAACTGATTAAGTTATCAACTTAAACTTTAAAACACGTAAATAACATATTATAACTTTTAAATCTGAAAAAAAATGCGCCGTGGTTCAAAATTTTTCAAAAATGTCCGATTTAGCTAAAAGTTGGTATAAGAGCTTCTTTTGTTAATCTTAGTGCGGACCAATACCCAAAAACCTAAAATTGGCCGAATGAGTATAATAATCTCTATGGTACCAAAATGAATTTGTAGAGTTTTGGAATGTGGAGATTCAAATATTAAATTACTGAAATTCATGATATTTCCCGAAAAGTAAACTAAACTTATTTACATACATACATTAATCAAATTACGCTTAAATTATTAGTTTCACTTTATTATATTATCTTATTATTTCCTTTCCAAACTCCGACTAAATCCTTCCTATCCTGTTTCCCAGATCTCGATTAATCTTCATAGAAAGATATACAAAATGTTCAAAAATTGCTGCCTACAAAAGAATACTTTCTTCTAAGTAGATTAGTTTTATTTTAATTTTTTTGAAACGCATTTTCTCCTTCTCTCCCTCTGTTTGTTTATGGCTTTTTAATTTATAACTCGATCTCGATTAATCTTCATAGAAAGATATACAAAATGTTCAAAAATTGCTGCCTACAAAAGAATACTTTCTTCTAAGTAGATTAGTTTTATTTTAATTTTTTTGAAACGCATTTTCTCCCTCTCTCCCTCTGTTTGTTTATGGCTTTTTACTTCCGGATAATTGGCCAGGAAAACGCATTTTTTTATTGTAAAATTGTAAAAAATAGCCAGCCTAAATCACAGTACTGCACATTAGGGGCTGACCAGATAAAATTTAACCTAAAACACAAAGTACAACGGAGTTTTCATAAATAAACCCCTTTAACCCAAAGAATTATTATACACTTCGTAGCTCTACACAGAAAATTATTGGATCCAATTTAATTACTTTTGCTTATGTTAATATTATTTACCGATTTTTACTTTAAACTATAGGAATAATTTTTACTATAGAGAGCGCGAATGATTCCTCCCCGTTTCGTCAGAGACTTTCATGCGGAGAACTATACTATAGAATGCGAAGCACTATCTTCACAGCTTGTTTTAATCGAAATTTATTTTCACATGAATTAATTAAGCAGAAACTATTATATCAATAAATATTAAATGTAGGAAATTTTAATTACGATTACACTGAAATATAATTAGAAACTTTGCTTATAAATTATTAACTTTACCTCTTTTTACTTAAAACTGATTATAATCGTAAAATGTAATTATTATATACACAGCTAAAAGATTTGATAGTGGTTTTTTAAAACTTAAATTTAAATTTAATTATGTGGAAACATATATTGCATCTTACCACTACCGTGCACCGACATGATTTTTATTTTGATGATATTTGATTTTTTATTTTTAAATCCTATGAAGTCTATAAAGGCTTTTTACATCGGCACTTCTGTTCTACTAAGAGTGCCGATGTATTGAAATCTTCGCCGAAAAGTCAAAATCTTTGACCACGTTTTTTTTCACATTTCTCGACGTTTTAGACCATTCTTCGTCGAAATCAGTAAAAAAAAATGTTTTGCGTCCGTCTGTCTGGGTGTAAACTCTCTAACTCCATTCGTACATGAGATATCGACTTGCGGTTTTTTGCATATTGTTTCTTATCGTATTCCGAAGCTGATTAGATTTTGGGGGTAAACGATTGGGGGTAAGGGGGTAAAAATAGGGTAAAACTCCTATTTTTAGCGTTTTTTGTTTATAATTAAGGCAATTATTATTGTATTTGGTTAATTTAGCATTTATAGATAGATAGATAGATAGTTTATTAATCTTTCGCCAAAATAAATTGGATAGACAAGTCAAAGTAAGGCTTTAGCCTCTTGTTAAATTGTACCGATATCAGCACGTGTGCGGAACTGTTGTTTCATTGTAGTCAAGACATTTTAATATCACATTTAAGGTACTTAACTGTTGTTTCATTGTAGTCAAGACATTTTAATATCACATTTAAGGTACTTTTTATTTTCTATAGCATACATGTACTTATACAGTGAATATGATATATCATATACGTATACGTTTATCAAAAAATTGATCATCTTTATTGCAATATAAATATAGGAAGTAAGTAAGGGGCTTGAGGAAATAAGGAACAAACAAACAAATTTATCTTGTTTTAAGAAAATCGACTACACGTGTAGTATACACTGATGAAAAACATTTACACGGTCGACCGTGTAGACCTGAACTGACACGGAAACGTGTTAACATGTGTAAAACTGTAAATTTTACGAAAAACTGTTAAAATTACACATTTTTACATAATTTAAAACGATTCCGTGTCAATTTGATTCTTAAAAAATATCGTCTTCTAAATTCTGAAATTTCGTATCTGAAAAATTCCTCCCATTAAAAAAAAAAACACCAAACCAGTAAACTATCAAACCAAACCATTATTAACGTAAACCAACGCCTCCCATAAAAAAACACCAAACCAGCAAAATACCAAACCAAACCATTATTAACGTAAACCAACGCCTCCCATTAAAAAAAAACATCAAACCAAACCATTGTTAACGTAAACCAACGCCCCCATTAAAAAAATGAAACAAAAATTCATGAGTATTTTAACAATCTTTTGGTATACATTCTAACAAAAAAACTGGATTTTCCGCACCTAATTATATTCAAGACAGTAAGTTTTAGTAATAAAACCAGAAATCAGTGCAAAAATATAGTTCATTTTTATGGACCTGATGCGCACCGTAACCCCACTCAAATTAAACTATTTCATAAAACTACAACTCAAATCCGTCAAAACAAAAATAAGCAAACCAGTGCGCATCTGCTAGATTCTTCTCATTACTGCGACGAGCGAATCGTTTTTATAATGGTGAAAATATACGTTTATTTCTTCTTCTACTTCTAGTAATAAATCGGCTACATGCAGTCAATAGCAATTTTCATTAGTATTTGCAAATAGACAACGTAGATTATTATTAAATGACGGTTCTTATACATAACCTCAAATAATATACCTGATCATGTAATGAGCACCTAACCGTCAAAATATCATACATGTCTAAGACAGGATAGCCTTACTTTTTCTTAGACAATCATCACAAAGACTAATATTAAGAGACTGATTTAAATTGTTAAAATATAAAAAAAATTAGGATCCGTTGCTTCTTGTCCCACTTTTTTGTGACGAGCGTATTATGTCTAACAATAAAAAAATATATAACTTTGTTAACACGTTCGCTGCGGCTATTCAGGCTGATGGTCACCTGAAACCTGTTTTTTTTTTGAAAATAATGCATTTTTAGGTGTCACTATTCGAGTAGTGTATAAAAAACATATATATATATATATATATATATATATATATATATATATATATATATACAGGGTGCCGAATCCTACGCCACACGCGCATTTACCTCCCTACAACGCTGCTTTGAAACTGATGCACATAATTAACAAAGTCGCCTCATTGAGGTAGAGTGGGGAGAGTGCCAGAGCCGTTTAAATTTCTTGTGCCGATTTTGATTCGCGCATCTATCTATCTCTCTCTCTCTAAAATTCCGTATTAACGGTCTTGCAGAGTTCCTGCTTCCCCCACTAATTCCTTGAAAAACACATGTGAACTAAATTTTAGGTTAGTTTAAAAACCAAAGTCGAAGTAACTGCGCAAACTCAAATTTCCTAAACAAAGCTCCCTTGTTGGCACAGTTTGTTCACGCGCAGCCTGGTCGAATGGCACTCTCCCCCACTCTACCTCAATGAGTCGCCTGTCCTATGAGAGACATGCGCGCTGTGCCAAGGACGGGGCCGACTCTCAAGAGAGTCATGCGCAGTGAAAGTGTTAATAACGAATTTCTTAAAAAAAGAGATTTTTTATAATTTTATTAACGAATTACTCAACAAAATGTGACGAATGACTTTCTTAATTTAAAGTAGTCACTTATTAAATTAATACCCTACTGATCATATAAAAAAGAATAATTTCTAGTCTCTGGCAAGTTCTCATTTTAACACGTTTCGGAATTTACAAGGCGACATGTCTTTTTTGGTTAACTTTCAATAAGTTTAAAACAATTATAATACAATTTTAATATCCTATTCTGGCTTAAACTGAAACTTAAGATTTAAACTGTTTATAAAATGGTCTTTAAAAATATTGTTTCCTTTTGTATTTCTGAAATGTTGGCTTATGTCCCTTGTTCCCCAAGGCACTTAAATATATGGCAAAATGACCTCAAGAATTATATTTATTCAGCAAATTAAATTGTCGTTTTTTTCTATTTGTCAATAATATAAAAGCTCTACGGAATATCAGAAAATATATCTTAAGATTGACCTAATTTTATGTAACCAAAATATTATAGCAAAACTAAAGAGAAAATAAATGGGTCAAGTACGACTTCGTACAGCAACGTGGACTTTCATTCTTTACCTGAGAGGCAGACTGGCAGAAGTTCACTTTTTTGACAAAATACATTACATTACATGTTTGTTTAACCTCGTACTATTCTACTTAATTAAGCATCCCCTAAGTCCAGGACTTGTGTGGGCTAGTACCAGAGGGAACCACCGGCTTATACTGACTTTTGAACCAGTTTCTAGGGAGTGTCCACTTCACTTATCGTCTATGCCAAATTTCAATTATTAATAAACTGAAAAAGCCAAATCGGCGTCAGTGAGAATCGAACTCAAGCTAGTTGGCTAGTAGACTTGTCATGTACAGACGCGGTAGACCACTACAACAATCCTCCCATGCTTCTCAGGAACAGCACTTTTAAAACTTATAATTAAAACCAGATATATTACTTATATCTCTGGTTACACGGAAAAAAAAATTATAGCTAAGAGCACTATAAGTCATAAGACATGTATACCAAGCAAATTATAATCGCTTATTATATAAATGTAAGGCTTCCTGTTACAATTATGGCATTCAGTGTAAAATATTGTTTGTTTGTTTTTGTTTAAACTCGTACTATTATACTTATCATCCCCCAAGTCCAGGACTTGCGTGGGCTAGTAGTAGAGGGAACCACCGGCTTATACTGACTTTCGAATCGAACCAGTTTTTATAGGAAGCGTCCGCTTCACTTATACTTTAATTATTTAGTAAATAATCAATAATATGATATTTATAGCTTAAATAGATTTAATTAATGTTCCTTGGTAATAATTTTTATAATATAATAAAATTTCTGTAAATTAATTTAAGTGCCTGTAATAAATATAATCGTTTTTGTAATAAATATAATCGTTTCAAATTTATTTGTAACATTATTAGTTTTCGTGTCTTATAATTTATAGCGCAGAGCCCACTAATTTCTTTCCGTGTAGTACATAGAGGGTCGTATGTAAACGTTTGGCAACTTTTATAACATCGTTGGACGGTGATGAAAAACCTACATGTTCAAAATGCAAAGAGCACCGAAAATGCACAAAGTTCTTTACAATTCAAAAATTTCCGAAAATCTACCTAAACGCTCCACCTTAAACGCTTCTACCCGATGACACAGTTTTAGAGAAAACTCAAAGTCACTGTAGACTTCCCTCTGGAAGAATTAGATATGAGCAATTATGCCGCGGAGTCCGTTACACCCTGCAGATACAACAGATACGCCATTTCAAATCACAGTGGTACCACGTATAGCGGACACTACACCGCCTATTGCAAACATACCTATAATCACAAATGACATGAATAAAACGACTCTAGGGTATTTTCAATTTCACCAACATCGATCGTATCAGGGGAAGATTACATACTATTCTACGAACAAGAAGGTCAAAAATCACTTCTTTGAAGAGTCACAATTTTATTTCTTTTTTTTTACATATTTGTCACCATTCTTTTATTAATTAAGATTGTTATTGTATTTATTACTTTATTGTTACAGAATATGTTTCTTAATTATTTAAAATTGGCATATTTGAGACACGATATTTTAAAATAGACAAGGCGATATGAATTATTTAAAAATTCGAATATGCAAAAACATAAAAAAAATTAAAAAAGTCAGGCTTTCATAAAAACAGTTAAACGTTAAATCACGATCCTGTGTAATAGTGGGGACAGGAGTTCACTAAGCATTCGTTTGTTATTTATCGGAATTAATATAATGACATATTGACTTTAAATCAATTCAAGATGGCCGGTGGTCGTGCATCGACAAGCAAACTAAAACGGGTGGAACAAAAAATAAAATAAAACGTTAATAATTTATTATTTATTAATAATATATTGATTCTAATTTTGCTTTTAAGAACACAGTGAAAAAACTCAAAATTATAAAGCCAACGTCATATTTTTTTTTTAATGTAAATTTAATTTATTAATATTTTTACCATTTACACTAGTTTTTATATTTAATTATTATATTGTTTTAATAAATTTGCCCTGAAGAAGCCCCAACAATAAGGGGCGAAACGTTGGCTTATAATTTTAAGTTTTTTCACTGTGTTCTTAAAAGCAAGATTAGATTGATTATATATATATTATATATATATATAATATATAAAGAACAAGAAAACGAATTTAAATTTATTAATAATAAATTATTGATATATTTATAAATCAGAATACAACAAAATATTTTTTTATATCGCAAAAAATAATGGATTTTGCACTTCTTTTACTGTCTGGACATATCACTGTTTATAGTCCGGGAGCCCACGGCCAATAGAATTTTTTTTATTATGTTATGACGTCATACCATGTTAGGTTAGTAAGACGTCATAACATTTAGCACTTCACAGATGATTTTTTCAAGATCGTTTAATAAAAACATTTAAAATCAAGTGGTAACCTTGTCCAACAAAAATTTTCTGGCAATACCGTTGTCGGACGCCCTAAAGTTGGCTGGTCCCAAAAAACAGGCGCCCCCCCTACCGAGAATTTTCTTATGTAAGAAGTTGTTTGACTGGACATGAAGAACACATATACAAAGTCTCAACGGTGAAGTAATAAAAATTCTACTGGGCGTGGGCTCCCGGACTATTAAGCCAAAAAACCTTTTAGTCGAGAGCTTTAGGTTAGCCATAACTTTGCGAAAAAAAATCGTAATTGATCTCTTGAACTCTTAAATTAAAGGGTAAGAGTGGTACTAAATGATGTAACTGGAGAGACAGACCACACAAAAATTTTGTACCCTGCACATAACCTCAAAAGTAGGAAAAAACGCCGTTTTTCGGGTACACAACCTCAAATATCTCAAAATCCTGACGTGATGGGCCAATTCTGACCCCGGATTCGGATTCTACGCAGCAAATTACTTCGGAAATTACCCTTAGCTTTCCAACAACTAAACCATGTTGACCTGTGTAATTTATTAGAGTTATTAGTAATAACCATAGTTAATTTACCCATGTTTTCCTGCTTTACATATGGTCGTCGAAAAAATAGTTTTTGTTCACCCTAGTAGGCGCCTAGTTTCCCATGGAGCTCCCATGGGTTGTTTGATGGCGTCTCCGTGCAGCTGGTAGCCGTATACTATGGTTATGGGCCATCTAATGATAGTTTTACCATATCTAGATGACTGTATCTACAATGATGTACATGAAATGATGAGGTAGCACGGCCAGGTTGAATATAATGATAATTATCATTGTTTGGACTTTTACCATTGTTTTATTTTTAAGCTATTATTAGGATATTCGTATAGTCCAAGAGCTAGCGAAGATGGTCACCAGCTCTGCAAATAGGAGTAAAAAGTAACACTGCTCAACACTCAAAAATTTGCCGACGCCATTTTAGTTTTCGTTTTTCTCGATCAGCTCGTTTTTTGAGATATAATGCAGTGTTTTTTTGCTTATAGTTGCAGTAAAAAAATAATTAAGCTTCAATTATTTTTTTGCGGTGAATTGGTTCTCTATTAATAGAGCTCCAAGCCAAAAAAAGCAGATTTCAAATATCTTTATTCGTTTGTTTTTTATAGGCTTTCAAATTAAAAAAATTACGTTGTTTTGTTTTTTTTGTCGCTATATTTTCATGAAAATTTTATATAAATACATCTATAGTATGGCTCTGATTTTTATAGGCAACACTAACACACATGTGAGATTTGTAAAAATAAAAAAAGTTTTAGACTAAATCTAGTAACGGAGATTTTACGGGGTGTTATTGAAAGCAGAACAACAATATTTTGAATTATAAATATTCCACCAAGTTTTAGACAGGCTATATCCCCGTTATTTAAAAAAAATTGAAAATAATTAAATGCTAGCCTAGGTAAAATTTACTAAAATATGCAAAACTACCCGTTACTTACCCACCCTATTGGAACTACCCTTAACTTTTCTTTTTTAAACAGCATATCCCTATTTTTACTAAAGAATATAAAAGCACATTTTATTCTAAATTTAACCATGTATTTTGTTTGTTTTTAACCTCGCACTATTCTACTTAATTAAGCATCCCCTAAGTCCAGGACGTGGGTGGGCTAGTAGTAGAGGGAACCACCGGCTTTAATTGACTTTCGAACCAATATATCTAGGGAGTACGCCTTCGCCAAATTTCAATTATTAATTAACTGAAAAAGGCGATTGGCGCCAGTAAGGTTTGAACTCACGATAATTGTAAGTGATATCTTATTTTTTTAAAAGGGCTCCATAGTCCATTCCCATCAGATCACAAGCTATATTTTTTATCAGTAAATGTTCCAAAAACTTCGGTTAAATTTTAATAAAAAAAAGGTGGGCTGGTTTCAAGGGGGTGGGTAAGCAGGAGGCGATTTTGGATGTCAATAAAATCATATTTGGTTCCGTTTAACGCTATTTTTTGCAAAAGTTTTTATCTTTTCAAATAATAGAGATATAGCTTGTTAAGGACCTGGTGGGACACCCGGTATTCGAGTAATAAAGTTATCAGTCATCATAAACAAAGTTGATTAAAACAAGAACCGAAAATAATTTGTTTGCAGATAAGATTTTTCAAAATTTACAGAGCAATATATTAATTACCTGTATGTTTTTCCTTTAATTAACAACTTTCATTTTCAATGTTTCCTATCAAATAATCCCTTTTATCAACATGTTACAGGAAGAATTATTCCCATGCGACGCGTCGCGACGATCTATAGTAAATTAAAGGCCTTACACTGTTGCCGTTGTTGTATATTCATAACAATTCTTTGAAGATTCATTCATAAATTTTCAAATTTGCGGTAGATGGGCTTGCGTAAGTAAGCAATCAGCGTCAAGGTCAAGATTGATATCGAGCGACTTAACCAATTTTAATGCAAGATCTTGGCAAAATACAAGTAATAAACATATTAAAAAAACAACGAAGTTCTATTCTGTTCTAAACAACAAAGTTAATTTGACAACAAGGCAGTGGGCTACCAACCTTATATAATTGAATCATAAACAGTCATCGGCGAATTTCCAGTGCTCGCATAGGCGCCGCGTCGATTCTATCGTTGACGCGAGGTTTCAAATATTTAAATTTTTAATAGCAAAAGTGGTTGTATATCAGTTTATTAAAATAAATTATAAGTAGCCAAGCGCTTTCATCTCAAACTAGAGACATCATCAGGGCCAGTCCTGAAAGTAAGTAAAATTGTTAGTTATTGGTATTGGGGTCAAAATTTTTGAGGTTAGGTTTTTGGCGCCAAAACGCAATGCAATTTTAATGTGTAATTTTTTAAATGTGAAGTAAATGTATTGTCCTGTTTTGTCCTGCTTCAATGTATACTGCTGTCGTTTTGTAAGCTCACCCTGACAAGTAAGTAAAAATCTTTAAAATTTTTAAAAACCTAACCTCAAAAATTTTGGCCCCAACACCAATAACTAACAATTTTACTTACTTTCAGGGCTGGCCCTGATGATGTCTCTAGTTTGAGATGAAAGCGCTTGGCTACTTATAATTTATTTCAATATACTGATATACAACCACTTTTGCTATTAATTTATTCTACACGGTATACAAGTCAAAAAACCCAAAAATTTAATTTTATTTAAATTTTTATTTTCTTCGAAAAACACCGATATATTTACATATTTATAGTTAATATGTATATTCAATATTATTGTGTGTAACAAATTAGTCGTCAAATGTTTCGATTTAGTGACCTTTATAAAAATTTCCCTCATAATTCGGCAAAATTATTCCGTAAGCCTATGTTTCTGTGTTTATTTTCGACGTTGATGAGTCATAACTGAATTTATTCCGATTAATGATAATAAACGAAACAGAAGATATTATAAATGTCTAATTTCTGCTTTAGAATTGTCGCTTTATATCTTTCAAAAATTAGGTTTCCTTAACCTTTAGGCCAATGATTTCAAATAAATGCCAAATCCTTGTCTTAAATGCTTTTCTTATATCTATTAAATATACCTTTTACATCGGCACTTAGTGCTATTAAGAGTGCCGATGTATTGAAATCTTCGCCGAAAAGTCAAAATCTTTGACCACGTTTTTTTTTACATTTCTCGACGTTTTAGACCATTCTAGTCGAAATCAGTGAAAAAATTTTTGCGTCCGTCTGTCTGTCTGTCTGGGTGTAAACTCTCTAACTCCATTTCTACATGAGATATCGACTTGAGGTTTTTTGCATATTGTTTCTTATCCTATTCCGAAGAGCTGATTAGATTTTGGGGGTAAACGATTGGGGTTAAGGGGTAAAAATAGGGCAAAACTCCTATTTTTAGTGTTTTTTGTTTATAATTAAGGCAATTATTATATTATATAAAAGACAATTTTAAATTGGTCAAAAAATTTTATAAAGAACGTTTTCCTAAAACGTATTGTTTTCGAGATATTGGCGTTTAAAGCAGTACAAAGTTTTTTTTAGCATATCTCACATATTTATAACCCGATTTCAAAAAATTATATTTTAAATAAAAGCTCTTTTTAAGCCCTATAAAAAATGTTATATACAATTTTTTGCTAGAATATAATGTTTTAAAGATACAGAATTTAAAATCAAACAAAACACCTAGTTTGAAATTTGCAAAACTAGATGGCTCTAGTGTACAATAGTGCCGATGTTTTGACAGGGTGCTTGCAACGTTTCATCTAGTTTTAGGTAGTGTATATATTCGAAACCTCAATATTTCTGCAAATTTAAATTTCATAAAAAATAGAAATAATGTTGTTTTTTAGATTCCATCATAATCTAATAAATTAAAAAAATATCTAGTAAACTTCAGTTTAATTTTACTCTTCAAGAAATTGATGCTTCATTGAAAAAATATAGTCTCTCGTAAGCTCTCCTATTAAAAATAATTTTCTATCTGGTTAAAAAGTGAATAAATCTCAATCATATATAATATATTATATCATATAATTTATGTGCCGTGGTATGGTCTTGCTAATAATAGCGAACACTTTGGAATTATCGGGATATTCTCATAACTAATAAACGCTTTTCGATAAATTCCCAATGATTTATCCGCTCGCAAACGAAAAATGATAGTAATTTCCCTATCAGTACCGTACCAACTATTTAATACCATATGTAAATGGTATCTACTTTAGATATAATACACTAAGTCGATTATTATCTTGATAATCTAGCTTCCTGGTCGTGATTTCCATCGGATTATCATTAAAGGGAATCAGCCAGAATCCCGTTTATGCACGGAGTTCATTTGTTCAGACTAGCATCCGCGAAATGGTAGTACAGTAAACTCAGATGAAAAATCACCATAATTGTAAGTGAAATATACTAGAGCCATTTTTTCTTTTCTTCTCATATTGCTATTTCTGCATATCTCCTAAACTATTGATTGCAGCGAAAAAGTTCCAAGGACCAAAGTTGTAGATAATTAAATTATCTTTTATTCTTACATACACTTTTTTTCTGTGCGGACAATATTTTTGAGGTTACGTGCATTTCAATTTTTTTTTACTTTTTCGTTTCCGGAAGAAGTTACGTACAGGCAACCCCACATAAAAAATAAAGTACATGTAATTTCTTCCGGAAACGATAAAAGTGGAATAAGTGAAAAAAAAATTGAACACATAGCCCCAAAAATATTTCCCGCACAGAAAAAAAAATGTATGTAAAAATAAAGATAATTTAATATTCTACAACTCTGGTTCTCGGAACTTTTCTGCTGAAATCAACAGTTTCGGATATATGCAGCAATTTGCGATTTCCAATATGGCGACCGGAAGCCACTATATTGCAATATAAAATCCAGGAGCGATTATTTGCAGCTCGTTATGCCGCGCCGTACGAAACTGTACATGCGCATGCGCTGACCGTTTTTCAATATTATTTAAGATAAAAAACAATTTTTCAAGCTTAAGTATATTAAGTATAATTTTTTACAAAAAAAAACACCAAACAGACGCCAAACCAACGTTAAAGTAAACCAAGGCTCCCCTTAAAAAAAAAACCCAATGAACAAAAAACCAAAACAAACTCCAGCACGGCCAGCTGCAATTAGTCGCTTGTTGAAATCCGGATTCAAGCTTCTCCGATAGGGGGCATCGTATCAAAAAATTGGCCTTAGTATGATAATTTATCATCTGAGTTTACTGTACTATCACTACCATTTCAGACAATGTGACCTATTTATTTAACACTTCGATGGTTAAAAAATACTAAAACGTTTAAAACAAAAATATTAATGATGCAGGGTTATTCTATATCGAAAACTAAGAAAAAAAGTTTTTATACATGTATGTCGAAAAATCGCTTTTAAAGCTACTATGGCTCTTTAAAAATGGTGCATTTTTACGAGACCATAGCTCCCTATGGATTTTTTGTGTATTTTTTTCTTAGTTTTTGATGTATATTTGCTCTTTATCATTCAAATTTCGGTTTTCAATTAATTTTTCGTCCTCGTACCGTGAAATTTCACCTTGAAATTAATTTTTCTCGAAAACGGTTAGTCCTACAGTGTTACAACAAGAGTACCTTTTTTTATGTATTTTGACCTGAGGAATCATATACCAAAAATAAAATAACAAAAAAGTTACACAAAAAAAAAGTTTGGGACAAAAAACTGATAAGGCCCTCCCGTTTCGCACACCCCTGGTTAAAATAAGTACATAAAAATAACATTTGAAGATGGCCCTTATTAAGATTAGTTCACACGCAATATGCTATACCTCAAAGGGTTCCTGAGTTATTAAATAAAAAACGATTTTTTTAACCACTTTTAAAGGGGCGTAGTTCACTTACGACGCATTTTTAGACATATCGTTTATAGGCACTTATTGTCATATTTTCTGATGTAGAATCACCCCTTGAAATTTCGGACCCTATTTAAAATACACCGTGTACAGAAACTATTCCAAGGCGTATAAGCTATTTACATCGGCACTTAGTGCTACTAAGAGTGCCGATGTATTGAAATCTTCGCCGAAAAGTCAAAATCTTTGACCACGCTTTTTTTTTCACATTTCTCGACGTTTTAGACCATTCCGAGTCGAAATCAGTAAAAAAAAAAATTGCGTCCGTCTGTATGTCTGTCTGTCTGCCTGTGTAAACTCTCTAACTCCATATATACATGAGATATCGACTTGCGGTTTTTTTGCATATTGTTTCTTATCGTATTCCGAAGAGCTGATTAGATTTTGGGGGTAAACGATTGGGGTTAAGTGGGTAAAAATAGGGTAAAAGTCCTATTTTTAGCGATTTTTGTTTATAATAAGGGCAATTATTATTGTATTTGGTTAATTTAGCACTTATATAAAAGATAATTTTAAATTGGTCAAAAAATGTTATAAACAACGTTTTCCTAAAACGCATTGTTTTCGAGATATTGGCGTTTAAAGCAGTAAAAGGTTTTTTTTAGCATATCTCACATATTTATAACCCGATTTCAAAAAATTATATTTTAAATAAAAGCTCTTTTTAAGCCCTATAAAAAATCTTATATACAGTTTTTTGCTAGAATATAATGTTTTAAAGATACATAATTTAAAATCAAACAAAACATCTAGTTTGAAATTTACAAACTAGATGGCTCTAGTGTACAATATTGTCGATGTTTTGACAGGGGGCTTGCAACGTTTCATCTAGTTATGTGTTATAATAATAATAAATTTATTTGACTGAGATTTGTCAAAAGTCAAAAAGTCCCAACGAGACAGAAAAACATTCAGTGGAAAAAGTAACAGTGTATGGGGTCAGCAGAGGCTACACGGCGACATCCGAAGAACAAAAAATGTTGTCCCAGAGAGAAATAAACAATCGATATTCACGTTCTGTTCATGTCTCCAAATCGTTGATAAAATTTCAATTGAATACATTAGTTTCAATCCACGAAATTGATGTATATTTTTCATAAATGTAACTCACGGCCATTGTTTTATTGGCGAAGGCTCGGCACGACGCGTTGTCGTCTATATAGTGACCCCCCGGCCCCCCAACTGCAACTCTATGGCTCCCATTGTCTTCCGAAACGAACACAATTGAAATTTGAAATATTTGGTACCTGTACTAACTAGATACATGTTGAGATAATACATTTATCAGTTATATGATTCAGAATATTTAAATCCATTAAAATAATAAATTATCACCTATTTACATAAGGGGTCGTTCATAAGATACGTCACAGTTTTTTAGGTGATTTTGGACCCCCCTCCCCCTAGTGATGCCACACTCTAATTTTACTAAAAAGAATTTTCCTAAAAGCCACTTTTACACGGAGCAATTTATGCGCAAGTTTGATGCTATGCAAGTTTGTTGCAAGAATGATTCAGTCACAGCGCATGCCTTCATGTTCTATTTTTCGGCGATTTTCACGCAAGTTTTATGGTTATTTTCGTGGTACCAACCTGGAAAAAAAGTTACCGAATCGATTTCATTTTACTAATATAGTAGCAACAGCACATGTTAATAATTATTATAATTAATAATAGGTCGGTCTGTCTAACTAAAAAACTTCCTTAAAAAAGCAAATGCTAGGTTATGTTTTTGTCAACAAACGCAGAGACACGCCAAAATTGTCTGGTTGGCAGCACTGTTTACCTTGCAATATATAGCATCAAACTTGCGTACAACTTGCTCCGTGAAAAGGCAAATCTATGTCCAATTGTCCTCATGCTATATCTGGCAGCAAACTTGCATAGCATCAAACTTGCGTACAAATTGCTCCGTGTAAAGTGGTCTTAACATTTTATTGAATTCGTTAAAAATATGAACAATTAAAGGCATATTTGTAGTAACAAGTCTTTAAATTAAATATATTTATATCACAAAGAGTTTATATTTGAAAAACCTTGAGATCGAAATTTTCTTCACTCCAAACTCATAGTTTTAATCAATCTTAGATAGATAGATAGATAGATAGATAGATAGATAGATACTTTATTGTTTCTCAAGACTTACATCTTACAATAATTGTTACATATGTAACATAAAATATTAAAATGAAATAACAAACTTATGAGCTAATCTTAAATTAAAAGTGAGGCCCTTTATTCGTTAAGGATAAAGGATCTCAGTTTAAGAACATTAATTACAAATAAATACAACAGTTTAAGTTTTAAGAGGTTTAGGTTACTCAGTGAAAAGATAAGCCCATTCATATCTCTTAGACTAAGTACATAAGGATTTCTGAGAGGTTCATAGATAGGACAGTCAAAAAATATATGTTGTAGAGATTCAAATTCAGATCTGTTGCATATGGTGCACTTTTCCTTTTGGCTTATAGAGTAAGAGTTACCAGAGTAATAGAATTTTAAAAACAGTTTATTATAGGTTCTTATTTGAGCTATGATTCAAATAAAACCAATATGAATTTTCGTGTGAAGTTAGTGGGAGGAGTTTGTTTTTAGAGACTTATATAAAGGGCAGAAGGTAGTAGTGCTTAGTTTTTCTTTATCTAGGTTATGCAGGTAAGCTTGAAATTGAAGTAAATATTGTTTATTTAGTTTAAGGGCTTCAAGAGTTAAATTAAGAGTTTTAATCAATCTTCCTTTAGGGTGAAACAACCCATTTTTGGATATCGAATCACTGGCATCCTGTCAACTTTGTCTGACATTTCCAAGTCAGGAATGCCATTGGAATCTACTTTTTCGTTTCCCAACCATATTGCATGAATTGTCGTCATTGATAGGTCAATAAAATTTTTGGTGTCACACTGGACCAAGATCCCCCTCTCCCACCCCCAAGTCACAATTCACACTAAAAGTGACTGAGAATAATGCGAGAATAACCCAACTGTTCATTAAAGCCCTTGGATTAATTATAATGATTTTCTTTATTTTGTCAATAACAAAAGAGTATGAGAAATGCGTTTTGAAACAAACACTAGTACTTCGAGCCGGATTGAAATACAATTACCAATTTCAATTTAAAACTGAGTAAAAAATTACTTGTATCTCATTTATTAATATAAAAATAAAAGCATACATTTATAAATAAGAAAGACAATATTACTCCAAACTGCAATGCAAGGGCATCGCTCTTGCACGCATCCCCATCATCATCAGATGTATTATTCACCATATTCGACTTGCATTTACCAAAGAAATTATCCACTTGTCTTATTTGCCCTTCTGTTTTATTCAGACAAGCAATTGTTAATCTTTCTCTTCCAGCAACTCACGCTTTTATTACATATTCCGATTGTAGAAATGCAAAATGTAAAATTAAATGTGTCTTTCTCTTTGCTTCTTTTTTGATTAAAAAACATACCAACTTATTGTTTTTCTTACTACGAGCGCTTTTGTCTTGACTGACGAAAAAGATAAACGCACTCATACGAACTGTCCCAAAAAATAAGCCATGAAAGTATGTAATTCCAAAGGATAAATTTTAAAAATTCTTTAGAATTGCATTAATAGTTTTGGTATTAACATGAACATTTACAAATTGAAAAGTTAGAAGCAAACCTATAAAACTGCTCTAATAGTGTGCAATGCAATGTGCACTTTTATTTACCCTAAGATTAAAAGCTGGGCATTTGCGAGTGCCAAAAAAAATGTAGGCATAGTATTTATAAAATCTAAATATGTCTGATTCTAATGTTTGTTTTTTGCTTATGACTGTAAATCCAGAGATTTATTTTCCTTAATTTTTTTTTCATTTTAAACAAAAACAAGTTATCTTAAGCAGATAAAAAATAATCGGCACTCATCCCTGCTTTTTTTATAAAGTCCAGGTACGGTCTCATAATCTCGTTTCCACCAATTCAGGACAGATGCATTCCCAGCATCAGTGAGCTAGTCTCAATCCGCCCACACATCTCTCCTCATTCCTCGTTTGGACTTGAGCCTGTCTCTTAAAGATCCAAACAAACTACACTTTAATCTCGTTTAGTTCCAGTAAGTCGTTCCCGAAGTACTTTCATCTTAGGCCTATCAGCAAAGGACATTCACATATGAGGTGGTAAGGTTCTTCGTCCCCTTCCACACATCCCCTGCACACAGGGCTTGTAGTCTTAGTCATTTCTTATTGGTGCTTGTTAAGTAAGCAGTGTCCAGGTATTATAACCGTTATTTCCCTCAGCTGACTTCTAGACATGCTCAGAAGTAAGCTAGTTCTTTTCTTTGTTGGTCCCCCTAGAAAGTTTTATAACCCACATACTAGGATGGATCTTCGACACTGCGTATACTATCTGTGTTCTACAGCCTTTAGTTAAATATTAAACAATTTTAATATTTTGCAGAATACAACAACTACTGTTTTCTATCCAAAGGCCAAACTTAAACGATCGTTATATTATTTAAAGACTTAATATAACGAGAATATACCATGCTTTCCTTATTTTATTCCATTGTTTTACAAGCTAAAAGAAAAAATATTTGTAATTAGCTCCCCCCACAAATTCTTAATTAGCTCTCCAGACAGGTAGATATTCGAAATATTAGCTCCTAGCCTATGAAGAATAAAAATAAGCTGAAACGAATACCCTTTCTAGACTAGTGGCAATATTTTTAAATCGCCATACTTGGGAAACTAATAGTCCTCACGGAAGAAATGTTTGAAAATGTTTATGTAGTATTATAAGATACATACAGGTCCGACGAGAGGGGGGTCGAGGGTGATTCCCCCGGCCGGAATTTCTGGGGGGGCCGGATTTCAATCGAAATCCTGAAATCCGGGAGAAGTTAAACATGCATCTAAAAAATTTGATTACCATGCCTCGGGCGATTGCGAGCTTTTAGTCATCTTTTGTCATGTTTTTTGCTTTTTTTATAGATACACTGGCTGCTCTGTTCTAGACCCCCTCTAACCGTCTTGCGGTGGATTCTAATCAGTGAATAATTGATTTCATGAGGTCATGAACGAAAAACAGCTCGCTTATCCCCGACGTATGTTGATTAGTAACCTGTCGGTTACTACCCCAGGGCCCAGATATTTTCTTGTTTGGACTGGGTACATATTCAGGGTGGTCACAAAATTTTATTTGGAGAATTCCCTGACTTTTTCCTGATTTTGAAATTTTTACCCTGAAAAATGTTCATATTTTTCCCTGACTTTTTGTTTTTTTTTTAAGTTAAAAAATATAAAACAAAAAATAAAATTCCAGGTTTTTTAATAAAATTCCCTAATTTTTCATTTTTTCAATAAGATTTCCTGACATTTCCCTGATATTTCCCTGACCTCCCTGATTTTCCTGACATGTGGCCACCCTGATATTAAATTTAAAAATAGTATTTGATTCGCTCACGTTTCGGCTATTTTGTTTTCTTCGTCAGGATATTTTTTATAGTCGGGTTTGTTGGTACCTCAGGTTATTTTCGGTGGATTTCAATAGAGTGTGGCCACCCGTATTCGTAAAAAAATAATAAAAAAAGCATTAACTACAAAAGAAAATGGCGCTCATTACGATATTAAATCGATTACTTGGATGGTCTCTATTTGCATAATTATTGCGTCTGAATCGCCATTTTAATTATGACCGCGCCACGGTCTAAAACGTGCAGTTAAAAAATTAAAACAAACGGCATAGATTATTGTAAATGCACGGTTAACTAACGTGAATTTAAATAAACTTTTTCTGACCAAGTGCGCTGCAATTAGATTTAAGGGGATACATATTGATAATTCCTTATTTGAGAATTTTTGCAACGGGATGAGAAATATCAGGTACAGTTGCTATTTATAGTAGCAATGGATATCTATGGTTGCTTGATGATGACAATATCGTTAATTGACGTAATGTGGTATCACATGTGGTACTATGGTAATTACTACGCTTTAGCCACATTATTAAACCAGAATTTTAACTCCAGGTACGTATTGCAAGGCTAAGTCGACCTAGAGGGAGAGACCAATGAGTTTTAAAGCACAGCTAATTATCAAATGGGATAGGGCCAACGGCAGATTTTGCTTTATCCAACTTAAGGTTAGTTTAGTATTATTGTTTTCCTCAGAAAAACATTTTTGTATGTAACTCAAGAATAATTTAGGTAAGGTTTTTCAAATTCGAAACAGTTCTTCAGATTTAAAACAAAGCATAAGTTTAAGTCTTTGAAACTAAAAAAAAAAAAACTAAATGTAAAGCCGTATACTATAGATATGCATAAGATTTTTAAAAATGCTGACTGTTAAAGTTTTGCCTCATTTGCCTCTAAAGTAAATATGATAAAATAATATAAATTAACACTTTGACCGCGCGATTTTTATAAAATTTAGCAATTTCGGCTATCGCCAAACAGCTTGTTTGTAATTTATTAATGTTTTATGGAAAAACAAGTTTAATAGGCACTAAATAATGAAAAAAAACCAAGTGACTTTTTGTTACACAATGCGTGCTCGTTATTTTACGTTGTGACAAATTCATACTCACGGCATGGAAATGAAATTTGTAATTATAACGCCGTGTTGCATTTTGTCACACACAGCGCACAATGAGGGGCTGTTATGCGTCGAAAACACATCAAACGGCAGTTAAAGTGTTAATAAATATGATAAAATAATATAAATGAGGGGCATTTAAAAATACCTTGTACTAATTAAATGGTTAAAATTAACAATAATTTATTTAGTCGTGAAAAGACCCAAATAAGTTTTAGGCTTGTGTTTTGGACAATTTACTAAATTAAAAAAAAGCTGTCGATGTAATTTGTCTTCATTTCTGCTATTTGCTAGAGTCACTTCATCTAGTCTTACGTTGTTCTTTCGTTCTTAGTCGTTTTTTTTTGCTAATTTCGACTTGGCTTTTCTACTTGCACCTGACTTCTTTTCTATTGTTTGACTGAATTATATCTAAAATTAATACTGACATTTTTAAATAAATATATTTAATTAATATTAAAAGTTAAAAGTATATGTGTAACTTTTTCATAATCTAGTTAAATCATATCATGGAAATAAAATAATTTGACATGTTGAAAGCCACATTAAATTACTTGTCTTGAGTAACACTGTCCTATGGAACTACATGCTTTGGTTTATCGTTGAAACTGCTGGTTTGCTTACAATGTTATTATAGTATAAATACCTCAAAAATAACTCCATAATCGTACTGAAACCTAAGAAACTAGTCACATAAGTCTAATTACACAGGCTCTTTCTTTTGGCCCCACTGTAGTAGTTAATGTGCAAAGTTATTTTTATTTTGACGAGATGACATTTAACACTTGAAGTTTCGTGCAATGTTGCCAAATCGTACATTGACATATGTCAAAATTCTTAATTAAAATAATTAATTAAAGTATGTTCCAGGATGAAAAAAGGGCTGAAATTTTGGCTAAGTATTTATTTTTTATGTATCTATAAGCATGTACAATCTTATCGTTGCAGGCGATTTAGCCCAAAATGCGATACCCTTCTTTGGTTTTAATTTTTAGATTTATTGGTAGCCCCTTAATATATTTTCTGATACAAGCTCGCTGCAATTAGACTTAATTTAATTCGATTTGCATTCAAAATTGTAAACCGTACGATGCAAATATTGATCGATTACACCCTTTATAGATTAATTTGTCCGTCCTCCCCCTTCTCCACCCTGACTTTATGGGATAATAGCGGGGGGTAATTGCCGGGCACAGCTTTGCTCCAATTCTTCTTGTTTTGCCTTTGTGTTACTGTAACATGTAATTTGGTGTTTAATACAGACCAATAAAGAAACTGACTGATTTGAAAGTAAAGAATAATGTATTTTCGAATAAAAGAGTGACCAGAATCAAACCATTAAACAATCTTAAAGTTTTAAATATGATTTTAGACTTCTTTTTTAAAGAAAAAAAGTGGGAAAGAGTGCTAAAAATCACTTTCATAATCTGTCATGGTTTTTTTGTTGATAGCCTGTTTAAAGGGTTGTTTGAACGATGGTTTTATTAGTTTTGGCGATTGTCGGATACAGCTTTGCTCTTCTTATTATACTATCTAAAGCGCAAGCGCTAGAATAGTATTATACGGTAGTTTAGAATTTTCCAAAATCGCCAAAAAACGTCATAGAAAAAAAATCTTGGATACAAAAGTGTTTTATGAAAAAATAAGAAACTTTGAAAATGTCAAGAACGAATAATCCGAAGATCGAAATTTTTAGGAAAAATCTAGTTCTATGAGGGGAAGATCCTGATTGTTTTAAAAGTAATCCCCCGCTCAAGACTCGACGTGTTGTCTTAAATTTTCTCGAATATGGGACAAGACAAAAATAGAAATATCGATTTCTAGATTCTCGTGAAACCCTAATCATGACATTATAATGCTGTATAAAAAAGTAGTCGCTTTGCAATAAACCGACTATACATATCTCAATACATAATTAGACAATTTTGTAGACCAGTAGCAGAACTCCTGAGGCTCTATCGTACAAAAAGTCGGGATCGTAATCGCCGAGACGCGGAGCGCAGTAATAATCATGCAGTGATATTTTATATGTAGATATTAATCGGACAGAGATCTTAACGCATAATTATGTGTCTATCGGCAACGGGAAGGTAGAACGTAGAATAAAATGATAAACAGCCGCCAAAAAAATGAATAAAATATAGAATCTGCTTAACGAAATTTCGAATGTCATATTTTTATTTCATAATTTTTTCATGTTTTTTTTTTTTAATTCTATCTAAAGAAGAGTTAAAAATAAAACTTAAAACGTTAGAGGGAATATAGTGTTTTTATTTATTTGTATATTGTTATTGTTTCATTTCATTTTATTTTACTTATATAAAGAATAACAGAAAAACACAAAAACATTAATAATATTTAAAACTTTAGGTAGTAGACTATTATAGTGCTATAATGCTATAATTGCAATTGACTAAAAACCGAAAAAAGTTAATGGTAAACGCAAAATTTATAAAAAAATGGATTGATTTGAAAATAAATTGAAGCTAACTTGTGATATATTTTTTCCCAATGTGCTTTTGATAATTTTTGACATTTAGACTTAATTAACTGTCATTTTACGTCTTACAAATAATTATAAGAAAATGTTTTTAAAAATTAAAAGTCCAAATTATAATAACATTCAAAATCTGCTATTAAAATAAAAAATTTCATACGACCCACTAGTAGTTAGTAGTTATTTTTCACCCGATACCATGGCAGTGGCTGAAAAGTGAAAGTCAGCTAATTTTACATATCGGCTCCACCTTGTAAAAATTAATCACTCTCGTGCACTGAAAACTAGCTACCAATATACTATTACATTACCTGAGCTGGTGATACATCAAATTATATTTTTAAAATTATGGATCAGTATTATTTTAACTTGCCGAAAAACTTTCTGCCACATCGTTTACTATGAAACTTTTATTGAGCACTGTATTATATTGCTTCATTTTAACAAAACCTTACTTTTTTAAGGCTTTTCTTGTTCTTTCTACAATTTTCTTCTTGTTTTTCAAAAGTTATTTGGATTTTTCTTAAATGGCCAAATAATGTTTTGACTGACAATGAATTTAAAATAGATAGTCAACCTTACAAAGGGAATTAAATTTATTCTGCCAACCATAAAACAAGAAACAAATGAGCATCAACTAAGATAGAGTCCTTCGATTATACAATTAATAAACAAATATCGGGACTAGGACTTTAAATAAAAACACTAAGTTTTATGCACTAGCGACGTTTTGTCTTTAATCAAGACTTTATCAAGCTTATTAACAATTAATTTGAAATATGTCTACGTGTACGGTTCTATAGTTTTGTTTATTGTTCGTAATTGTTTATTTAAATAATATGTATGTTAAATGTAGTGTTTTAAGTATGCTAAGCTTGATAAAGTCTTGATTAAAGACGAAACGTCGCTAGTGCATAGTGTTTTTATTTAAAGTCCTAGTCCCGTTATTTGTTTATTAACTAAGATAGATTCTGCGCGAAGTTTACAAAGTTGGAGGAAGTCCAAAGTTGATTCAAATAGTCCGGTTTACATAATTCAAGAATTATCCAAACTTTTTTTGAAATATTTGTATAGTAACTAGTAGTTGAGTCATGACAATGAATTGCCCCCTTATAAACCGCTAAAATATAGTTTTGTCGGGTGACCACGAATGATATCTATCCGACAGAGATCTCAACGCATAATCTGTGGCCGAATTGCAGACGAGACCGCCTCCGGCCATCACGGCCCACTGCGATGGACAGTTCGTTGGGAAAATTAAATAAAATTGGTTTCGATGTAAGAGGCAATGGATTTTTGCATAGGCGCTGATAATGATACGTTTTTCGGTTTAAATATGGTGTCTTTTGAATGTCGGCAAAGACATTAGTATTTATTATTAAATATACGCACAACGTTTTGTGACTTGCGCTAAGAAATATAACGGAGTATATCAGATTCTATGCTAAACGCAAAACAATAAGATTTTGCACACTCATAGATAAATAAATAGTCGACTCGGAAAATAGTACTTTTCCGAGACCATTTATAGGTATAATACATAATACTGTGTATTTTGGTGCTTTTTATGTAATATAAGGTAACTAAATAAAAAAAAAAGTTATTTTTATAAGATCTAGACTGTCTAGACTAGACAGTAATGGTCAAAATAGTAACGTTATAGTAACTAAACAGAAATATTTGTATTAAAACACTTAAAAGATAAAAAAGGCTGTGGTGAAAGGTGGAAAATGGTTTTTTCACCACCAGCCTAAAAGCACATCTTTATTACTGTTCTTTTCATTGGTAGAAATATTATTTATCTACCTATGACGTCAGAGGTTCTAAAAATAATGAAATTGCACCATGGTTAATAATGAATTTTTATTCAGCTGTTTTGGCATCTGACGTTTCACTTAATTATTAAATCACATTGCTATTTACAAGTGTCTTTAGGTACCAAATTTATTTATTGCATGATAAATTAAAAAATATTAACTAAATTTGTACCTATAAAACATGTTTTACAAAAAACACCCCGAAAAGTAAAAATCATTGGTCCATCATATTCAACCATAGATCCCAGGTAGCAAGGGATGTTATATTACAAGAAATTAACATCACTTTTGGGTGTATTTTTAAACTAAATCATAACATCACATAATATTGAAAAATAACATGTATTTAACATCACATTTGCAACGTAACACGCGAGACATGTTCAAACCTAGCGAAATGTAAATATATCGCATGTCACATATTAACGTGGCTTTCACGTGAATGTCACGTTATTTTGCTTCTCACCGACGTTCGAAGCAAAAAAATCGATATAAGATGATGTTGATAGAGTAAATTATTATAAGGAAATTGTATACACATTATACGATTTCCAATGGATAGGGGGCTCTGCCGGGCTTCTCAAGACCACCGACACGGATTAAAGGAATATATTCTCCGCTTAATCTGCAATTTCGTATTTAGAATCTATATGTTTCAATCTGATTGTTTCACTTACTGACTGATTTTAAATCCGATTTATTTTATAGGGTTATAGCGTTTTTAATGGTTTTAATTTAGAAAAAGCTAATATCCTAAAATATTTAAATATTAAAGTACCAGTAACGGCATCCATAAGATATTAGATATAACAGGAATGTGGATTTATGATGTCACAAACACGTTATTTTCGGGATGTCATTGTGTGATGTTATTAGGGGCGGACTTAGGACATCCCCACCATGCTACATTCTTGTTAAATGAGACTACAATCTTAACATCACATGTCACATATTAACGTGGCTTTCACGTGAATGTCATGTTATTTTGCTACCTGGGATTATACAACCCATATATTACCTTAAGGATCATAGATTACTAGAGGTACAACCCCCATATATTGATTTTTGAGGAAATAGATTCTCCCTCACAGTTTTCGCCTGTCCCCTTATTTCTGGGGGAGTACCAGAATCATCACTTTGCATTTCACTTTCCATTTTTATATATTTTATTACATTTAACACGGAAACACTTTCAAACTTAATAATTTCAGCAGATCACCAGAAAATTTCTGCCAGAAATGTCAAGTTATTCATTTGTTTTTTTTTAATGGCCGCGAACGGCCAGCGTGATATTTTAAATGTATAAGCTTTTTTATTAAATTTTAGTAAAATAAATAAATAGCTAGTTAATTGTACTGGTAGTGAAAAAAATACTATATTTTCCACGTGAGTGAAGATTTAACATTTTAGACCGCGTCTTGCGGGCTTCGCGCTAGCGCGCTCATCCCGAAATTTGACGCAGGTCAAAAATGTTAAACTTCTCTCACTTGGTAAATAATATACTATTATAAAACAAGGTGAATAAAATTCTTAGAATCTACGAGGTAAATATCTAAATAAAATTAGGCAAACCTCCATACATAAATATCACACGAGTGTGATATAAAAATATCAAACTAGTGCGATATGAGGCGTTTTCTAAAGAACAAAAGAGTGTGCTAAATGTCATTTCCATAGAGGATCGTAGGAAAAAATAGTATTCAGGTGTCCCAGAAAATTGTACTTCTCCTCGTCCTATAAATGGCCTCGGCCCTATACTTACAGGGTTATTCAGAAATAAGTTCGAGAAATTTAAGAGGTGATTCTAAGTTAAAAAAATTGAAAAAAAGTTCCTATAAAGGTTGGCCCGGAAATGAGCCCTAAGGGAGCTGCGGCCCTTCGAAGATGGACACATTGAATGGGGAACAAACAAAGCACCAATAAAATTTTAATGCTGCAGGGCGATTCTTCACTTAAAACTAAGCTAAAAAGTATTCTTCACTAAAACACCTAAATTTAATATTAAAGGAGTTATAGCCCTTTAAAAGTAACATTTTTAGTGGCACAAAATGTTCCTCTTAATTGCATTTTTTTTTCTTTGAAAACGGTTGCATCTACAGTGTTACACTATATGACATTTTTTATGTATTTTTACTAAAGGAATCTATATTTATGACAAAAAAATCCAAAAAAAAAATACACATAAAAAGTTTGGGGCAAAAATGTGTTAAGCCTCACATATTTTATCCGTCTAGGCACGCCTCTGGATAAATTCAAAGAAATAAATTAACATAAACTTATTGCCCTTATTAATACTAGTATACATGCAAAAGCTCGTCGCTCTAGCTTAATGGGTACAAGAGTTATTAATTAAAAACCTTATTTTTATTTCAATTTTAAAGAGCCGTAGCTCCGTTAGGACTCATTTCCGGACCAACATTTATAGGAACTTTTTTTCATATTTTTTAACGTAAAATCACCTCTTAAATTTCTCGAACTTATTTCTGAATAACCCTGAGGCACAAAGTGCCGAGGCCATTTATAGGACGAGGAGAACTACAAATTTCCGGGCGACCTGTATACTATTTTATTCGCACAATTTGTGGGAAGGGGTTAATAATTAAATTAATCAGTTTTTCTTCTTCACGTCTTCAGCTCAATTAGTTTCGTGTAATTATTCTGACAACTACTCATAGCTAAAATCCAATAAAAGTACAATAACGTTATCCTATCAAAGGAGTCCCTAATAACCTTTAATTCAAACACGGTGAGCTGGAACAAACTTATTGGCAACTCCGATTGTTTTCATAGCCGTCGTCAATACGTATGAAAGATTTCGTTAAAGATTAAATTTTAAATAGCAGATATTACCAGTTGTTGTGGTGAATTTGATTTGGTTATACTTACCAATATATTGGTAGATTTAACCAATTGTTCTCTCAGTGTAATATCCACTTTACCTATAAAAGTATCATTTTTGAGCGTCATTATTCTCTCGATATTCTATAAAGGCATGAATTGAAGATAGAGCGGCGCACAGTAGTCCAAAGCCACTTTTAGGAGGACATTAATATTTTTAAACTAAAATCAGCTTTAAATCTATTGTCCAACCAAAAAGTATATTAAAATGAGATCAAATGTTATGTATTTGTATACCAGAACATATTAATCTCAAATATACAGGACGTCGCATATTTATTCATTTTGATCATAAAAAACTATTATTTTTAAAGTGCACCTAAACTATTTATTTTTGGGACTGGTGCAATGGAGATTTCTCCATTTAGAATAGATAGGGACAAAAGTTCTACCCAAAAAGCATAGAAGTAATATCACCAACATAAAGAAAAAAAAATCTTCTAGGTTGTATGTTGGCTGCACTGTCAGTAACGCCATTTTCTTTAGCCACTGTCATTGTGTGAGCTGCGTTTGATATTGTTTTGATTTCAGTTTTTTGTGTGTTTTACTAAATATTGTGTTTTTATTGACTATTATAGTACTTTTATGAGTTTTGATATTTAAATATTGTTTACCAAAGGTAAGTTCTTTCTTTATACCTTAGATTTAAAGCCTAGGCGAAATTCGTTTGGACTTTTGCAGCCCTTGTAAAAACATCTTGGCATTTTGGTAGCTATAACAGAAATAACGCTCGTCATAAAATTAATTTCTTGAAATGTAGAAACTGGTAGCGATATTAAAATATATAATAATAATATATAGTTAATAATAAATATGATAAACATTAAATAAATTCATATTTACCTTTTCATATTTGAGGTTATGTTTTGTAAATAAATAAACAGATTAAGCAACCAACCTAAGAACAATTAATAGGATCTATATTTCATTCTTTATTTTACTATTAAATGATCAGTTTTATTTCTTAACAAAAAAAAATCATTTCTTTAGCTTTATTTACAAAAATCAACGGTAATTGTTGATTAAAATTTGAAAAATGCAATATTTTTTTAATTTATTTAAGTTGGTAGTGGCGTGCCGTGCACAAATGAGATAGAAATAGGGTAGGCGTCTTTTGTTTCATAATTCTAGTTGTACAGAGCTCTATTGGACACTTTTGATCGGAATGGCAAGAACTATAACCACTTTTTCCTTTGATAGTTTTTAAGGATGACATTGCAATAAAGCGCATGTATGCGTGACTTTTTCTTGCCCTCTGCAAAAATAAAAAGTAAGGCGGGTAAGCCAATTATTGTTTCTAATACTGCCACCCCACCTTCGTCCTCTATGTCATATATGAAACATCTATAGATGGCACTGCCAGCATATCTGTTATGTCGAAAATATGTCTGTAAATATGATATATCTGTAGCTAGTTGGTAACGGCGAACACAAAAACGCAGTTCGTGTTTCGTGCTCTTCAACTAAAAAAACTTGTAAAATTGTGCGGACAGTCGAAAGCTGGGTAGTATTGATTATTGCAGGGTAAGAACGTAATAAGGTAGGTACAAATATGCACTTTCTTCGCTCATATTGTGTTTCACTCAATAAAGGAAGGAAAAGGTAATTTTTTGAGATTGTTTTCTAGGAAACTGTGTTCCTTATATTGCCATGCGAACAAAAAAATTACAAAATCAACAAGAAAAGAAAGTAACGAGGAAATCAGAAGTTTTGAATCTTGGTTCTGCGTTTCATTCGAAGAGAATCGCCATGCCGATATGAGATTGTAATCGATACGTACAAGAGTGCGTGGGGCTTACTAAAACCGACAAATTGTTATTTAAGTACCCAATTGTACCTAAAAACCGCTGAAATCGTTATTGTTCCACAATATTTTCTTGTTAGTTTGTTAATTTTCTGTAAGCTTGTTGTTTACTATTATTTCCAGTGCTCTGGGACATGGGTTCCTAATATTGTCAGTATATAATCTTTTTAAAAAATCAATAATATTTTTTTTTGAAGCTCCTGAAGTTTATTTTTTACCCATTAGAATAAGGATATGTTTATTGTTAACGTAGTTAATTTTCAGATGATTACAAATAAATATGAATGCGGTAAAAAATAAAATGACTTAACATGGCAATAAATGGCTCACTCACCTTATATTTAAATTATTTATGCAGAAGACATGCGCTTTGTTTTGTTTATGTATTATTTTCTAAGCCAGTACAAAGTGCTGGAGAGCTCCAAATAAGCTTAAAGCTTGTGCTAATGACTCTCCATTGATTTTGGTCTTTACTAGCGACCGAGGTCTTATTTTTCTCGAATTTTAAATGATATTATTTATTTTTAATACTTTGAATTAATTTTTTAATGCACGATCATTACATTTCATGAAAATGCTCGGTATAATATGACCTTATTTTATTTTAAACTTAAAATTTTAAACAAATGGTCCCCTAAAAGTGACTATTCGACCGCTGTGCGGCGGTATAAAGTCGACACTACTGGCGGTGGCATTAAAGGAGTTCTACTGACCTATTTAATCAAGTATTCAAGGAAATTTTGCTAATTGGAACAAGGCGTTAATACCGGATCTGCTTATACAGGGTTATTCAGAAATAATTTCAGGAAATTTAAGAGATAATTCTACGTTAAAAAATATGAAAAAAAGTTCCTATAAAGGTTGGTCCGGAAATGAGTCCTAAGGGAGCTGCGGATCTTTAAAACTGTAATAAAAATAAGGTTTTTAATTAATAACTCTTGTACCCTTTAAGCTAGAGCGACGAACTTTTGCATGTATACTAGTATTAATAAGGGTAATAAGTTATTTTATTTTTTTGAATTTGTCTAGAGGCGTGCCTAGACGGACAAAGTATGTGAGGCTTAACACATTTTTGCCCCAAACTTTTTTATGTATATTTTTTTTCGGATTTTCTGTAAAAAATATAGATTCCTTGGGTAAAAATATATGAAAATGTCATATAATGTAACATTGTAGAAGCAACCGTTTAAAAAAAAATGCAATAAAGAGGAAGAGCCACTAATAATGTTACTTTTTAAAAGGCTATATTTAATAATTAATTTAGGTGTTTTGGTAAAAAATACCTTTTTGCTTAGTTTTAAATGAAGAATCGTCCTGCAGCATTCAAATTTTACTGGTGATTTTTTGTTCCGGTATTTTTGAGGTAATTAATCAAATAGTATTTATATATATATTTTTTTAAATATAAAGTTATAAACTAAAATTTGTATACTGTTGTATAGTGGGACAAAGTTAGGTGTTGCGTACAGACTTATTAATAAAAAAGGATATTTTTCTTAAACTCCATCCCCCATTTTTGTATGGGTGTTTGTATACAACACGTTTTTGTATTATAAAATTAATAATTTATCAAAAATTGTTTGTCTAAAATCTTCTAAAAATGTATTTTGTGCACGGCCCCTTAAAACTCTCTCTAATTGGCGAATTTCTTAACAACTGAAATACCACTGATAAATTTCTTAAAAAATAAAACTGAATAAGCTCAAAATTAAATCATTCATTTTAATAAAAATATTTAATTCATAAGTAATAAATGTTATCTTAATTATTTGTAATTTGCCGTAAAACATACTAAAGGCAATTACAGATAAATAAATTAATTCAAATTACAGACGAATGGCTGAATTCGTAACGATTAAATGCATGCAATTACAGCAATACAACTGGGATCATATCAAAAACTACTGACAGCAAAAAAAAAATACTTTTGAAAAAAAAAATACGTTTTTCTACTACATAATTAAGGGGTTGTTCTGATTTTTGAGGCAAAAAATTGACGATTTTTGGAATTTTGTTTCAGACGACCTGTATTATTTTTATGTACTAAACTCTTTACAAAGTATTAGACAACTCTTAAAGTTCACAAAACAAAATTGTTTTTTTTTGCCGTCATCAATAAACGTGTAGCACGCGCTGAAGTTAGACACCTCAAAAATAACATGGCAAACGGTTCCAGCGATAGCTCAGCCCCCAATGGTCCGAAACACAAAAATCAAAAATCAGAACAACCCCTTTAGTACTAGCTTACATATTATCTACCGTTGTCAAGGCTTGTTTACCTTTGCAACCAATAAAATCAGTGAACTCATTTATTATTGACCGTTGTTAAGCATTGTTTATTAACGACGGTCAATAATGAAAAATGTTTGAGACAACTACTAACTTTTTTCAACTTATTTTTGAAACTGACAGCTATGTCAAAATAATTTTTAAACTTTATTTTTAACTGATATTTGGATTTACTAGCTCTAGGTAGTAGAAAAATTAGTATATGCACCATGTATGCGAACTGTCTTTCAAGACTTAAAAGTGTTCTCGACTGATTTTTCGCCTCGACTCCGTCTCAGAAAAAAAACTTCAGTCTCGAACACTAAAGACTTAGTTCGCATACTAGGTGCATAATATTATTTTGTATTTTTTAGCTAGTTTTTTTTGAAAAAAAAAAGATATAATAGAATATTTTTTTTCTTTTTAAAAAACAATTCCAAAAAATTATGTTCAAAATTTTTAGGATTTATGTTAACTTTGTTTTCCTTTTTTTTTTAATTTTAAGATAATTTTTGAAAAGGTAGTGAAGCTTTGATAACAACCCAACTATAAACAGTATATATTTTTTCTTAATAAATGTAGAAAATATTTCGCAATGAAAACAAACATATAATTTGAAAGCCACTAACTTATTCGTATATAATTACTTCTATATTATCACAATATTATACCTGCAGAAATATACAAATATATTTCTTATCTTAATAAGATACCATTTATAAGTATACGTATAAAATGTTAGCCGTTTAGAAAATTTTTATCGCTATACCATACAGGGTGTTTTTGTAATTGCCTTAAGAATTTTAAGGGGTTTTAAGGGGATTCTACAATAAAAAATACGAACAAAAGTTCGTAGGAACGTATGTCCAAAATCGGGTCGTAAGGGAGCGACGCCCCTTAATAAGCTGCTTCAAAAAACAGCTTTTTATTTAATAACTCAGTAATCTTTTGAGCTATTGTTATAACGAAGGACGTGCGTAACGGGAGGGCCTTATCACAAAAAGTCCAAACCTAAAATCTGGCAGGGGGCATTGGGGTACATTTTTTTTAATGATACATCGTGTGATACATTGTTTTAAAATTCTATAAAAGGTATAAAATTTTCTAATTAACCATATATTTTTAAATTTTTTAACAATTTTTTGGGATTTTAAAATAGAGTGAAAAAGGGTGAAATCAAACAATTAAAAAAAAATAATTTAAGTTGCAAAAACGTAAATGATATTTTTAAACTAATTTTAATGGATGTAAATGAAAATTTACAAAAAAAATCTCATTTTTTAGCAAAAAAAAATTGAAAAATTAAAACCTTGAAAACCTTTCGTCGTAGGTTTCCTCGCGTATGTCAGACTTTACATGTAGGTCCAAAAATCGATTTTAAAGTTACTATGTTTATTCATTTAGTTTATTTTTAGGAGACCGTAAATATGTATATATATCTGCAATTTTGACCCCCCTCCCCCATCATGGGGCCCATGTAATCCCAATCTACAAACTGGGTGGCTACCGCACAAAACAGAGTGCTTTGGAAAGTTTTGGACAAGACCTACGTCCGGCAGAGGACAACCGTTGCTAAATGATGGTGATGATGATCATAAACTACCAGTGGGCATCTGCTTTAAGTACCTACCTTTTTGTAGATTTCTGAAATAAAAGTAAAAAAAAATTGTTAGTATATAAAATCAAACTGTATTAATTTTAGTTATAAAATAAAAATAAACCTAATTTATTAAAGCTTATAGATTATAAGGGTGGTGCTCATATGCCTACCCATATCATACCGGGTGTCCCAGCGATTTTCTTGTAAACTAAAAGAGATAATCCAGTTTTGAGAAAAATAGTTTTAAATAAGACAACTTAAACTATCTTTTAGCAAATATTTAATACTTTCAGCTCTTGAAATGTGGACAGGGGGGCATAGAGGGACATTTTTTTAAATGGAAAGGGGTTTCGTGTGATACATCATTTTAAAGCTTATAAAATTATCATTTAACTATATACTTTTTAATTTTTTTAAACATTTTTTTTTGGGTTTAAAATAGGGTTGAAAATGGGTATTTATGTCAAAATTTCTCTAAAAAATAAAACAATTTTTTTAAAAATTACTAATTTCATGATGAAAAAACTTAAATTATACTTTTAAAATAATTTTAATTGAAAAATTAAAATTTACAAAAAAAAACTTAAAAAAACGTATTTTTTAGCACAAACAAATAAAAAATCAAAACCTTAAAAAAAATGTTTAAAAAATTAAAAAATATACAGTTCAACAGAGAATTGGGACACCCGGTATACAAAGTAAGGAATTAACATTTCCTTTTTTCAATTTTAACCGATAAAATTTTAAAGAACAACCCACCACACGACCCACCTTTTCATTTAAAAAAATCAACCCTATGTCCCCCTGCCCACATTTTAAGAGCTGAAAGTATCAAATATATGTTAAAAAACAGTTTAAGTTAAGATCTTGATTATCTCTTTTAGTTTTCGAGAAAATCGCTGGGTAAATAGTTGGGACACCCGGTATACAAAGTAAGGAATTAACATTTCCTTTTTTCAATTTTAACCAATAAAATTTTAAAGAACAATAATGCAATAATATAAAAGCTAAAAGCCAAATTGATTGAAATATATTCTTCGAATTCATCACTGTTATTTTTCCATCAAAATACAGATATGAATAAATAAATAAATAAATAATTCAAAATTAACAAACAATCGTCCATGTATGCATCCCAGCAGAAAAAAAAATAAAAAGACAGATTTATTAACAATCATAAACCCCATAAAACATAACAAAGCGTTCTCGCAGTCGCAATAAACTATCGTCTATTTAAAAAATAAAAAAAAAATAGTAAAACAATAATACCGCCGTCCCCGGGAGGCGAACAACCACCCCCCGCCCGGCCGGCAAAAAAATGAAAAGCGTTCGATTCTAAACTCAAAAAAGCAAAAAAAGTCTTGTACACGCGCGAAAAAAAATCGGCAATTGAAACAAACGACAATCGAGGCCGCGCATCAACCTGTTCGTATAAAACATAATATTGCCGTACTGAGAAAAACGCTGCAAGTGAAAAGAAGACCTCAAGATTAAGCTATCTAATGTTATTTCTTACTATTTAATATTTTTGGTTGTTCTTTTTTCTCCCAGGAGCTTTAACCCTTTCGCTCCTGTAGAAACATGTGTGTCCCAGCAGAGGTTTAAAAATATATTTTCCTAAGATCCTCTGTGAAAATGACATTTAGCACACTCTTTTGTTCTTTAGAAAACGCCTTATATCACACTAGTTTGATATTTCTATCTCACCCTAGTGTGATATTTATGTATGGAGGGTTGCCTAATTTTATTTAGATATTTACCACGTATATTCTACGAATTTTATTTACCTTGTTTTATAAGCCATTTTCCACAACCCTTTTTGATAACTTTTAAGTTTTTTAATCCAAATATTTGTGTTTTTCATATAAAAAAAGAAACTATAGTTATAACGTTACTATGTACACCATTACTGTCTAGATTTTATAAAAATTACTTAATTTTGATTTAGTTACCTTACATTTTATAAAAAACATGAAAATACACACTATTTTTCTTATAGGACAGCATACCCACAGAAATCTAATTTAATTAGCAAACTGTCAAGTTATAGGCAACCCATTAAACAGCTATATATATAAAACCAAGAAAACTAAAGGTAAATGAAAATCATATTTCCTGTTTTACATACATATATAAATTTGTATGCTCTTTATTATTTTGTGCTTTGCTTCTCTTAAAAATTAATAAAAATTAGAAAATTTTAAAATAAGAAACTTCATATTTTTTTGGGATCGTAGGAAAAATAGTGTACATAACTCGTTGGAAAGTGTATTCGTTCGTAAACCTTCCCACTCGCGTGAAATATGTCACTTTCCACACTAGTTATGTAATATACTATTCGCTCCTGTAGGAACATATATGTCCCAGCAGATATTCAAACAATCCTATAGCCAAAAGAACATTTAAAATGAACAGAACAGGGACATTTTAGTATCTTATAGTCCAAACTTGATATCAAGTGATATCAATACTTAACTATAAGTTACTAATGGGATATATTTGTGTAGATTTCAAACACTATATGTGACCCTGCACAAAGAAACCCACTTAGTGTGTCAAATTAACGTATATCTTTTTTTGTCGGATTTAGAAAAGTTTTTTACATAAGAATCCGAAATGTTTATTAATTTTTTTAAATTTGACACACTAACTGGGTTTGTTTGTGCAGGGTCACATAATATTTTATATTGGGACAAACATATCCCACTCATTATTTGTAAAAGAACATTCACTTGTTTCGTACTTTTGATAGCCTTTTATTTTATATACACAAAAAAGTGTCCGAAATTCAAAGAAAACAAATCCGGAGCGAAAGGGTTTGGACTTTTTTTTTTGACTTTTTGGACCAAATGACATGTAAAACAAAAAATGTAAAATCTATCTTTAGAAACGCTTCGTTATGAATGATGAAAATTAAAAGTCATTATGACATTTCGGTCAAAAAAGTTATGTTGTCTAAAGATTGTTAAATACCACTTTCGGTAAACGAATTGAATTTATAGTTATAGTTTTATGTTGCTCTTTGACAGTTCGTTACAGAGTCCATTGGCCTAGATCACTTCGAAATAAGAAACAAAAAAACAACTCTGAAGATAAAGCTTTTGATATAGTATTATTTTATCAAACGGCACTTTTAACTTAACAAACTCGAGCAATTCCAACAAAGGTTTCTCAGAAATCTTTTAAAAATACGTTGGACCGACTATATAACCAATTAATCTGTACTGCAACTTACCAACTGTCAGCCTATAGAAGATCTTATTAGTTCGAACGCGTTAAGGTGGGTAGGGCATCTGATAAGAATGAAAGACAATCACCATTTTGTTATTTCTATTTATGAATAGTGTTTTATGGAAAAACTTACGCAACAGAAAAATAAAACGTATATTCGTAATCAGCGCTACAAAAAGTACCAATATAAAATAGAAACAGAAAACATACACAAGTCTTAACAACTCAAAATTTGCAGGCCAGTGTTACCGCCTAAATAAGTAAAATATTATAAAATGTATGTTTTAAGGATATTGTATTAATCACACTTTTTAAATATTTACTTTTAATCAACACTTACCAATTATTTCTTTGAAAAATGAGGCGCACACAAAATTATACGTACGCTCTTACAAACGTAAACAATTATAATGGTCGACAGCCACCAGACTCGATAAAGCAGGAATTCTGAATTCTCGAGTCACGTGACCAGCTTAACGCCCGCGATTGGCTGGCTTGTACATCAGAAGTGTGATTTTTACACTTCGGGTGTATTGTTGCTAAAGGTATGTTTATAAAAGTACACTTTCTTGAGCTCCGAGTGTATTGTTGCAGAAGGTATGGATGTAAAAATACACACTCTAGGTCAAAATCACCTCACCTGTGTAGTGTCACATCAATGTTGATGTACATTTATATAAAGGTGTAAAATTTACACATTTATAGAGTGTATTTTTTACACCTTTTCAATGTAATTTTTTTCAGTGCAGGGTAGCATGGCGAAGTATATGCGAAATATCACGGATGAGTTCAACATTGAGAAAAAACCGAAATAGACAACGGGAACAGAATCAAAGGGCAAATAATCCCCAAAATTGGACCTGCGATATCTGTGGTAAGAACTGTTCCTCACGGATTGGTCTATATTCTCACAGTAGGACTAATCGCTGAAGATAAATTGGAATTGAAATAAAAAAAAAAAGAAATCCTCGGACACGAGGTCCGGCTACGACGACGATAATTTGATGGGGTGTAAGTTGAAGGTAATTTTTGTTTTGTAAGTGGGAACTTTTGTGATAAATACTTTTTAGTTTTATTAAAATAAATTTTTTGTAGGTCAAACAGATTTCGGAAATGCAGTGTTGTTCCTGCGCTCGACAGAATAACAGTATGGGTGGTCTGCGGCACAAACCCCGCCTTTATTTGTATTGTATCCACCCAAATGCCCATTCATTCTGGCCAATTAATATATCAAATATTTAAACTTTTTCAATTTGCATTTCTGATATCAGGCATAATTAATGTGTTGTTTGTCCTGTCAGGACGCCAATCCTTCCTCGCAGGAAGTTCAAGGAGTGGACGATCACCCCTGTATGGCAACGTCGATCTTAAAGAAGAATAGTAAACATTATAAAGCCCTGCAAAAAAATAGCAGGACGAAATTGGCCACAAAAAGTCAAGAACAGAGAGGAATGGAAGATGATTGGGGAGTCCTTCGTTTAGAAGTAAACGACATACACTGATAAACAAGATTTATTAGATTATTATTGACAGAAATAAAATTTATTTCACAAATAAACTGTTTTATCAGTGTAGAGGCTGAAGAAGTATAGTCCTGCAGATGCAGATTGTTGATTCTCAGAGCTGATAGTTTGGACAATCACTTCTATTTTACTTTTCCCGAAAAAAGTAAAGTAAAAAAAATTAAAAAAATAATATATATTGCTGTTTTTACTATTTCCATTGTTTTATATAAAAAAAATTATTTGCGTAAAAATATTTCTGTAGGTCTGTCTGTCTGGAAAATTTATGACCACGATAACTCGAGAACGCTTTGAGCTAAACACTTAAAATTAGGAACATAGGTTGAACCTATTAGGTTCCTAATTCAAAATCATATTAGGTCCCTAACCCTAATAGGTTCCTAATCTAAAATGCTCGGCTGGGATTGGTAAAAATCGGGGTGGGATAAAATAGGCTAAGAAAAATTTTTAATTTTTTTTTTTGTTAATTTTGTGTTTTTCCTTTGTTGCCTTTTTCGAAAAACGCAGTTTTTAAATTTTTTACTTTTGTTGGTATTTTTATTTGGTCAGAATTTTTACAAAATACATTTAAAAATCCTAATTTATTATTTTATTAAAACTACCATAATAAATTTGTTTACACCTTTACAGGGATTTAAGTAATCAGCGACCTCAAAAATTGCAATCCATAATTTTAAACAACTTTTTTAAAACTTTTGAGATTTATGTCCGCCATATTGAATCCGCCAGTTTCTTAAAAAAAATAGTATCATTTTCGTATTCAGCTACCTCAAAAATCCCCATATAGAGCTAAATTGAATTTTGGCCATCAATATAGGAAATTCCGCCACCGTGCATACATAGGTATGCTTGGTATCTATTTTTAAACATATTTAAAAAAATGAGGGTGATGGATACAAACGGACTTCAGATTTTAATTCAGCGACCCCAAATTATTAAAACACATTGGTCGCCTTCCTTTCGATACTTTTTTTTATTTTTGTATACTGCTGTTATTTATTGAGGCAAACATACAATCAAAGAACTTTTACCTCAAGAAGTTATTTCAGACCAATGTTTATGAAGGTGTCATCTTTTTGTTTGTTTGTTTACATAAACGTACGCGATACTGCTTCTGGTGTAAACATAAGTATCGCTAGTTTTGACCTTCTGATGACCAGAGCGATGTTGCGTAATTTTCACTTTATCATTATGATAAATCTTTATACCTACATTAAAATTTTAAAAAACTACTATACTACGACACTATAATTATGTTTGATAATGTAATATAATTAAATTTATTAAAATTAAACTACTAGTTCATATAAAACTCAAATAAAACTAATATTTCTTAAAATTTACAATAAAATATCTAAAGCAGGTATTGCAACCGGTGACACTGTACCCATGTCAATTTAGTTTGTCAAACAAATTAACGGTCGTTGATAGTTATAAATATTCGTTGATTGATAGTGTTTTATAGAATTTTTTATAGAAATAAGAAATTGTTATTTATGTGGAGTTTCCCAATTTAAGAGAGACAATTTAAATTTTCACAAGTACTTAAGTATTGCATGTTTATATTTTTATCCGTTTTACCATGAATTAGTTACATATTGCAATAACAATCATAAAATTACTTACTTATAATTATGTGTACATATAATACGGGCTTTTTCTGTACATATTATTTATGAATAAAATTGAATTGCTTGACAAATTTTACGACATTAGACTGTGAGTTTACACATTCTTTCTCTCTCTTTACGCGTACTAAGTGTAAACAATAGTCACTCCCCACCAGTCCCTCACCGTAGTTGGTTCACGCTTCAAACAAAGCATACGGTAGATTTCATCATGTTCATTCTTGAGGTAAAAGTTCTTTGCATACAATGCATGTTGTGTTTTAAACACCTAAACTTTAGGTTGAATATTTTTTGCAATTTTGGCGAAGGCGCACACCAAATAAATTAATATAAAATAAAATAAGGTACATTAGGTGTATCTCGTTGTTATACGATAAAAACGAAAAAGAAAACGAAAAAAATAAATAACAAAAAGAAAAAAAAATCAGTTTTTTATACATAGAATTTTTGGCTGAATTCAAAAATGTAAATAATTACAGGGTGTTCCATTAAAAAAACATATTTATGCCACTTCCGGCGAAACCGGAAGTGAAACAAAAAATAGTAAAACCGCTATTTAAAGTAAATTTAAATTAATATAAATAAATCTTCAGTTTCGTTTTTTTTTTGAATGAAGGTCAATCTTAATTTTAGCGGTGGACATAAATAAAACTTACCCGGTAGATTGCAACAAGACCAATTAACCAAACTGTCAAAATGACAGTTCAAGGCCATATTTTGCTAACTTTTTAATACCTTGACTGTTCCATGTTTCCAGGTCGCAGCGTTTAAAAGTTAGCAACATATGACTTGAACTGTTATTTTGGCATCGATTGATCTTGTTTCATAGGGCACCCATGCCAAAATTCAAGTTTCAGGGTCGAGGCGTTTAAAAGTTACTAAAATATGACCTTGAACTCCTATTTTGGAAGGGGCATCGATTGGTCTTATTCCAAAGGGCACCCATATCACCCATATCAAATTTTATGTTTCTAGTCGAGGCGATTAAAAGTTAGCTCAATATGACCCTGACAGGGGCGTCTACTGGGGGAACCTTTACCATGTCGTGTTTCTCGGGCAACGCGTCATTTTGACAGGTATGTCGATTGGTTTTCTTTCAAAAAGCACCCATACCAAATTTTATGTTTGTAGGTCGGGGAGTTTAAAAGTAAGCAAAACATGACCTGAAACTGTCATTTTGGCAGGGGCGTCGACTGGTCTTGTTCCATAAGTAACTGTTATTATAGATAGGGAATTCAGACACTTCGTCTAAAATGGCAAAATAAAGGAGTTTACAAAAATCCAGCTTGCTGGAAAATTTTCCAAACGGAAATCCCAATGTGACCGGGCTAATTTTAACTTAGGCCTGTTTGCAAGTGGATTTTTAAGGAGCACCGTTTGCAGGTGGACTTTTGTGTAACTTAGTGGCACTACAAGATATTTTACTCTGTTTTGCAAAGTGAATGATTTTTTCTGCATGGAAATCATTTGTACTTATAGATTTTTATAAGTATTATATAAGTATTATATTATTATGCCATTAACATATTATAATAATTCATTAGCTAGAATAATATTGTACGGTAGTTTCGAATTTTCAAAAATTTTTAAAAATCGTCGTAGACAAAAACTTCTTGGATATAAAATTTCATGAAAAAATATTCAACTTTATTTTTAAATGTCCGTCCATCCGTCCGTCCGTTCGATGTCACGATTTTTGTAAACACTATAACTCAAGAACGAATAATCCGGTCGACTTGAAATTTTTAGGAAAAAAAATCAAGTTCTACGAGGGGAAGATCCCTATTGTTTTTGAAAGTGGTCCCCAAAAAACAAAAAAGTTATGGGGTTATGTTTAGTTTTTTTTTTAATATTAAAACCAAAGAATATATGCTGTGTGAAATTTAAGGGAATAATGAGGGTAATAACCCCCCCAATGCCATTAAAACTTGTAATGGTTTTATGTAGCATTTTAGAATATTTATTTAATAGAATAATGGTAACAAAAAAATAAAAAGTTCTAATTTTAAATTCGTATTGTTTTAAAATAAAAATTAGTCAAGATTCCATCTTCCTATTTAAAAAAAAAACAGATTTTTTATCATTTTTTATTACAAAAAAATATTTCCAAATTTAAGATTCGCCAATCCAAGACAGATTTTGTACATATTTGAGATTATTTTGAGCTTTATTTACTAATATTTGTACATTTGCTTTAGATATAGAATAATTGAAAGTCATGTATTAGGGTTAAGCAATGGTTGATCCGTCAAGTGCCACGGCGTCTGTATGCATAACGTACGACCTGTAATGCGTCCCGACGCAGCATTAGATTAATTGGATAAATTAAATTAGCGACGGCCACCGACGTCCTCAGCTCGACGCCCGTACACCGAAAAAAGGATTTCATTAATTTTAAGATGATGTTGCTTTATAAATAAGTTCATTATATTAACGAAATATCATTAATTAACTTAATCTAACATTATTATAATAAACTTTAAGCAATGATATAATCAGGGCAATTATATAGTCAGGGAAGTAGCTATGGGAGATGGGGAGCCTCCCCACCTATATTGAAATGAAAAAAGTTGCATATTTCATGGATTCAAAATACATAAGTTGCATATTTCACGAAAGGGTGGAGACCTTTTTTTTTAGTCATTAACTTTTTTGTCGAATAAAAAAGTTGCATATTTCACATGGATTCAAATACAAAAAAACAGCTTCATTTTTAGACTAAAAACAGTAATATTTGACCTCCCCCCTCCCCGTGAAATCGTTGCTACGGACCTGGATATAATAAAACTTTTAACAATTAAAAACATCTTAAGTTTATTGAGTTTTCACGTTTTTAGTTATCGATTATTTTACGCACAAATATTATTAATAACGCCCATAAATCATGTTATGCTTTTTTGACAATTGCCCCCCCTCCCCCATAGTGATACTTTAGGTCTAAAATCGGGTAATTTCGGATAATTTGGCTTTTTTGAACATTTAAATATATCGGGCAAAGTTTGCTCAACTAGAAAAGATAGTGTACTCAGTATGCGTTTGTTTTTTATACCGTTAATGTTATACTTATTTCGGCGCCCCTGACTTGCTGCACATCATCGACGTCGGCAGCATCTCCGTGGACGATATGCGGCGGGAAAGAGCAACATTCTCCACGGAGTTGCTGTCCACAATTATAGATATTACGATTTATTGTCTGTCTATTTAAATTAACGATCAGAGATATTACCGACCAAATGCTAATTGTTCATAATATATCTGCAAGGGTTCGGTATACATGGTCATTCATAAATGATGTAACGCATATATCCAATATACAACCTTAGGGTGTAGGGTCCCTATAACTTCGTAATTATAAAAGATAAAAATTTTAACAAAAAATAATCTTATATAGGACAAAAAAAAAAAGATTTTTAGTACCTGTCAAAACCTACCTCCTATAAGTCACCCGCAATGTTGATTTTCCAACTGCACCCTACCATTTTTTTGAATGATTTCTAAAGGGTACTTTTCTAAATATGTGTAATATGTTACACTTATACTTTATAATAAAGGCCAATTTCTTTGTTATTTCTTTTAAGTGGGGGGTGGTTTTCGTGAAAATTGGTATAGATATTGGGGTTTTTGAGGTTGCTGAAAGTTAATCTGACAATAAAAAAAATTCTAACTCCACCCCCTGAGGGGCGAGGGGTAGTTTTCGTGAAAATTCGTATATTGGGGTTTTTGAGGTTGCTGAAAGTGAATCTGATAATAAAAAATCCATTTCACGCGCTGAGGTGAAAAATGGGAAAGCTTTTTTACTGGGCACTGTATTTGAATAAGTTTGGGAGCGTTCAAGTATTACGTAACGCAAAATTTGGCGATTTTTGACCCCCCCCCATGTAACGCGGCGTAACGTTTTCGAGACCCCCCACCCCCCTCCCCCTATTTGTTACGTAACATTTTACAAAAAGTAAAAAAAAAATAAAAGGAAATTTTGCTTTATGGTTTAAACCGGTTTTTATGGTTTTCCAAGTGTAATTGTTTTTGTTTAGAGGATTTAGTTTTTGTTTAGAGGATTTAGTTAACTGTTAACCACGCCGTGTGCAATAAAATTTGCAAGGAATCCGTCTCTTTAAGCCTAGATCATTGTTAAAAACGTGATCAAATAAACATTTTATAAGTTTATATTTTTTTAAGTGTTACGTAACATTTTTACTGACACCCCCCCCCCCCCCCTGTAACGCGGAGTAACGTTTTCGAGACCCCCCCACCCCGCCCCTAGCGCGTTACGTAATACTTGAACCTAGCCAAAAATTGCAAAAAGGGGTATATATTAACAAATATTTACATGCACGCTATACAACAAAAAGTATTTCATCAATTTTTCTTTATATTAATCGAAAGTTATTAATTTTTGCCTTAATATAAAATAATAAAAGTTGTTTAATTTTTTTTTTTTAAAATAATCAGTTTTTATGTTTTTTTTTTTGTTAATGTTAACTTTATCGTTTTTTTATATTTTTTCTTATTTAAAAATGTTAATTTTTAAACTTTTTTTCTGTTCTCTTTGATAAATATTGTTATATCATTTAGAGTTTTGTTTTAATTTAATTATTTTCACATAAAAGATATTAAATAACCCTTTATTTTTCAATATGAAACGAAATCCCAAAAAAATATATAACTTTAACACCCTTATTTAAGTTTTAATTAATAGGGTTTATCGCCCATTTGATTACATACGTTAAAACTTGACCCATGGGTGGTAATTCTTGCCTCAAAAGTGGGACAATTGTTAACTTTTGACATGTTTTTTTAATTAATTTGAAATAAAATCTGTAAAAGTTAAAAACTTATTTTTTTCACTAAATAATAGCTGAAGGTTCAAAATTTTATATTCTATAAAATAAAAGTACAAAAATTAACTTTCGTAGGCAGTACGATTTTTTTCCCAAAAAGTGTTAAGACTAGCCCCCTCTTCCCCTACTTAACAATGTTATAGTTCTGTTAATTGTAACAACCAGTGAACGTTAACTAAACTTTCGTGGGGTTCCATATAAGCAAAATCGTCTAGTATTCACTACGGTAACAGCTCTGAGTGTACATTTTTTTAATTGCCCTGATTTATTGTAGTTAATCAAAGTCCCTAATTTTCCCAGTTTTCCCTGATTTGTTGATACCCTGTAGATCTACAGCAGCGCGCTGACGCTACAGCGTCACTCAGTATCGGCGTACCTACGGATGAACCATTAAGTCGCGACAAAGTAAACGTAGCCAATGTAAAAGAAAACAAGACTTTTCGATATTATTATATCTAATTTCCAGTATTATAGCGAATATCCAATAATATTATCAAATAAAGTACATGTTATTATCGACCATTGACTTGTAATAATAGCACTAGAAATTTGCACTTAAATCCTATTATAGCTACTGTTATTATAACGGCAGTAGTAGGTATTATAAACATACATATAAACTACAGGATGTATTTAAAATTACCCCCTTCCCCTAGCTTTGAAGTAAAGAGTATGTATTCTATTTTTTGCGTATTTGTTAAAAGACAATCATGCTATAAAACAATAGTAAGGTGACTATAAATAAATTAAATAACTGTTTTCTACTTAAACTGTTCTCATGGGTGGGTAGGTGGGGGGGAGGGCACCACCCCCCAATCATGCTCAATTTGGATAAATCCACTGTTTTGTTGGTAAAATTGAGTAAATTTAGTGGCAGATTTCGGAAATTAATAGAATAGTTGGGAAAATTGAGGGGTAAAGTTGGGAATTTGGCCAGTAGTTGGAAAAATTGAAATACATTTGGGAAAATTCTAGTAGTAGGTACAGTTGGTTAATTTACAGTTGTTTAATTTTTAGAGTTGAGGGCCTTTTTTTTAGTCATCAAAATTTCTGCAGGGGTAAAATAACTTTTTGGGGGTGAGGACCCTTTTTTTAATTTTTAGTACATAGAAAAAACGGATTCCTTGAACCAAGGACACGTGTCTTTGTATATATTCAAAGCCATTTTCTCTTGTTTCAAGGCTAGCATTTTCTTGAACCAAAGTCAATGTCCTTGAATGAAGAGCACGGGTTTTGGAATAAAAATCCGCGCTCTTTATTCAAGGACATTGACTTTGGTTCAAGAAAATGCCAGCCTTGAAACAACAGAATATGGCTTTGAACATATCCAAAGACACGTGTCCTTGGTTCAAGGAATCCGTTTTTTCTAGTCCAAACTTTTAAATTCATTCATTCATTCATGAACCATAGGGAAAATTATTATTTTTTAGCAGCAGCAGTGTTTTATTTAAAGTAATAATATATAGACACGAATAAATATATCCCTATGTGAATTTAACATTATAAAAGTTATAGCAAAAACTACCGGATATTATACATACATAATAAATTTCTGCATTTTAATAATTTAACTAATCATTTACACAAATTGGATTTCCTGCAATTAGAGCAGGAATTATTTAATATTCTTAAAGCTAACAAAAAATATGCATTGTTTTAAATATAATACATAACATCATTAAAAATTATTTTTGCTAAAATGCGAGTATTTACAAGGTTTTTGTCAAATAACACAATTCCACAAAAAAAAATCGTCTTTCAACAAGGTTTTGATATACCGCTCCCTATAGGTTTTGAGCTGCAGAATCCGGATCTTACCGCAGTAATTCTCCTACAAATCAAGTCTTACAAAAATGAGCTCAATAACGCTACTAAAAGCAATTTCGAAAACCAGAGCTGAAGTCTGCGGCTAGATTCCGATTTAAATATCTTAAAAAATCAAATACTTTCATTACAATTGATTAAAAAAAAATAAATAAAAAATTACTTTAACTTGAACCTTTGTTTCTCTGCTTGGCATTAGGTTGCACAGGGAAGGCTTTATATTTTTGAGAATAAGTATAGATTTTTAATTAAATTGGGGGCTAAGAATTCAAATCTTTTTTTATGACTAGGTTTTCAGGAAAATTAATAAAAATGTAGGTAATGCTTGAAGAATCCTTAAGAAAGAAATGTATCGGTTTTTCGGCTAAACACGCACAATAATAAGATTTTGCACGCTTATTATAGATATATAAAAACACTTATACTAATACTAATCTCTCCATACTGAGAATTCGTTTTCATAGTAAATACTAAACTTTTTTGCCTATTTGGAACCCCAGGCAACATTTATTATTAACTACAAGTTGTTACAGTAAAACATAACAGAAAAACGATATTTTTTACTGTAACAACTTGTAATTAATGGCAAATGTTGCCTGGGGTTCCAATAGGCAAAAACGTTCAGTATTTACTACGGTAACTAATTATCAGTGCAATTAAAAAAAACTTTTAAAAATAAAAAGTTGCAGGGGCGCAACTTGACGAGAAAATACCATTAAACGTTAAGAACAGATAGCAAGAGCTTAGAGATTCTTGATTGACTCCCACGCATCAGTTCACAGATTGAATCCCACGGCCGGCTACTCTTCTTTATGTTTTTATTTATTTATTTTTTTTGTTTAAATAATTGTAACTTGCGTATTTTGAAAAATAAAATATAGCATCCATTGTGAAGAGTATAAGTACAATAGAATGCGAAGCATTACATATCTTCACGGCTTGTTTTTACGTATAATTTACGGGGTGTCTCAACGAAGCCGACTCGGTCGATATATAAGTACCCACTTTAGAGAAAAAGTTGTATGGTTTTAAAAAAAGGCACATTTTAAAAATATTTTGAAATATACAGGATGGTCCTCCTAGGGTGGGTAACATCTGACTTAATTTTTTTAAATGGAATGGTACATTTCTTATTATGTCATCTTACTTGTCATAAAAAATACCTTTATTTTAATATCATATTATATGGGTCTATTATTTATAGTTTTTGAGATAAAATCATATTACTTTTCCCTTTAAAGTTTTTCTCTAAAGTGGATACTTTAATATAGCGGTGTCCCAACTGTATTTACCCAGATATTTTCTCGAAAACTAAAAAAGATAATCAAGTTCTGCGAGAACCATCTTAAATTAGACATCTTAAACTATCTTTAAGCATATATTTGATACTTTCAGCTCTCAAAATGTGGGCAGGGGGCACGGGGGGGAGTTTTTTTAAATGGAAAGGGGGTCGTGTGATGCATCATTTAAAGAAAATAAAATTCTCTATTGGACTGTATATTTTTTTACTTTTTAAACAATTTTTTTAAGGTTTTGATTCTTTAATTTTTTTGTAAATTTTTATTTATGTCAATTAAAATAGTTTAAAAATATAATTTACGTTTTTTTTTATCATGAAATTAGTAACTGTTATAAAATTGTTTGAGTAATTTTGACAAAAATATCCATTTTCAACCCTATTTTAAACCCAAAACAAAATGTTTAAAATAATTAAAAAATATATAGGTTAAATGGAGAATTTAATAAGCTAAAAAATGATGTATCACACGACCCCCCCCCCCCCTTTCTATTTAAAAAAATTTCTCCCTATGCCCCCTACCCACATTTTAGAAGCTGAAAGTATCAAATATATGCTAAAAGATAGTTTAACTTGTCTTATTTAAGATGGTTTTCGCAGAATTTAATTATCTCCTTAAGTTTTCGAAAAAATCTTTGGGTAAATACACTTGGGACACCCGGTATATTAAAGTATCCACTTTAGAGAAAAACTCTTTAAGTTTTCGAGAAAATCGTTGGGTAAATAGAGTGGGACACCCGGTATATCGACCAAGTCGGTTTCGTTGAGACACCCTGTATATTTTATTAACTTACACTACACTCACACGGTAAACAAGAATATCAATTATTGTAAATGTATTTATCACCTGTCAATATAAATGTAAACATCGAGGTAAACATCATTAAGCGACATTTAAAGGGAAAAAATATTACAAATCGAATAAATAATTTAAATAAAACTATATACCACAGCCCGTATTAATGTTCAAATATAAACATCATTATTTTTATTTTAATAGCTTTTAATACAAAAAATATTGAGATGAAGTATTATTTACAAATACTTTATTTTAACTCATGTCCAGTATTCAGCGTAAACTCAGTTATGACTCATCAACGTTGAAAATAAACACAGAAACATAGGCTTGCGGAATAATTTTGCCGAATTATGAGGAAAATTTTTATAAATCGAAACATTTGACGACTAATTTGTTACCCACAACAATATTAACTATACATATTAACTATACATACGTATATATATATATATATTATTATTAAACATATATTATTATTAATATTATTATATATATCGGTGTTTATCAAAGAAAAAAACGACATTCGATTTTTATCTTTTAAGAATACGAAAGTTTTTAATTTTTATTTGTCGATAACTTTTTTTCCCACCTAACTCGTTTAAATGGAATCATTAAAAAGAATCAAGATAAAAAGAAATAAAAATGTAAATATTTCAAAACCTCGCCTCAATGCTAGAGTCGACGCGACGCCTATGCCTATGCGACTACTGCTCATGTCCAAAATTTCAGAGAAATCTGCGAAAATACATATTCCTCAGTGAACTTGCGAGGTCCTTTCAAAATTGATCAATTTCCATCGAAAATAAATCAAAATTTATCCAATTTTATAACCCTAATATGTAAATATGAGTAAATTTCCTCATCCTGATAAATCAATTAGAAATAATATCGGGGAACGTTTAAAATTTCACCCCAAACACGACACCCCCTATGCTTTATATAAAATCATCTCCAATCACAACCCCAGCATGTCAATCTTTCGTATATTTAATTTAAACAACTTATGCCCACCCATAGCGATTGGTCCCCCCAGGTACCCGCATTGGTTTCGCAAGATGGGGTGAAAAGTCTTGATCTTATAGCCTGGAGTCAACTTTGAAGGAAAGCAGAGGTTATTGATATGAACACAATTTAAATGATGGCGTCGCAGCCAAAATATATAGGATATAATCATGTGTTCTTAGAAGTGATTTTAGAGATAAGGGGCTGTCCATATATTACGTAACGCGCCTAGGGGGAGTCAGATAAATTGTTACAGTTTGTAACAGGGGGAGGGGGGGTCTAGGTAAACGTTACGTAACGGATTTTAATAAATTTAATGTTTATTTTCTAAGCTTGGCAGATGTATTTTTATTTCAACATAAATTACTATTTAGTGGCCCATAATTCCCTTTTTCACACAAAAATTGACGAAACTATGCATATTTAAATAATATTGTAATCGGTAAAAAAACTGTTGACATTGATATTAAAAAAAAAATCTTACGGCCCTGTTCTTGTGTAATCTTGCCGATAAATCATCGGCGATGATACATTTTCGCGCGGAATGTATACTCACAGAACACCAATGTGTGTACTGTTTTGTGTACCTGTGCATAAACAATATACGTGTTATATGTGACACTCAGTGTAAAAAGAGGTACCTAGTATTTTTTCCCTGTGTGATATTGTGTGTGTGATATATTTTTTTAAAGTTTGAGTGATTTTTTCGTGTAAATTTTTTTTAAGGTTATGTTATACTATATTTTAGGTTCATGTTTGTTTTGTCGAGAAAAACGAATCAATAGTGAGAATACAGGTAAATTTATTGCGAAACAACATTTTTATATTGTTACGCGTTACACGGGGGGGGGGGGGGGTGTTGGTATATATGACAGTTTGTTACACAGGGGGGAGGGGGGGGGTAATTTTTTTTTGAAAAATTGCGTAAAATCAAGAAATGCAGATTAATTGTCTTAAATTTTTAGAAAAAATTTGAACTGCTGGTATAGTAAAAATATCCTGTTGCCAACACAAAAGAAAAAAAAAGTTATAACCTCTTATGGGCCTATAAGAACGCGCAAAATGCATGGTATTATGAGCTTATAATAGCTCGTCGCAAAATAGAAAAAGAAAATGTTTTGGTTAAATAATCACAAATATTCATGTTCACGTAAATATTCCAATGAAAAAAAAAATGGATTAAACATTTTCGTCTTCAACGTTGGAAGTCAATTTCGAATGTCGCATATATAAAGTCATTTTATATATTTAATACTATTTCTTTTATATATTTACGGTTTACAGTTATTTTGCTGTATAAAAAGCCGACGTCGCTGATGCATTTGTAGGGTTGCCTTCCGTCAAGATTTATCAACAGTCCTGGTGCCGGTCCGGGACATGACCCCCCAAATTTTTATTACCTTTATCCCGGTTTGCCGGTTTGCAACTAAAATGTCCGGGTAACTGAGTTTTACATTACATTTTGTTTAACCTCGTACTAATCTACTTAATTAAGCATCCCCTAAGTCCAGGACTTGTGTGGGCTAGTAGTAGAGGGAACCACCGGCTTTCATTGACTTTCGAACCAATTTCTAGGGAGTGTCCGCTTCACTTACGCCTTCGACAAATTTCAATTATTAATTAACTGAAAAAGGCAAATCGGCGCCGGTGAGAATCGAACTCACGCTATTTTGGGTAGTAAACTCGTCAAGTACGACGCGGTAGTCCACTACACCAATCCTCCCAATACAGTTAAAAATAATGTTTATAAAGTTTTAATCAAACAAACAAATTAAAGAAAGGCATTAGACGGAAAATAAGCTTTATATTGCAAGATGGTGCAGGAATGTAATTTTTCCAGATTTAATATTAATACCATTTTTATTTTATTTAGATTTTTTTATTTATGTTTAATTCTTAATTGATTTTTTATATATTTTTGTAAATAATTATTTATTTATATCTATTAAAAAATAAATAAATACTTAAAAATCTTTTTTTACGTTTATGTGCAAAAAATAGCGTAACTCCGAGAAAAAAAATTGCCTGTCAGTCTGACTTCTGACTTTCTGTCCAGAAAATTTTGTGACCAAGATAACTTGAGAACGCTTTGAGGGGGCGAGTTTTACGCTTTGAACGGGTGAGTTTTATTTATGTCCCCCTAAAAATAAGATTAATTTTCATTCGATAAAAACGAAACTTTGATTTATATAATTTTATATTGGCTATAAAATGGCGAATTATTTTGTTTGTTTCGCTTCAGGTTTTGCCGGAAATGACCTCAACTATTGATTTTTAAATGATAAACCCTGTATTGTTGTACATATTTTTATTCATAATTAAATCCTAAGTAAAAAAAATCTTTTTGAAAACAAAATTTTTTTAAAAAATAATTGCAAAAAAGTTTTTTATTTTGTTATACTTAGCTAAAGGGAAAGCTTCCCCTTTAAGGTATTCCTTTGTTAACAGCAGTTTGTTAGCCATGTTTCTGATTTTCCTTGTAAAATATGGCAACCCTAACTGTATGTATGTGTGTGTAGGGCTTTGTGAAATGTCTCCTAAGCAAGTCAAAATTGCTTCGTACTTTACTCTTTTAAGAGTAAACACGAAGCTTTGAAATATTTAATATGCTTCTTATCCTATATATATTTTGAGTGGGTATTGCAATGCATATAAATACGTATAAATGGGTGGGTGATTCACGGAATGAAAATGCACGCTTAAACTAACAAATTTCTTTTAAAGAAAAACTGCATGAACCGATAATAGTAATTATATACCAAGGTAGAGAATACATTTTTTATAGCCGAACGTATTATAGTCGGAGCATAGAGTAGACAATTTTTAATCTTTGGTCGGAGAGCTGGTGACCATTTTTATTTCATTATTTCCTCCCGGATTAAATAAAGTACGTTCAAATCAGGCCATTTTCAAATTGCTAGGCTCCGGATCCGGTTCCTTTGGGTGCTAGAAGCTCCAAAAGCTATGGCAATGAGCTACCGAAAAATCTATTTTTAACTTACCGAGCCATATACATTTCATTTAAAATATTCAGATTAAGCTATTTTTATAGTTAAGGTAAAACACCCAATAGTTGACACTACCCCAACAGTTGACAGTTTTAAATAAAACAACCTAAAATAAGATTACATTACATTTATTAAGGCGAAATAAATAATAAATGGGCACCTAGTACCATCTAGTCTTAGAATTTACAACTGAAGATCACATGATGAGTTGCGTTTTAATATGGCAGACAATTTTTTAGTGCAGTGTTTTTTTTCGCAATTTTTTTTACAGTTTCTTAAGGCAAGTGCTAAGAAATTGGGTGTTTTTAATTTTCAGTATTTAGTGAATAATACGTATTTATGCATGCTAATCTTAATTACAGGCTTTTATGGTTTCAAATCAAACTTTTTCTGATTATTTACAACTCAATAAGACAGTTTTAACTTTTTACATAGGGGGTGTCAACCACTAGATTAAAAAATCAACAAATTTCAATAGTTGACAGCTTATTTTTACGGCTCTTGGGGATCGTTTAAAATACTGTATCATACACCTCAGGGTGACCACAGGTTTTTTTCAAATTAAGATTCCCTCATTCTTTCCTGATTATTCCCTGATTTTTTCATGATGCTTTCCTGATTCTTCTCTGAACTCCCCGATTAAAATTAAAAATTTTCCCTGATTTTAGTACAGATCATGAACGTAGAGATACAAAAAAAAGTTTTTGAAGCCACTAGTCGTAAAAAATTTAAAAATCCTGTTTTATTTATGAGTTATGATTTTTTATTTTTTTCAACTATTTTTCTGTAAAACTGATCGATGGAATGGTAGAACTCTATGAATAAAAACTTGTTTTAGTAATAGTTTATCATGTACACCACAGCTTTTTTTCAGTTTCCCTGATTTTTTACAGTAATTTGATCACCTGACTTTTCCCTGATTTCCCTGTTTTCCCTGATCTGTGGACACCTGCACATTTAACAAAGATCTAAATGTGGATGGGTGTTTTAAGATAAAATAAATGTTTTTTTTTATAATTCCAACAAAAAAATAAAATATATCAAAGTATTTTAACTAAAATGCTCATCTCTTATTTTTCCTATTTTGCTAAGAACTTCACTTCAGTTTTTTAAGTTATTGTACAATTCTGGTTAACCTCTAGTCGCATAGCATTTAGAAAAAATAAGATTTAGAGCTTTAAAGTTGACAGGGAATTTAACTATTGGTTAAAATACTGTCAACTATTGGTGCTTTGATATCGTTTTGTAAAACTTGATGAATTTAAATAAAAATATAACTTTACTGCATTCTTTTTAATAAAAACAGTAATTTATAAGTTACATTTTTAAAGCATTATGCTTTTAAATTAATATTTCTTTTAAAATAAAAGAAAAATATGTTATGTCGACTATTAGCGATGTTATATGTCAACTATTGGTAAATTACTTTATTACCCCTTTCAACTAAACAATTTTTACAGAGTCTACAAAAAAATTAAAAATATTTGTTTGTATTGTCATATTCAAACATTTTGGTACTAATATAAAAGGAAAACATCCAACTAAACACATGTATTCAATAAAATATAAAAAAATTTATTAGATAAAATTTTAATTAAAAAAATATTATAGAATTTTTCTTAGACTGTCAACTATTGGGGTTTTTACCTTATATATAATAATTTTGGGGCCAAGAGGTAAGTCTTTAAAAAGTGCCTTTTACATATGTGATACTTAATTTTTTAAAGAAATGAGAATTTATGAAAGGAAATTTTGATTAAATGAAAATTATTTAGACTTTTTACTGTTGACATATGTCAGATTTTATTTTATCCCTTGGCCTACTGAATAATTGTGTAAAACTGTGAAAATAGAATAATTTAAATGTAATGTATTTGAATCGGTAAGTTAAAAATATATTTTTCTACGACTGCTTTAGAATGTAAGCAAATACACACACTTTTCAAACACAGAATAAATACATTCAGGCTCTAGATACGGTATGAATATTCCGTATCAAGTGTTTATTTATTTATTTATTTAATACATAAAATTACATATGGTATTTTACAATTTGCTCACTGTAGGCAAAAGCCCGTGTAGTGAGAAAAAAAAATAATAGTAATAATAATAATAAATATCTAAATTAAGAACTACAACAATTATAGATACTTAAATTACAGTATATAAAATCTTAACAAAATAGAAAATTAATGGAAATAAAAGAAATAAATGATAAAGTGTGTGTGTGTGTGTGCGCGCAAAAATGGAGAAAAGAGAGAATGAGCACATGTAGTGCCATTTCTTGTTTATAAAAGTAAAGAAAACTGTAGCAAAATTAGCAAAAATATATATATTTTATCATGAAACATTGAATAATTTAATGTTATTTATAGTTTTGCGTTAAAATTACATAAAGTTTATTAGTTTTTCTTAATATATGACCAGTTTTTTATCAATTTAGTTCAAAAAATTAAAAGTGCTCCATCTATTGTTCATTATTTAAACCTGATATCTGTCACAAAAATCTGACATACCCCTCAATTATAAACATTATAATTTGTAAATATGTGCTAATATTAAATAAAAATCCTTTTTAAGTACTGATTTGATAAAATTATTAAATAACATTAATTGCTTTATTTAAAAATATGTGTTTTGTTGCATTTACAATGTCGAGTCACAAAAAACATTGTTAAACATTGTCCGCAGTTTAAAGCCATACAGTGTTTCATATTTGCAGTAGAAGAAAAAGTATAGTCTACAACACGTATGGAATAGTCATTCGGAGCTCGCGGGACCGTCATACTCGCCTGCCGGCTCGTATGACAAACTTTCCGCTCGCGCGGAATATTGTTAATTCCATACTAGTTATAGAATATACTATTTTCGGGGACCCTATTTCACCACCTTTTCGAGGCTTCTGGCATCCAAAAGAACCCGACCCAGGACCTGGCGATTTACAAATAGCTTAATTTGAATGTACTTTAAGACATAAATAAAATACAGCTGGGAGAAAATAATAAAATAAAAATGGTCACCAGCTCTTAGACTATCATATCCCGAGATGGGTAGCATTGAGCGGTTATCGGTTATTTCAACCAGAGGCGTGCGAAACGGGGAGGCCTCAAACCTTTTCTTTGTAACTTTTTGTAGTTGTATTATTAGAATATGATTCCTCGGGTAAAAATAAATAAAATGCCCCATTTTGGTGATTTGGCAAAAAAAAATTATTAATATTGTTGTAAAGTCGAATAGGCTATCAACAATCTTTAGGGCGCCCCTGTTTGGCAGATTTAATTTAAGCACGCTAGTATACTTCTATGTTTCTATATTTTTTGTTAAGTAAAAGGTAAATGAAAATAAAAAGGTATGCATATTTTTTTAAAGACCGCTTTGTATAGAATTTATACCAAAAGGAAAAACTTTTCCTTATTTGTTCGCCTTTTTTGCTTATATTCGAAATATTAATTTTAGTGCAAATCACATATGGCGCACTATTAAAAGTACAAACAATATTTCAAGTGTCATTAGGAAAAAAATAATGAATGCAACTAACTCAGTTGTTGGAAAAAAACAAGCCGTAAAGATATGTAATGCTTTGCATTCCATAGTATACTCTTTACAGTGTCCAGATGTAACAGAGTGGTCACCCTGTATATATTGAGTATTTTTATTTTATTATTATTCTAAGAAACTGAGAACCTTATTGTTCTAAACAGGAAGTTTGCTTTTGTACTTTTACATAAAAAGGGTTTTCATTTTTATTAGACTAATTAATTGGTAAATTCGGTTTTCTTAATTGATAAATATGGGAATATCTTTAATGATGTTGTTTTGGATACTGGCATTATTAGGGACTTTTTGTACAAATGGCTTTTTCTACTTCGAAGCAATGATATGAAAATCATTTTAATGTAGAAGTAGTTTTTTTAAATCATTTCCCTAAATTAAATTTAAATTAATTTTCAGCAATTTAAAGTAATTAACGTAATATGTGAAAATTTAAAGTCGCGAGTATATATATATATATATATATATATATATATATATATATATATATATATATATATATCTGAAGGGTAAAAAATGCTATTTTATTCATAATTTTTTCATTTCAAATTAAAATATTTTGTTGTTTTTTATTTGTTTTTAACTTTTCATTTTTCTTTCATTAAATTCTTTTAAATGTTTTTTGTTTTTCATTCGTTTTATTGACAAGATATATTTTAATTAATTTAAAATATATTTGAAGTTTTTTTACCTTTCGCATATCTACAGTTTGTGTTATAAGAAGTCTTCGCTGGAATAAGAAAGTCAGATAAGTATTAAGTAGTAATTAGATTTTTTATTTTAACATATGTAAACATATGTTTGGTGGCTCGCTACCCAAATAACAAACATACTGATATTTGTATTTGTTACGTCTCCAAATAATAGTGTGTGGTTCTAAATTAATGTCTTAGATAATTAATATTTTTGACTTTAATTGAGACCAACGCGCTATTACACAGACTATTTCACAAACAATATATAGGCCAATCAAAACCATGCATTTTTAGTTTCTTGACCAATCAGATCAAAATGAATCTGATAATTTTTGCACATGTGCAATTATGGGAGATTTAGCTCAGTGGTCAATGGCATCGATATAGCCTGACACTGATCTAATGATCGTGAGTTCAAACCTCACTGGCGCCGATTGCCTTTTTCAGTTAATTAATAATTGAAATTTGGCGAAGGCGTACTCCCTAGATATATTGGTTCGAAAGTCAATTAAAGCCGGTGGTTCTCTCTACTACTAGCCCACACAAGTCCTGAACTTAGGGGATGCTTAATTAAGTAGAATAGTACGAGGTTAAAAACAAACATAAAACATAAAACAAACATAAAAACAAACATCACTTGGTTACTATGGAAACAAGAAACTGACAGTTACTGACATTTTAATAAATGTTATATTTTTGCAAAATGTGTTTTTAATTTGTGAAGCTTACCTTTAGTTGATTTATTTTTATTGATAAGCAATATAAATGCTTATTTTATTACCAAAACATCCTAGGTATAAACCCTAAATAATTTCAAGTAATATATTTTATGCACTTTTCATCTTAAAAGCTTTAAATCACTGATATTCATAAATTTTAATTTATTTAATTGAATCTTGGTGTTAAAAACAGGCCACTCAAAACTAATTTAAACACTTATTTATTAAAAATATATTTACAGTAAAGAAGTAAATGATTTACTTCTTTTAAATGACGGAAAAACAGCAAATGACTGCGCTGGCACCAGTAAATCGTTGCCAAACTTTATTAGAAACCGATGGCAAATTGTTTTTTTTTACGGGAGGAAACACCCGTTATTTTATTTATTTTCAGTTGAAAACTAAACTTTTTAAACAAAAACAACAATGATCTTTATTTAAATGCTAAAATATATGATAAAAACTATTTTATTGAAATAATCTTAAGTATAAAATATCCCTCAAGCAAAGTTTAGACTTGGCAACATTCGCGAACAAGTGAAAATCATGATTCTAAAAAGCTCGGCAAATTTGAGATTTAAATTTTTAATTATAGTTGTAAAGTAATATTGTTGTTTAAATACAATAAACATGGTAACATTATATACTTCCTTATTTTGTTTGTGAAATAGTATTTCAAAATACCATTCGTGCATGTTGAATTATACATAATTTTTTTACTGTATATAAAAAAACATTTTGCTTAAGGAAATTGTTTTCGTGCATTTTTTATCAAAATTCCTCGGCCTGCGGTCTCAGAATTTTGTAACACTAAAAATTGCACTCAAACAATTGCCAAGCAAAATATTTTTTAATACAGTAAAAAAATTATCGATAATTCAACATGCACTTATGATATTCCTACTGAATATTTAACCCCTTCACTCCTGTAGGGACAAATATGTCCCAGCAGATATTCAAACAATCCTATAGCCAAAACGAACATTTAAAATGAACAGAACAGGAACATTTTAGTATTTTAAAGTCCAAACTTGATATCAATACTTAACTATAAGTTACTATACTATTTTTCTCGGTGTATAATACTCTTCTATGTGCTGTGAAGAATATAATAATGTTTTTAAAAGCCAGCGATTACATTTAAATGCGTTGATTAAAATTCACTATAAACATAAAGGTCCTATATTTTTTTCTTAAGAGCTCTATTATACGAATATGTAAAAGCATACTCTTCTCGGGAATACTTAAAACATGTAAATATATTTCAAATTCAAAGGTCTTTTTATTTCAAGTGCAGAATAGTTACATTTTATAACTAAGATGGAATGTACAATATTCTGCGCGAGTGGAAAATTTGACATTCGAGCCCAGGGATGATGCTAGGTGCTAACGATATTTAGATAACAGATCTGATAACAGATAATGCATGTAAGTAGAAGAAAAAATACGAATATTTAGTTCTAGACTTAATTTTATAATATTTGTAACAAAAAAATTTGACAGATGAATGATTTTTACTTTGCAAGTGATAAAGTAAAAGCCACGCGTGGGTTATTTACAAGTTAATCTGTTTAAAATGAAGCTAAAGTTTATTTTTTAAGGTATAGTTATTTTAAACCTTCCCGCTTGTAAACAATCTCGAAATTACCATAGCAACGTAAGATACGCATGCGTCGTAAGCGAAATGACTAGGCCCAATTTACACAACCGTAAAACGTTGACGTGCCATTAACGAGAACAAAACAATGGTTTATTCCTCTATATTATTGGAATAAAACCGATTTTATAAGCAAATTTTGCTTCTACAGGAATACAAAATTGTTTTTAGCAACAGATTTTTCAATTCTCTTTTTTTACATCAAAACATCAAATATCGATAGATAGATTCTTGATAAACCCTAGGACACCCTGTATAATATACAGTGTACATTAATAGTTTAAAACTCTGATACGCCCAAATTGTCGGTTTTACAGCCAAGCGAACTGCGAAACCCGTAAAGTGCTCTCTGCGGTAATTTGACAAAAAAGGGGACGTGCAGAAATCATTTGCATTTTAAACGTCATTATTTGCCTATTAACACCCCATCGAGTAGGTTATTGAAATTTGCTTTTTTATATTAATAGGCACATGGGTAATTATATTTATTTTACAGCAAAGCATATTTAAATTCAATCATATAAAATCATGTAAAATGTTTAATACTATTCACACAAGTATTTTCTTTGGTATGAAAAAAACTACCTTGGATTTTTATAATAAATTAATACCCTAAATTAGGGTACACTCAAAAAACATGTTCAGCAATTATTGTAGGCGATTTATTGCTAGCAATTGTTGTAGTATATTTAAAGCCTAACTGTATTTTTAAATATTGATTGTAAAAATACCTTAATTTTTAAAGTAAATTAAAAGCGTTTGACTGTATTACCGTCGTGTTTTTACAGCTTTTTTTATAGTTGTTCTGTGTTTTGCACTCTAAAAACATGTCCAGCATTTATTGTAGGCGATTTATTGCCAGCAATTGTTATAGTAAATTTAAAGCCTAGCTGTATTTTTAAATAGCGATTGTAAAAATACCTTAATTTTTAAAGTAAATTAAAAGCGTTTGACTGTATTACCGTCGTGTTTTTACAGCTTTTTTTATAGTTGTTCTGTGTTTTGCACTCTAAAAACATGTCCAGCATTTATTGTAGGCGATTTATTGCCAGCAATTGTTATAGTAAATTTAAAGCCTAGCTGTATTTTTAAATAGCGATTGTAAAAATACCTTAATTTTTAAAGTAAATTTAAAGTGTTTGAATGTATTACCGTCGTGTTTTACAGCTTTTTTTACAGTTGTTCTGTTTTTAATGTTACTGTGAATTCGACCTATGGTTACAAGCACTTCCTGTATTTTTCAAGGGATATTACAACCTAACCTGTGGTTTAACTTAAAATTTACAAATAACATGAAAAATTAAGCATTATTACAGTTTTTTGTAAATTTGCATATACGATGTAGTATAATTCAGTATTTCCTCACAAGGACTATAATTTTCAAAATAGTTAAAATTTGAATGTGCATAGAACGTTCTATGGTGATATCAGCATATTGTGGGAATATTCTTAGAATGTTTAAATATTTTCGAAGAATATTCTATATACGTATTTGTGATGTGTGGGTTTATGCATTTTTCACCAAGGAATCAAAGTCTGTTGATAAAATGTTAAAAAGACTAGAGGCGAAAAAGTTTGGGGCAAAAAAAGTAAAAACTCCCTCCACATTGCACGTTCCTGTTTAAAGTTACCAAATAAAAATTACATAGGATGATAGCCTTAATTAATGTTAGGGCATGTGCAAAAATTCTTTATTTTGGTTCACAAGATTCCAGAGATATTAAATAAAAACTTCTTTAGACGCACCCTTAGGCAAGGGCGTAGATCTTTCTTCTATGGGGGGGTTATACCCAGGGCCGGCCTTTCAAGCCTCAAATTTGGCGCCTCTAGCAAAAGAAAAAACACCCTAAAATAAAGCTTTGTGCGCCTAAAAAAAAAATGCCCCCCAAAAAATGCCATCAAGAAAAAAAGCTTGGTCCCTGACGGTTTCTACCAAACTTGGCGCCCCTACAAAAAACATAACGGCGCCCAAAAAAATACCCTAAGACAAAAGCTTTGTCCCTGACGGTTTCTACCAAACTTGGCGCCCAAAAAAATACCAACAAGAAGAAAAACTGTGTCCCTGGCGGTTTCTACCAAACTTGGCGCCCTGCAAACAAAATTGGCGCCCACGCCTATGGGGGGGGGTAATTACCCCCATTACTCCCCCTCATCTACGACCTTGCCCTTAGGAGAGCCGCGGCCCTACGCGGAGTTACGGCCGGCCGACATTTGACACAGACAAAAGGACGGGCTTAAAAATAAAAAAATGTGTTTTTTCAAATACCCTTTTGTAAGTACATACTTTTAATTTTGCATTTAAATTTTCCACAAGGGACTGCAAAAATAATTATTTGGCGGGCTGCAGCCCACCAAAGTAAAACAAAAGACTAACTCTTAACAAAAGTTCCACTTTTCATTTAAAATTTCTAAGCTAATAATGGCACTTTGGAATACAAGCGAATAGAAATTTTCATTTCTTAATTTTATTGTCGTGTCGTCTTATTACCAATAATTTTCCGGAAGAAAAAAATTACGAAATTCCCACCCCTTGTGATTTCTCATTTCCGCACTCAGACTTCGGGGTAAACATTTTGGGTGTTTCGGTGGACCTATCCGTCTCGACGCCCTTCGGCACCCATAACCTGAGATATGGGAATCAGGGGCGGCATCCGGGGCGGGTCGGAGGTTTAAAGTTAAACCTTAATTGGTTAGTTGGTATTTGTATTCATCATCATCAGTACCCGGCGTATTTTCAGTTATAGTCCAGTCCTCAAGTTAATAAAAGAGGCTTTACCTGGAAATAATTCAGGGAGTTTAGATTTTTGGTTTATTAGGTAGGGTTTAAGGCCTCAAATAAATAATTTTGCGACATTGAACTAGATTTGGAACTGTAATTTTTTTAACTTATTTTTCACAAAAAACAGACTTTTTAAAATATCTCAAGATCGGTGCATCCTAGAACAAAAAACTTTTAATATGAAAATAAAGAGGACCAAATCTTCAAAAAATTTTGTGTCATATATTTTTTTGTACGACTTATAGCTAATTCACGGCACCGCCTTAAACGTTACACTGTAGGGTTTTAGATTTTTCTTTATGACTCGGTTAGGAAGGTCTTTTTATGCTTGTATTGGTGATTCAATCGAAAATCGGTTTACTAGAAATAATGGGGCACAAATGTGTGAATTATTTAAAAAAAATAGTATTACTAAATTAAAAAGAAAGTGCCAGATAGATTTTTTTTTATTTTCACCCAAAATGTTCTCAGGGGCATGCCTAACCGACGATAAAAAACAATTTTGATTTTTCGAAAAAAACATTAAAAATCTAAAAACGTATAGTGTAACGTTTAAGAGATATTTTAAAAATCCATTTTTTGTGAAAAACACGTTGAAAAAATGAAACTTCCAAATCGAATTCAACGTCGCAAAATTGCTTTGTTATTAACGGCCATTAACCCTACCCAATAAACCGAAAATCAAAACTCCCTGAATTATTTCCAGGTAAAGCCTCTTTTATTGAGCTGAAGACTGGACTACAACTGGAAATACGCCGGGTACGGATCATCATTGATTTATTTTTTGTTTCTTGAATACACGGTAAAAGAAGAAACTAATACAATGTAAAAATAACTTAATTTACATAGTTTACCAATTAATTTTACGCCCAAAATTTGCTTTTTAGTCTTACTTTTGTGAAAAATGGTATCTGGGGATTTTTATGGTTTTGTTTGACAACAATAAAAAAATCGTCCGCCATATTTAATTTGCCATTTAGGAATTTTGAGTAACGACCCACCTAAATATTTTCAAAAAAAGCCATTATATAATTTTGGCAAAATCGAACATTTATCAAAAAATTGGAAAACCCTTATTTCGCAGTTTCTTTTTTTCATATTTTTCAAGATGTTATTTGAAATCCGCAGTGACAAAAGTTCATATTTTTTTACTTGTTTTTTTATATACATATACATATTTACAATTTTGGCGAAGGCGCATGTATCGAAAAAGGGAGAACAGCTCGTATGTCTTTAATAGGATTTTTTCCATTTCAACATTTTTGTCGCCTGGTCTAATATGCATGTTTAAAAAAAACGATTAGTCCGGTAGATTTTTTTTATTTACATAGAAATATTCTCAGGGCTCCCACCGAAATGTTTCAGATTTTTCTTATGACAATTTTAGGCATTTTATGACAAATTTTATGACAAAATATTTGGACAAAAAAGCGCAAATCTTCCATCTTAAATCCTTATTCTACAGCATTTATCTCTAGCCAGGGCCAGACCGAGCCATTCGAAGCCTTTTTTTCCCGGGCTCCCTATTTTTCCAAAATATAATTTAGTTACGGCACTTGTACAGGGGGCTGAAGTAATGCCCCTCCTAAAAATGGTCGTCAGTTCTTTATTAACTAAGTTAGCGCCGCAGAAGAAAGTTTTTACGAACTGGCCTTTTTTATTTAATATTGTAAGTTTTACAATCTTAAATTAAAAAAAAATCCAGAAAGCCACAGGTACAAATTTCAGAATTTTATGGTTTATTTTAATTTTAAAACAGTGTTGCAATTCAAAAATTCATAAAAATACAAGAAAGCTCTAGCACCTCGGGCGAATTTTTTTTTTAACTTAACGTTAAGTTTAACAAACTTGAATTAAAGAAAAGTGACGACAAAAGAAATGGAAAACGTTTAAAAATGATTGCCTCTTACCCCCAGGGGATGGAGTAAGAAAATATCTATTCCAAAATTTAGTTCAGCAACCTAATAAAACCCCTTTATAGCAATTTTTACTAAAAAATATTGTAAATATTTAAAAATAATTACTCCCTGCCCGCCGGGGGTGGAGAAAAAAATGTATAACAAATTCAGTTTTAGCGACCTCAAAAACCCCCATACACAAATTTTAAACAAAATATTAAAAATATTTAAAAATAATTGCCCACAAATAGGGTTTCAAGATAATAAAACTAAATCCACCCAGGAGGGCGCCGTGATTATTTAGCGCAACAGGCGAAAATTTTTGAATAAGCATTTTCCAAACTGTTTTTTTAATGTAAGCAAAATAGTTTAAAAAAAAATGAAAACTGGAGGGCTTGGCGGATGCGGGCTGTAGCCAACCAACCCCCCCTGGGTTCACCCATGTTTTGATATAATGCTCCTCAATTTTTTTCTGTCAAGCTCATAATTTATTGTTATATTTAATTCCAATTCTTTTGTCACTAGATGAATTTTGCGCAGTTATTTATTACTGCATATTTTTAAAAATTCGTCACAAGTTTAATACTCGACACATTCATCACAAAGCTAAAAATTACACAGATAAATTCCAGACATCATTCTTTATTATTTTAATTCGGATTCGAACACTATCGAATAGAGTTAAATTGATGACTGTACACTAGAACAAATAACCCCTACATATGGATTAATTACTTTTTCCGAGGCAAGTCTTGCGTTAAACAAAAATTTTAACTTCTTTTAAAAAATAATTTTTTTATTTCTTTTTAATGTTATTTTTGTGTTAAAAAAAAAAAGGTTTTAAAACAAAGTAAAGGGCAAAAATAAAAATTTTCACATTTTTTTTAGAACCTCTCAGGAGAGTTTAAGTATTACGTAACGCAAAATTAGGCCATTTTTGACCCCCGCCCCCGCCTTGTAACGCGGTGTACCATTTCGAGACCCCCCACCCCCCCTAACTGTTACGTAACATTTTACAAAAAGTAAAAAAAAAATGAAAGGAAATTTTGCTTTATGGTTTAAACCGGTTTTTAACCGGTTATTGCTTCCGTGTTTTAACCCAAAACCGGTCTGATGTAATTTCCGAAACCGGTTAACCGAAAACCGGTTATTGGCTATGGTTTTTCATCTCTAATTGTTTTTGTTTAGAGAATTTATTTAACTGTAACTGTATTGCCGTGTGCAATAAAATTTGCAAGGAATCCGTCTCTTTAAGCCTAGATCATTGTTAAAAACGTGATCCAAAAAAAAAATTATAAGTTTATAATTTTTTAAGTGTAACGTAACATTTTTACTGACACCCACCCCCCCTCTGTAACGCGGCGTAACGTTTTCGAGTCCCCCCAAGCGCGTTACGTAATACTTGAACGCTCCCTCATTGTGTAAGGTATCATTTGAAATGGGGTTCTTACATATCCCGAAAACATAAATAATAAAAATTTAAAGCTGAGAAAAGTCTGGACATATCTTTAAGGATAAAAAAATATATATAAAATTATTTAGAAATTTGGCGAAGTCGCCACCATTGAAACCGGAATGTATGAGATTTTCTCTTGAAAAACAGGCCAAACGGCTATAGTAGAGAAAAAGATGCAAGTCGATTGCAAAGCAACTTTACAGTACGATATTTCAAGAAATCTTTGACATAGAGACTTGAAATTTGGAACAAATTTTGTTTACTACTTACAAAATTCTTGTTCCAAATTTCAAGTCACTGGGTCAAGGCGTTTTTGAAATATCGTAGCTTAAAGTTGCAAGCGACTTGCATCTTTTTCTCTTCTATAGTGACCAAATATACCTTTAAAACAAAGTAGACAATCATAAAACAAAAACATCCAGTGCTTCAAGTTGTCCGAAAGAAATGAATTCTCGAATTAATTATTATAGTCGGATAATTATTTTACAGGAAACGGCCGTTGCTGTTTTATTGTGGTCTAGGAATTACCATACAAAAAAGCTGTGAATTTATTTAGTGCTTCGCATTTCCTAGTCTACTCTTCCCCTCACGTGGGGAGAATATTAGTCCAGTCAAATAATTAATGTAAATTGTAATAAATGTACACGAGCTGATATTTTGAAGGGTAGTAGTGGATGGTAGCAGAACACTACCGTAGTTTTTACCGGGTGATTTGCCTAAGTGCCTATTCCTAGTGACTTCAGCCAATGGTGACTGCACTATAGTCACGGATTAGGGTGAATTATGTTTTATGGGTACCTTGTGACATCAGAAATGGATCCATAATAGGATTTTTTCGAAAGACGAATATTTTGTAAGATATGGCCTTTTTTAGTTTTTTTCCTAAAATTAACGATTAGTATAAGAATTGACTTTGCCGTACAATAACTTTAAAACTATTGGAGATATCCAAAAATTGTTTTGAACATTAGAAACAACGTCAATTTCTTGACGTTTGTATAGCACTGGTACACGACTTTAAATTTCTTATCTGCATATGTTTGTTTATTTTCTTGTATTTCGAATACCCATTATGTATTATATATTTATTATTTAAATCCTTAATTGTTATATTTTAACGAAGGAAACGAAACGTCGGCAGTTTTAGTAAAAAAATCGTTTTTTAATATAAATAACCCTAATCCAACCATCTACTATCTAATATTGTTCGGTTACCAAACCAAGCTTAAATTTGGACTTAATGTTTTTAGAAGATTTCTCAGAGGAGGGATTCTTAGTTTTGCCATACTGTACTAAAGAAGGGTATTTTAGAGACGAAAAAAAGGTCGAAAAATACGTTTTTCTTAAAAATGGTTAAGCAGCCATTCTTTTGCAATCGGTACCGAGTACCAAAAAAAAAAAAAAAAGAAAGATCATATTTCGTATTAAGATGAAAACTTACTCTTTAAGTTTGTGGAATAATTTTTAGATTTTTTATAGGTTTTTTTAATTATTTTTAGTTATTTTTTTGTTGGTATTTTATATATTTTTTATAAGGGCATAGCTTTGGGATTTGGATTTAGTAGATTAATATTTATGTGGGAGATTAGCTCAGCAGTCTAAGGCATCGATATAGCATTGACACTGAGCTAATGATCGTAAGTTCACTGGCACCGATTGCCTTTTTCAGTTAATTAATAATTAAAATTTGGCGAAGGCGTACTCCCTAGATATATTGGTTCGAAAGTCAATTAAAGCCGGTGGTTCCCTGTACTACTAGCGCACACAAGTCCTTAGGGGTAGAATAGTAGAATAGTACGAGGTTAAAAATAAACATAAACATAAAACCTAATAACAACAATCATATCAAGCATTGTTTTCTTTTTGTGCTTTTATCTCCAAAAGTCACAGTCGTATTATACGCCTAAATTAGGTCTCTATATATAGTTTCCTTAACTGTTTATTTCATGTTTAATATTGCTTATATCCATAGTTTTTTCGAAATTTTAACTCTCATGCATTCTTATATGCAAATGTTTCGAAATAGAGAAAAATTTAAGAAAACATTTTTTTTTAGATATATCATGAAAGAACTTTTATGATACCCTACTCGATAGGATTCTCTAAAAATAATTGTAAAAATTTAACGTTTGACTTTTTGACAAAAAAATTATTCTAAAAAAATATGCCTGGATCCACGTACTAGAATGTCGTTAATACAATCTACTTAATTGCCGAATTTCAGATTTCTAGGTTTTAAAATAAACGGACGGACGGACGGACGCACGGACAAGCGGGCGATCCTATAAGAGTCCATTTTTCGTTTTTGGTGTACGAAACCCTAAAAAATTAGGTTTTTGGTTCAAAATTAGGCTTTGGATGAAAATAAAAATAACAATCATTTAACTAAGGGTTTGCGAAGAGATACAAATAAAACGGAACAGACACTGGAGAACTCGTCGCGACGCTGGGCCGTCATTTTTACGGTGCCCAACTTACTTAGCATTGTACTCCTCGTCCGTTCCGTAAACGTGAAATTTATTTTATGAGCTTTTCGTATATTTTAGAGTTATTTAATTTCTTTTTTTAATGAGCTTTACATTGTTGATTTTAATACTTACTAAATTATTTGTTAAAAACACAAAATATTATACTATGTAACTAGGTAGCAAGATGACTTTCCTTTAAAGTCATCTTGCTAGGTGGCATGGCATAGACAATATTCCGTGCGAGTATTTGGCATACGGGCGGCAGGCAACGAACTAATAACTCTTCTCTATAGAATATGCATTTCATTTGTAAAAACTGACAAAAACGTAGCCAACATATACATTTGTCTATCTTACTCGCACAGCTTTGTTCTCACAAAGACAACAATAACAATTACTAGTAACTGTTATTGTTCAGGCCTGAATATACCTCCTATTTGTTTACAAACAAACGGAGATGTTGGCGATAGTTTATATTAACGGTATGCATATTCTAGAGAGAAGAGTTATTAGTTCGTTGGCGGCAGGCGAGTATGACGGTTCCACGAGCGCATAACAGTACACAACAAAATTCGCGAACCTAGTTCTTAGTAAACGAGAGTACATATATTTTTATTCGCAACTGTATATGTAATACATACGCGGAAAGAAATTAGTGGGCTCTGCGCTATACATTATAAGATATTTGGTAACAGTGGCAAATTATAGTGATTTAAGCTATAGATTATAAGGGACACAATAACTAATAATGTTAAAAATAAATTGGAAACGATTATATATATTACAGACACGATTATATTTATTACAGGCACTATTATAAATTTACAGAAATTTTATTATATTATAAAAATTATTAGCACGGACAATAATTAAATCTATTTAAGCTATAAATGCCATACTATTTGTTATATTTTATTATTCACTAAACAATTTAAGTATTTCATATAAATTTTTACACTGACTGCCATAATTGTAAGAGAAAGCCTTGTATTTATATAATAAGCGATTATAATTTGCTTGGTATATGTGTTATAGCGCTCCTAGCTATAATTTTTTTTTCCGTGTACATTACATGTATTAATAAAGTTTGGGAAGTACGTGATTTCTTGTCCCACTGTTTTCCACGCCTGGACCTGACCTGTAATAAAAAATAGATCCAGTAAACTAATTTTTACTGGTCTGCAATTTAAATCATTAATTTCCGATAGATGGCGCCACCGATTAAAATATCATTATTAATGCTTAAAGCAAGATGGCTGAACTGCTGTCATGATAAACACGAATATAATCTAATACATTTCGTTTAAAAAACTTAAATGTACAGTTTTAGTCAATGTTTTTTACTTTTGAGACTGAGGAGGATAATAAATGTTATAAACGGTACCTTGTGAGCTATCAACAAATGTTTTTTGTGGTTGTTTATTTGGGTTACGCGTATGTGGAACTTCAGTTTTATATGATTGTGCTTTTCTTGTGAAATGCAGAAAAATATTATTATGAAGAGAACTAAAAAACTTAAGTATTATAGTATTATTTTCTTTATTTGAATTCAAACATCTAAGTTTCAAAAAAAAAATAGTACTTTATTTTTAAATAAAAACAGTTGAAAATAATATAGTATACAGGTATCCCGGAAAATGGTACTTTTCCGAGACTTTATTACTGGGCGAGGCACGAAGTGCCGAGACCATTTATAGGTCGAGACTATTTTCCAAGTCGACCTGTAATCTACTATTACAAGGCTAGCGCTGAGTAAAAAAAGCACTCAAATACACTGAAGGTGCGTACGTACTATAGACTATAGTACCATACTTTTTTTTCGGCTGCAAATATGAGACAGCATGGTTTTAAACTGGCTAAAGATCTAGAGCTAGAATGGAGCCATTCATTTTTAATAATAACCAGAAATAATATATTCTCTATAATTCTGTTGTGCCTAATACCTGCTTGATTTCAAATTGAAACTTTTAATGAAACCATGAAACCTTTTTATGCCATTGTTTTTACAATTCCCGATCGTCGTATCTTTAGATAAGTTTAAAGAATCTCCCATAACTATAATAAAGCAAGTGATATGGGAGGCAAAGCGTAGTGGCTAGCGCGTATGTATAGCAAGTCTACTATCGTGAGTTCGATTCTCACTGGCGCCGATTTGCCTTTTTCAGTTAATTAATAACTGAAATTTGGCGAAGGCGCTAAGTGAAACGGACATTCCCTAGAAACTGGTTCGAAAGTCAGTATAAGCCGGTGGTTCCCTCTACTACTAGCCCACACAAGTCCTGGACTTAGGGGATGCTTGATTAAGTAGAATAGTACGAGGTTAAACAAACAAACAAACAAATATCTCAATTAACTTAAAAATTTTAATTACGACACAATTGCGTTTTATCGTCGCGTTAGCCACGTTCAAAGCATATTCCCACCAAGTAGTGAAATGGTTTGCTCTACGTACTTCAAAAATATCTAATAAAAAACGAAAAAGGCACGTTGTTAATTTAGTTTCCTTTTTTATTGACTGCGTTAATTATTTCGTTCTATTCCCACATTCCGTAAAAAATCCAACCAATTGGAATTAAGCATTTTTAAACTGATGCAATAAAACGTACACATTTAAAATTTTACTGTCAAATCATTTGACAATTAACCTCACTTTTTGAGAATTGCCTGTTTGAAATGTTTTATTCTCATATTTTAGGGAATTTTAATGCTTATCGGCAACGCCGCTCATGTGCGGCTTGACAACAATGGAATATATCGCCTTGCTTCTTAAATTAGGCAACTGTATTTGTCAGTGCTAATACTTGGCGTAATATTAATTTGGCCACGGTCAAGTCATCTTGGCCACGGTTTTAAAGTGTCATCAACGTTGATGCAACAGATCTCTAAAAACATTTTATTGGTAAATTACAAAAATAATCAAAAAATAATAGTAATAACCGTTAGGTAGACGTAAAGTACTTATTGATTTTCTGCAGAGACGATAGGATACCGATAGGAGAATTGCAAGGGGGGCTGCAAAAGATAAAATTCATATAAAAGTATATGTCTCTCATAAACAGTTTAATAGCGAATAAGATGTTTAATATCGATAATATCACATATACAATGTTGCTAAAATATCATACACATCAATATTACATTTTTTAACGGCCGAAAACAAACTAAACGGGCTGGTTGGATTAACTCATGCAAAAGAAAACCCAAGTGCTTGTAGCAAATTAAAATCACGTTTTTACCTAATTTTACTTTATGTGGACCCAATGTCCCTCATAAATACTTCAATAGCAAACAAGATATTTAATATTATTAATATCACATATACAATTTTGTTTAATTAATTTTAATATTATATTTTTTTAACGACCGAAAACAAACTAAACTGGGTAGTTTAATGGACGCATGTAAAAGGAAACCTAGCATTTTGCAGTCAATGCCCCTTATAAAAAGTTTAATAGCGAATAAGATATATAAAATAACGATATCACATAATATGTATATATTATACAATATCACACACATCAACACTACATTTTTTAACGGCTGAAAATAAACTAAACGAGCTGGTTGGAAAAACTCATGCAAAAGGAAACCTATTAGGTTCCCTCAGAATATGTAGTCTCTCAGACTACACCAGACCGTTTACGTAACAAATATGGTGCGGGGCCGGTTAAGGGTTAAAGGATTTTTTTCGTAATTTATCACTATAATAGGCCTTACAACATATGCTTTTGGTCCAAAATGATTAAAATCACGTTTTTACTTAATTTTACTTAATGTAGACTCAAAGGAAATGTTGTAAGTCCTATTACACAACCCCACAAAAAAAAAGGTCGAGACCCTTGAGACAGACCATGATATTCCTTTGTATTTTTCAACGCTGAATCTGAATCCGGGGTCAGAAAAGACCCTAGACGTCTGGAATTCACCCCCGGACCCAAAAACTACCCCTGAGAACGGTTGGAAAATTGAGTTTCGGATGCCAGAAGCTCGACCATGGTATACCTATGTATTTTTCGACGCTGAATCCGAATTTGAGTTCAAGAAAACTTCTATACCCCTGAAATCCACTTCGGGGCCCAAAAAATACCTCCAAGAAAGGGTGGAAAATTGAGTTTCGGATGCCAGATGTCAACCATAGTATTCCTATGTATTTTTTTACGCTGAATCAGAATTTGAGGTCAAAAAAAATTCTACACCCCTGAAATACACTTCCGGGCCCAAAAACTACCTCCAAGAAAGGGTGGAAAATTGAGTTTCGGATGCCAGATGTCAACCATGGTATTCCTATGTATTTTTTGACGCTGAATCGGAATTTGAGGTCAAAAAAAATTCTACACCCCGGAATTCACTCCCGGGCCCAAAAAATACCCCCAAGAAGGGGTGGAAAATTGAGTTTCGGATGCCAGATGTTCGACCATGGTATACCTATGTATTTTTCGACTAAATCCTAATTTGAGGTCAAAATAAAATATACACTATTGGAATTCACCTCCGGGCCCAAAAACTACCCCTAAGAAGGGGTAGGGAATTGAGTTTTAGGTGCCAGATGCTCAACCATGGAATTCCTACGTATTTTTTTGTCGGAGAATCCAATCCGAGGTCAAAAAAATCTACCTCCCTGGGATTCACCTCCGGGCTCAAAGCTACCCCCAATAACGGGTGAAAATTGAACTTGGGACGGAAAACGATTGAAGTGGCAAAGCGCCAGTCTCCGCCAGTTCAGACGTGGTCTTACTTTTTCCGCGAGAATCCCCATTTAGAGATCTTGTATTTTTAATATCTTTTGCCAGCGAACTTCTTTATGGTTGTTGTTGTTAAAACAACAGGTTTTTAACAAATAAATCATAACATTGCTTTTTCTGCAGGAGCCCTAGCGAAAGGAAAATTATAATTTTCCTGGGGAATTCCGGGATGTAGAAATTTTGTTCACCTCAAACTCCGATTCAGAGTCAAAAAATACATAATACCCTGGTTGACATCTGCCATCCGAAACTCAATTTACCGACCTTTCTTGGGGGTAGTTTTTGGGCTCTGGAATGAATTCCAGGGGTGTAGAAATTTTTTTGACCTCGAATTAGGATTCAGCATCGAAAAATACATAGGTACACTTTCTTGCTCTCTATATCGTGTGAAATTTGCCGTTTTCATAGGTGGTTATAGGAAAATTTTAATAATGCGCAAATCTAATCGCACTTGACCATTTTTTTATAGTATCAGTCACACCAATAACTATAGAATCATCCACCCCCTTATGAAAGTTTCACTTTATACGGTACAAATAAAAATTCAGTTTAGTAATTTATTCTGGGGAATATTATGTTAGTCGATAACTTTTTGCCATTAACTTGGCTTTTATTGCTTTAAATTTAAACTGAATTGGAAATAGTAGTAGTGTATTTACTTAAAATATTATTTGAGAAATATAAGTATTAAACCAAATGTATGGAAAAATTGTAACTAAACTTGTTATACGAGATGTTTAGAAAATTATATATAAAAAGTTTCGCCTGTTTCGTACGGGCAAGAAATGTTTTATATTTTTTTCCAGATTCTGGGTTGTTGGGAAAAAGACGTGGGCTTGGAGTTTATAAAAATGTTCACCTGCAGCGCTTAACTAGACCTTGACAATTTGAAGTTATGCACGTATGAATAAAAATTAAAAAATAAATAAAATATACATCTAAGTATTATGCACATTTAAAAAATGGCGAAGGCACGGAGTTTGTACTGTACAAAGAACTTTTACCTCAAGAAGTTATTTCAGACCAATGTTTATGAAGGTGTCATCTGTTTGTTTGTTTGTTTACATAAACGTACGCGATACTGCTTCTGGTGTAAACATAAGTATCGCTAGTTTTGACCTTCTGGTGACCAGAGCGATGTTGCGCAATTTTCACTTTATCATTATGATAAATCTTTATACCTACATTAAAATTTAAAAAAAATTACTATACTACGACACTATAATTATTTTTGATAATGTAATATAATTAAATTTATTAAAATTAAACTACTAGTTCATATAAAACTCAAATAAAACTAATATTTCTTAAAATTTACAATAAAATATCTAAAGCAGGTGTTGCAACCGGCAACACTGTATTGCTTGACAAAGTTTACGACATTAGACTGTGAGTTTGCACATTCTTTCTATCTCTTTCGCGTACTAAGTGTAAACAATAGTCACTCCCCACTAGCCCCTCACCGTAGATGGTTCACGCTTCAAACAATGCATAGATTTTATTATGTTCATTCTTGAGGTAAAAGTTCTTTGGTACTGTACTAAATTTATACAAACAATGCTAAAAACAATTTAAATTGTTGGCTTGGTTTGGACTTTTTATAAAAACAAATCTTCAAGATATGAAATGCGAAGCATACTCTTTACAGTGCTAGCATATTGCATTTTCTCTTAATAAACTTCCCAAAACATTTTCTTTAAGGCGTTAAAATAAACCGGAATTGGCAAAACTAAAATGTAAACTAGATGAAACGTTGCAAGCACCCTGTCAAAACATCGGCACTATTGTACAATAGAGCCATCTAGTTTGCAAATTTCAAACTAGGTTTTTGTTTGATTTTAAATTAAATCTTTAAAACATTATATTCTAGCAAAAAACTGTATATAACATTTTTTATAGGTCTTAAAAAGAGCTTTTATTTAAAAATATAATTTTTTGCAATCGGGTTATAAATATGTGAGATATGCTAAAAAACCTTTTACTGCTTTAAACGCCAATATCTCGAAAACAATGCGTTTTAGGAAAACGTTGTTTATCATTTTTTGACCAATTTAAAATAATCTTTTGTATAAGTGCTAAATAAACCAAATACAATAATAATTGCCTTAATTATAAACAAAAAACGCTACAAATAGGAGTTTTACCCTATTTTTACCCCCTTACCCCCAATCGTTTACCCCCAAAATCTAATCAGCTCTTCGGAATACGATAAGAAACAATATTCAAAAAACCGCAAGTCGATATCTCATGTAGAAATGGAGTTAGAGAGTTTACACCTAGACAGACAGACAGACAGACAGACAGACGGACGCAAATTTTTTTTTTACTGATTTCGACTCAGAATGGTCTAAAACGTCGAGAAATGTGAAAAAAAAAAAACGTGGTCAAAGAATTTGACTTTTCGGCGAAGATTTCAATACATCGGCACTCTTAGTAGCACTAAGTGCCGATGTAAAATAAAAATGCCAATGATCTAACAGGTCTATAACAAGTGTGTTTAAGTATAGACTAGTACAATACATTTAATCAACAAAACATATTTTCTCAAATTTTCGGAAAATATTGGCCAATTTTTCTTCAACATTGGTGGGACTAAGTCACTTTTCTTTCCGCTTTTTTCAATTTTTTTAAGTTTAACCCCCAATAAGTTTGTTTTTGGGGGAACTATTTTCAAAAACAATAGGGATCTTCCTTTCATAAAACTTGAAGTTTTTCAAAAATTTCGAGTAGATCGGACGATTCCTTTTCGAGTTATCGTGTTTACAAAAAAAAGTCAGACAGACGGATGAACAGACGGAAATTTCAAAGTTACATTTTCATAGAACAGATTTGTATACAAGAATTTTTCTCTAGGACTTTTTTTGATGATTTTGGAAAATTTGAAACTACCGTATTATACTATTCTAGCGCATGCGCTGCGAAGAGTATAATAATACGCTGCATGTAGCGTAGAACCAAATTAAAGTCGCAAGCAAGTTGCAAAACAGCTTTACACTACGATATTTCAAGAACGCTTTGACCCAGAGACTTGAAACTTGGAACAAAGATTTTCTAAGTAGTAGAGAAAATTTATTTCAAATTTCAAGTCTCTATGTCAAAGCGTTCTTGAAATATCGTAGTGTAAAGTTGTTTTGCAACTTGCTTGCGACTTTAATTTGACTATGTGATAGAGACAAAGATGCTTGGAAAACAACTTTACACTACGATATTTCAAGAAATCTTTGACATAGAGACTTGAAATTTGAAAAAAAATTGTTTACTACTTAGAAAATCTTTGTTCCAAATTTCAAGTCACTGGGTAAAAGTGTTTTTGAAATATCGTAGTGTAAATTTGTTTTATTCGCAACTGTATATGTAATACATATATTACATGTACATATTAATCAAGTTTGGGAAGTACGTGATTTCTTGTCCCACCGTTTTCCACGCCTGGAAATGAAAAATAGCGACCAGTAAACTAATAATTACAGGTCTGCAATTTAAATCATTAATTTCCGCTAGATGGCGCCACCGATTAAAAATCATTATTAATGCTTAAAGGAAGATGGCTGAACTGCTGTTGTCATGATAAACACGAATATAATCTAATACCATTCGTTCAAAAAACGTAAATGTACAGTTTTATTCAAAGTTTTTTACTTCTGAGACAGAGAAGGATAATAAATGTTATAAACGGTGCCTTGTGAGCTCTCAACAAATGTTTTTTGTGGTTGTTTATTTGGGTTACACGTATGTGGAACTTCAGTTTTATATGATATGTGCTTTTCTTGTGAAATACAGGAAAAAATATTTGTGGTGAATATGAAAAGAACTAAAAAACTAATTATTATATTATTATTTTCTTTATTTGAATTCAAACATTTAGGTTTCAAAAAAAATACTACTCTATTTTTAAATAAAAAGAGTTACGAATAAAATAGTATACAGGTCTAACGGAAAATTGTACTTTTCCGAGTCGACCTGTAATCTACTATTACAAGCGACTTGTATCTTTTTCTCTTCTATACACGGTGTATTTGAAATAGCGTAGGAAATTTTAAACCTCGTTAATATATCTCAAAGGGTTCCTGAGTTATTAAATAAAAACCGATTTTTTTAGACAATTTCAAAGGGGCGTAGCTCCCTTATGACGCATTTTTAGACATATGTTTATAGGAACTTTTTGTCATATTTTATCATGTAGAATCACCTGTTAAAATTTCCTACGCTATTTCAAATACACCCTGTATATTATGTATGTTTAAGGAATACGTACAGCTAAAAAACATTAATAAAATAAAACGTCTATTTTCTACAGTTAAAACTGAAAGAAATTGTACGTTTTTATGACCGACTATTATACTATGGTAGGGAATATTGCTAGTTTGATTTTTGATGTATATTATACAAAAGTTTACACCTTCTACTATGTATTCGCTTTTATAGCATTGTAAAGAAAAATACCTACTATTTTTAATTTAAGTTGTAATAGAAAAGACACTGTATTTTTAACGCAATAATAGTTATTTATGGTACTAGTGGGTAAAGTAAGATATTGTCCACGAGAGAATGTCTGAAACACGACGGCCATAGGTCGAGTGGGTCAATATTCTTGAAAAAAAAAATACTTGAACGTTCCCCTGGGGACATTCTGGAAGAAACAAAAGTGGCTACTTTTAATACTATACCACCCAAATCAAAAGAAAAATACGAACGCGAGTATAAAATTTTTGTAAATTGGAGAAATTTCAATTTTGAAATTAAGATTGCAATTTTATGGCTGTTAAAATTATGAAATTGTTACTGGCTCGTAAGATCAATTAAATGGGGTCCCGGGATAAGCCCACACACCCTAGTCCCAAAATATTTTTTGTAAAAAACTGCCTTTTTTAAAAGAATTGGGTTCTGGATAGACAGACAGATTCTAATAAAAAGAAATTGAGAATAATCTTGACAAATGACGTTGATCTCTAGAGAGAAGAATTCCGATCGTGTCCGACCGAAAATCGAAGAAAATTTATTTTGCTGGAGTACCCTATCGTCGATTTATAAATGACAAATTCACATTCAAAAAGTATTTCAGAAGTAAAGGCCTAAATTTTATAATTTCAAAAACAACCTGTTTCAACACAATACATGTGCAAAAAATCAAATTCAAACAAGCTGAACAGATACCCTGTTTAGAGAGGTGAATTATGAAGAATTATAGCACAACATTTTTAAATAAATAATTTTTAAATATTTATAATACACTCGGCCTATTTGAAATAGGGTCAATAATTTTAAGGGGTGATACATAAAAAAATATGACAAAAAGTCCCGATAAACGTATGTCTAAGAATGCTTCGCAAGGGGGCTTAGCCCCTTTAAAAGTGGCCAAAAAAATCGGTTTTTATTTAATATCTCAGGAATCCTTTGAGATGGAGAAATGAGGTTTTGCATGTGAACTAATCTTAATATGGCCCATCTTCGTATATTATTTCCATGTACTTAGTTTAATCAGGGGCGTGCGAAACGGGGGGCCTTACCAAACTTTTTTCTTGTAACTTTTTTATAATTTTATTATTGGAACATTATTCCTTAGTTCAAAATACATGAAAAAGGTGCTCCCGTTTTCAAAAAAAAATTATTTGAAGGTGAAATTTTACATTTGGAGGAAGAAAAATTAAATACTAAAATCTATAAAACCAAAATTTTAATGATGCAGGGTGAATGCACAATGGGCACAATGTGAATTGCACATCAAAAACTAAGCTCCCTACTGACACATTATTAGACATATGTTAATAGGAACTTTTTGTCATATTTTATGATGTAGAATTACCCCTTAAAATTATTGACCCTATTTCAAATAACCGTGTGTTGTAGGGGATATCGTAAAAGGTATTTTAATAAAAATTGGCATCGAGAGGTAAACCTCGCAACGTGCAAAGAATTCGGGAATTCAAAGAGTTCTAAGGAATTCAGAGAAATTCCTCTGGAAATTTCTCTGGACAAAGAATTCCAGAAAGGTTTACCGCTGAAAATGATAAAATATTTATTTTTTTAGAATTAATGAAAATACATCTGAGTAATTTCAAGTCAACTCATAAATTTTCTTAAAAAACTCAAAAAGAAATTGTCAATTAATATTAAAAAGTAAAAAAGTTATCAAAAAAAAATAATTTTTCTATTTCATCTAGGGGGGCAAATATCTCAGAGTAGGGGGGCCGTAGCCAAAAATGTTATATAAACTTGTGGCATCATTTTGACGAGATCTAATTACCCTTAAGAGATTTTGGAAACATTCTGGGACACCCTGTATAGGGTGCTCCTATATTTTTGGTACATCCTGTATATTGTTATTGAAGACCCTTTTTATTAAATAAGTAATCACATTAATAATATTGTGCAATGGATTTAGTTTCTTCATTAAATTCCTCACAGAGCTCATTTTTTGTAGTTAAAAATGAAAAAATAGGGTATGGTCGCACATTATGGGTGATATCTCACACAAATATATCATTTGTGTCGAAATATTTTATAGGGACATACTACCACTAAATACAAGTAAATAGTAAAAAAATTAAAAAAATCGAAGATAAGCTATTTTGGGGATACAAAATATAAACTTCCCCGAATTGGCATGGCGGTCTGCCATCTTGGAAATGTCAGAATGGGTGAAAAAATGGGTTTCCTAGACCATAATTCGATTCTCTTTACAAATCAATACGAATAAAGTCTATATCTTCAATAGAAGTTAAGTTATTACGAATTTATTACATGGTTGTTTTCCGATTTTGAAAAAGGCAAAAAATTAACCACCCTAATATCTCAGCAACCAGCGATTTTTTTGCAAAACACCATTAATGGGGTATATAAACACTAAGTTATGGGGACATGCAAAATTTCAGCAAAATCGGAGAGATGAGTTCCGGATCGAGGGGCTAGTTGACGTGGAAATACTCATCTGATAAAGTACCAAACCAGTAGTTAAGTCATGGCGCGCAGTTGCGAAAGCTAATCCACCTAGAATACCTGGTGAACTTAATTGACGCATATTGAATAAAACACTGTTACCAACACAGAAAATAGACTAACCGTGTATTGCTTCGCATTGCACACATCACAGTTCATTGTAAACACTTCGTTTGAGGGTTTTTTAAGGAAGATCCGCCCTCCTCATTCAAGGACATTGACTTTGCTTCAAAGAAATGCTAGCCTTGAAACAAGAGAATATGGCTTTGAACATATCGAAAAACGAGTATCCTTGGTTCAAGGAATCCTTTTTTTCTGTATTATGTCAAATGGACGAAATTTTTTATATTTAATTTTATGTTTTCTCTTTCTCTTTAATTTCATTGTTATCGTTGTATGTATTGTATTAATATTGTAATTGATTTATTGTATTCTAACAGGAATTTTACTAAATATAGTAAAATCCCGGCATTAATACAGGTAAATTTTCAGTACCAATAGAGGAAAATCAGAATTACGGTACGGATGAGAGGTAATTTTCTCTTTGTTCGCAAAGTTAGAAACTATGGGGAAGTTCATTTCCAGCACACAAATCTTGAATGGCTACTGGAAACTAGGGTATGTGAGTCAGTTATTGTCATTTTCCTAATACTGCCACCCCCTCTTAAAATCGTTAGTTCGTCCTCTGTGTCACTGACTATAAAAACTTGTGCTGTCACAAGCTGGATAGCATCGGTTATTGGAGGACAAGAACTTAATAACTTAGGCACAAACATGCACTTTCTTGGCCCATATTGTGTTTTATTCAATAAAGAAGCGAAAAGATAATTTTTTGCGATTGTTGCCTAAGTAGCTGTGTTCCTACTATTGCCATGCAATTGACAAAAAAGTGCAAATAAAAAAACAACAAGAAGGTAAAGAAGAAATCACAGAGTTCTGAATCTTGGTTATGCTTTTTTATATGAAGAGATTTGTCAGGCTGATATGAGAATCTGCGTTTTTTGTAATTGATACGTACATAAAGTGCGTGGGGCTTACTAAAAAGAACAATTTTTTATTTAAGTGCCCAAATTGTACATAAAAAACAGCTGAAATTGTTACTGTGCCGCAATATTTATTTCCATATTAGTTTGTTATATTTTTGGTAAGTACTCTAGCAATATTAGGGACATGAGTTTCTAATACTGTCAGTATGCAATCTTTTTAAAAAGCAGTAGTATTTTTTTGAAGCTCTTGTAATATAATAGTTTATTATTTACCCATTAGAATAAAGATATGTTTATTGTTAATGCTGTAAAGTTTAACAAGCGGTCAAAGGCTTTGACTCAAAGCCTCCCCAACGTTTTGTGTCGAATTGACCTAATTTCGAGATACAACAGTTTAGAACTGACTTACCGATATACCGGGTGTTTTGTAAATGTGGCTGGCCCTTATAACTTTTTTATTCCTAGAGATAAAAAAATTAAATTTACAGGGTGTCTATAAGACTATATTCTGGATTATATCATTTAACGTATTTTTTTTTAATTCCGGTTTAACCGGAAAACCCCCTACTGTTGATTTTTAAATAGAACACCCTGTATATTTTTACATACATAATTTTAATGGATTATCCATTAAAGTCTGTGTATTATTTTAAGTTTTTGTCAAATTTTAAACGCTTTTGTCATTTTTTAAATAAGGTTTTGTTTCAGTTTCAGATTTTTTATCTAGAAAGTCATTAAATCTATTCATTTTGGATTAAATATTGGTAGAAAAAATGCTTTTACTCAAATTTATGCATTGTTATGACTATGGCTCATCGATATCACTAAAAATATTGTTTTTTTTTTCTTTAAAATATTGTAATCATCATATGATAACAAAAATTTAATATTTATTATCATAATCTCTTTAAAATAATACAAGTTTGTACGCTAAGTATTGTTTTCTTTGATATTTCCGCAAAGCAAACGCCGCCGCACATAAGCGTGCGTGTAAGCTTAATATTATTTTTACAACTTTATTTTATTTTAAAGAGAATATAAAAATAAATATTAACTTTTTGGTATCATTGTAAAGGGAAAAAATTATCTTTTTAGTAATGATGACGAGCCATAAACGTAATTAACCAAAACTTCGAGTAAAAGCAAAATATGTGTTTATTTTTCGTGTAAAATTAAAAATAAACAATTTTTTAACACCTAATTCGTATTTTTCTACTAATATTTGATCCAAAATGAATAGATTTGATGACATTCCAGAAAAAAAAATATAAAACAAAATTTTATTTAAAAAATGACAAAAGCTGTTAAAATTTGACAAAAACCTGAGATAATTTAATGGAGAGTCCAAATATCTAAAAATATACGGGGTGTTCCATTTAGAACTCAAAAGTTGGGGTCATTTTCGGTTAAACCGGAAGTAAAAAAAAAACGTTAGGTGATATAACTTCAAAATATGATCTTACAGTTACCCTGAAAATTTCATTTTTTAGGTATATGGTCGAGCCACTTTAAAAAAACACCCGGTATATAAAAAAAAAAATTAGGATAAAGTCGGAAGATTTTGAAAATTTGAAAACCACCGCATAATACTCCTGCAACTCGAGAGCTGCGAAGAGAATAAAAATAAAAAAAAAAACGTCGTCAACTACAGCCGGACAATGGCCGACATAACCGAAAGCCAATTTAATTGAGTCATATAACATTTATATGAAATAAATTCTCTGGAGGATGCCGATTGTAAAAATGCGAACCCGTAATTTCATTGGGTATATATGAGACTAACATAAAACACTGTTGTAAATTATTGATCTCGACTCCCCCTTTATTTATTTTATACACCCTAATTTATATTTTCAAGTCTCAATAAATAGAAAAAATATATATTTACTTCTTTGGAAAGGTCGAGAAAAGTTTTAGGATATAAGGTCAGATACATAGGATATAAGGTCAGATACATGAACGTAGAGAATAAGGACTGGTAACTTGTAGTTCGATTTGGTTACGTATTGACCAAAAAGCTCTGGTATTTACGAGCGAGATAGGAAGCCTTCTAGATCGTAATTTTAATTTTTAAATGGTAGTTAGTCGGTGGCTGCTGGATGGCGCCATGCGTAAACAGTGACATTATAAACATATGTTCACAGTGACGTTTATTTTTAGTGTGTGTTTGTATGAGAACATTTTCTTTGGTTATTATAAAGTTACAGATACCTGGTATATGATTTCAGAAATAACAATCAAGTCACTAAATCTTAATATGTGACACATCAAAAACTGTAAGCCATGATTCTTGAGTGTGTATTTTATCTTTTTATATAAAATCTTTTAGGTAAATATTATCCTGTTTTTATCAAAAATCCTTTACAGACTTATTTCCCAAGTAAAATAAATATTTAGAAATTACATACAACTCTGTAACTCTATTAAAATTATTTTTTGATACACATACAACTTTGTAATTCTGTAAGAAAATAATACCGTTACCGTTAAATAGGAGCACCTATGTGCTATTATGATTGAATATACAGGGTTATTCAGAAATAAGTTCTTATTTCTGAATAACCCTGTATCTCGGAATATATTTAATAGTACCTATAGGTGCTAAAAAACAAATTAAATAATTCAACAACTGAAAATATTATTTTTTAGAAAAATTTTTATTGTAAGCAGGACATCGTGATTTTAGTCACATGAGTGACGTCAAAACCTTCTGCCGCCAAGGGGCGACATCTTTGAAAGTTTAAATAGGACTATAAGCCAAGTAATACCTCATTTGAAAGCTATTTTGATCCTGGTTTTAACATTGTTTTGTTTTTAAAAATTGGATTAGAGTTGTCCAGTTTTTAATTTATTTCGAAGATCTGATTTTGAGGGTAAACGATTGGGGGTAATGGGGTAAGAATGGGGTAAAACTCCTATTTTTAGCGTTTTTTGGTTATAATTGAGGCAATTATTATTGTATTTTATTAATTTAGCACTTATATGAAAGATAGATTTAAATTGGTCAAAAAATTACTACTATTTTTTCCTAAAATGCTGTTGTCGAGATATTGGCGTTTAAAACAGTAAAACGTTTTTTACCATATCTCACTTATTTATAACCCGATTTAAAAAAATATATATTTTAAATGAAAGCTGTTTTTAAGCCCTTTAAAAAATGTTACATACAGTTTTTGCTAGAATATAACGTTTTGGAGATACAGACTTTCAAACTTTTATAAAATATGCAGGTGTATTAATGGTTGCCTATTCACGTGATCACACAACTTTCCTTTCATAACGTTTCAAATTAATGCCTAGTGCCGATGTTTTGAAAAGGTGCTTGTAACTGTTCAGCTGGTTTATTATTATTTTAAATAATTATTATAAGATTCAGTGCCAGAGACCCCAAAAATCCAGAAAACCCCAAAATAATTTTCAATAAAAAACATTTAAAAATTCGTACCTTTCGCACTGGTGTGCGGAAAATGTACGGATTCAGCGACCCAAAAACCTCTAATTACCAATGACAATGAAAATATAGTAAAACATTTAATAGTTATTTATGGTACTAGTGGGTAAAGTAAGATATCGCTTTACCCATGAGTGCCATACAAGGTTTTATCCAATAAATAGCTTAAAAATTCATATTTTTAATAAAAAATTTTAATGACATTTACAAGAAAATAATTTGACAAGTGACAGTTGAGTGGGTAAAATAAATAATTATCCACTCAATAAAGTAAAAGCCACGCGGGGGTTATCATTGAGTTTATCTATTTAAAATAAAGCTGGTAATTGTCTTGTTAACTGTATGTATTGGATAAAATCTATTATTAAAAAGTGTCCTATTCTGGATTTTTCTGGTCTTTTTCCAAGTGAAAAAAAACTCTATGGTTTTTTCCATGTCTTTTTCCAAAGGCAACTTTTTCCACCCAGCCCTGGTCCAAATTGTCTCTATAATTAAAATGAAAAATGCAAAAAAAAACAAATTTATTTATTTACCCCCATGACTTGCGGCGCTTTTCTTGCTAGGTGTCCTTGAGTAACTAAAATATTTTTAGATGTAAGTAATTTTTCCTTGAAAATTTTAATTTTTTATGAATGCGCCCAAAAATTTTCGTTACCCCTCCCATATATTGGCTTTTTAGCCTAGATACGCCCATTTATAACCTTCACTTGTCAAATTACATAATTTTTAGTCGTTTGTTTATCCATTTAACATGCTTTTTACTGTTATGGCCAACAAGGGCGTAGATGAGAGAGTAATGGGGATAATCCCCCCCCAATAAAACTATTTTTTTTGTGACCTCAAAAAAAAAATATATATGACAGGTTCTGGTTTTTTTTATGCTTAGTTTTTAAAACACTCTCCCTAATAGGGAGATAGGAAAAGTGTAAGGGCTTGACATACAGCTCGGTTAGCAATAACAATAGGGTCATGTAGTTAATGTACAAATCCCTAAAAAATAGAGATTATGTAACTACATAATCTTTATTTTTTCTTCTTTAAAATTAATTTTTACTAAAGATATGACGAATTGCCCCCTTTAAATTTCATTTTAGATGGAATAGAATTTTTAGCCCCCTCCACAAAATTTTTCTTCCGGATCCGTCCCTGCGCTTTAATTTTTTAATTTTGTGTTAAATTATTTAACTTGAATATCTAGCTACCTTTTTTATATTCTTGACAAGAATTTCTTGTCACAATAAAGCACTCTATTCTTGGGGGTGGGTTATTTTTTTAAAATTGACAACCTCCCATGTTTTCTTCAAACAGCCCTGTCTAAAAGTTTGGGATCCTGAGGTTTAATACTTATTCATTTTAAATTATTTGATAATCTTAAATTTACTCATTATAAACATTCATCAGATGTTTATAAAGATTGTCATAACCTCACTTTATAGCATACAGGTGGTTATATTAAGATTAAAAACATCTCTGAACTTTATTTTGCTGTATTCAGGGCAAAAAATTGGCATCAACCTATAAAACCAAGCTCGATCGTATTTCTTATCATAAAACAAAATAAATCAAGAAGGCGTCCAAGGCGTCTTATGACCCCAAACAAGTTTATCATTGAATAAAAAACGAATTTATAAACAATCTTACCTTGTAAGTAGCAAAATATGCCAATAATAAGCACAAATAAACACAAAAAGTCAAATGAAACTAAAAACTCGAAAGAAAATCAACGAAAAACTGAGAAAAACCGAGCAAATCTTTGCAAAATCTCGATTCACGGATACAACAGGTGGTTCAACAAATAGACGCATCCCGTCGTGGCGTGGTCAACGTCGCAAATAACGGCGCTGGCGTCAGGGCGCTTACTAAATCTTTTATTTGAAACGGACGCCTGTTTTCTTACTTAATTTTTGTTTGTTTATGTTTTCAAGCATTTAGTCAAAGCCTAGTATGATCTCTGTAATCAACATAACAAGGTTTAAAAAACACGTGGATATGACAGAAATAAGCATGTGTTTATTATGTAAACAAAAACGAATGTATTTGATAAATTTTAATCACTAACTGTTTTCTATAATTTACTTTAGTAAGTTTCGGTTCTGATTCATAGATGTCACATAAAGTATTTCTTTTAAGTATGTAAATATAAGGAGTTTTCATAGATGGCAGCACAAGTAAACAAAGACTCTATCTAGCGGCGGTTCTGGGGAACTTATGATATTTTTATTTCAAATTTCTTTCCGGAAAAGTTGCCCGTAAGCGCTTTGTATATTTTACTTTCCCCAAAGAACGTTTTGCACTAGATAAAATTGTTTGACAATTTTGCATTGGTTATTTTTAAATTTCTCGACGTTTTAAGGCCACTTGCACCAACGATGGTTTAACTCTAAACTTGGATTAAATTGACGATCGACCAATCAGAACGCAGTATTTTTAACTTAAACCCAGTTTAGTCTAGGTAATCCCAGTTTCAACGTTGGTGCAAGTGGCCCTTATAGGAATGTACCCAGGTAGCAAGGGATGTTATATTACAAGAAATTAACATCACTTTTGGGTGTATTTTTAAACTAAATCATAACATCACATAATATTGAAAAATAACATGTATTTAACATCACATTTGCAACGTAACACGTGTGACGTGACAACCATGTTATTAAATAACAAATATTTAGCAACGCTGTGAATATATCGCATGTCACATATTAACGTGGCTTTCACGTGAATGTCATGTTATTTTGCTTCTCACCGACGTTCGAAGCAAAAAAATCGATATAAGATGATGTTGATAGAGTAAATTTATTATAAGGAAATTGTATACACATTATACGATTTCCAATGAATAGGGGGCTCTGCCGGGCTTCCAAAGACCACGGACACGGATTAAAGGAATATATTCTTCGCTTAATCTGCAATTTCGTATTTAGAATCTATCTGTTCCAATCTGTGATTGTTTCAATTACTGATTGATTTTAAATCCGATTTTTTTATAGGGTTATAGCGTTTTTAATGGTTTTAATTTAGAAAAAGCTAATATCCTAGAATATTATTTAAATATTAAAGTACCAGTAACGGCATCCATAAGATATTAGATATAACAGGAATGTGGATTTATGATGTCACAAACACGTTATTTTCGGGATGTCATTGTGTGATGTTATTAGGGGCGGACTTAGGACATCCCCACCATGCTACATTCTTGTTAAATGAGACTACAATCTTAACATCACATGTCACATATTAACGTGACTTTCACGTGAATTTCATGTTATTTTGCTACCTGGGTAAAAAGCTGATTTCAGCAAAACAATCTAACTGGATTTAGTCTTGTGACCACGATAACTCGAGAACGCAAAGTTGAACATGTTTCTTATCCAATCCATTCTCGAAGGGATTTCATTTTGATACCTATTTTATTTTTTTGTAAAATTATTTGAAAAATAATAGGTTTAGGGGTAATATGAACCTGGTTTTTGATTTTGTTTTAATGATTACCTATATAATGGGGCCCTAGGGGAAAGTATTTTGTTGGCAGCAGTATTTATTATATTATGCCAGCGCTAGAATATTATACGGTACTTTCGAGTTTTCAAAAAAAAAATCAAAAATCGTCCTAGAAAAAAAATTCTTGAATATAAATTTGTTTCATAAAAAAAATAAGCAACTTTTTTTTCAAATATCCGTCTGTCTGATGTCGCGATTTTTGTAGACACGATAACTCAAGATCGAATAATCCGATCGTATTAAAATTTCCAGGAAAAATCAAGTTTTATGAGGGGAAAATCCCCATTTTTTTTGAAAGTAATCCCCCAAAACAAAAATGTTATCGGGTTAAACTTTTAAAAAAATCGAAAAATGCTGAAAGAAAATTCTGATTAACGTAATTTTTTACAGGAAAAATTACTTTTATTATAAGGATCAATTCTACAAAAAAATAAAATAAAATAAATTGAAAAATTTAGATTTTTTTTTAGAATTTTTTTTTCAATTTTTTTTTTCGTTTTTTGCAAAAATAACATTTAATAAAAAAATGAAATATTTAAAAAAAAGGAAAAATTTTTGAATTTTTTTTTCAAGTTTTTTTCAAAACAGATCTTTAAAAGAAAATGCATTTTTTTGTTATTTTTTTTTAAGTATTTGGGAAATGCAATATAATATTTACTGTGAATAATATACAGAGCGGTCCAAAAGTCCACCCCCCCTCTTAACTTTTGAACCAGTTGAGATATCGACTTCAAATTTGGAACTTTTAAATAAGACAACTTAAACTATCTTTTAGCATATATTTAATACTTTCAGCTATTAAAATGTGGGCAGGGGGGCATGGGGGCACATTTTTTTAAATGGAAAGGGGGGTCGTGTAATACCTTATTTTAAAGCTTATAAAATTCTCCATTTAACTCCATATTTTTAAATTAAAAAAAAAATTTAAAATGGGGTTGAAAATGGGTATTAATGTCAAAATTCCTCTAAAAAAAACAAATAATTTTTAAAAAATGCCTAATTTCATCATAAAAAAATGTTAATTATACTTTTAAACTAATTTTAGTTGACATAAATAAAAATTTATAGAAAAAAACTTAAAAAATCGAATGTTTGAAAATTGAAAAATCAAAACCTTAAAAAACATTTTTAAAAAATTTAAAAATGTTATTTTAAATAGAGAATTTTATAGGCTTGAAAATGATGTATCAGACCACCCCCCTTTCCATTTAAAAAAATGTCCCCCCATGCCCCCTGCCCACATTTTAAGAGCTGAAAATATCAAATATATGCTAAAAGATAGTTTAAGTTGTTTAAGAGTTCTAAATTTGAAGTCGATATCTCAACTCGTTCAAAAGTTAAAAGGGGGGTGACTTTTGGACCGCACTGTATAATGCATATAATGCATTAAATATCTTTACGGCTTGTTTTTTTATATTCTCGCTTGAGATTGGTTTATGAAAAAAATGTTTTTGAAGTTATCCTGACCCAAACATCCTGAGTTCAATTCGCGGCAATTTTATAGATAGAAAATGGTTTTTATTTATATTACTTAGTGTATTTTTACTAAATTTTAAAAGTTTTTTTTCATTTTAAGACTAGGTATTTTAATATTGTAAGCAATTAGAATTGAAATGAAAAAAGCACCTTTAGAACATTTAAATGTTGAGAACTTTAAATCAATATAAATAACTTACTTTATGTAAATATTTATTAGTCGTAAGTACAAAATTACCATATAATAGTATTAAAAAAAAAACCTACAATATAAAATTTTATAAATAAGTATTTATCTAATAGACATAATATGTCATATTATGACATATGTAGGTATAATGCTAATCAGATAAATCTTTAGTTATAACTACTCAAAGTATTGTATTATACAGTTTAAATAAAAAATACATAAGAAAAAATGCATAGATCTTTAAAAAATCAACTAATTCTAATTAGGTTAATAATAAAATCTGAAATAAATATTTTTTGGATTTTTGGATAACAATTTAAATTATCATTTATGTCAAAAATATTGCAAATATTTTAAATAAAAGCAATTTGAAAATATTTGGAATACAAATAATTTGAAAATATTTTTAATTAACAATATTTTTCTTACTGTGAGGTTCATAATAAATGTAAAATTACTAGGTACCTATTTCACCATGGTGCACCAGTACAAATTATAACAAGCGCCTAAATGCAGCTCTCTGTGCAGGAGTTTGTTTTGGTTTTTTCTTGGTTTGGTCTTTTTTTTAATGAGGGGACCTTGGTTTTCGTTAACGTTGGTTTGGCATCTGTTTGGTGTTTTTTTTTTTGTAAAAAAATGTTTTTTTATTTAGAATAACATATTGAAAAACGGTCAGCGCATGCGCAGTTTATCAAAACGTTGCATAAAGAGCTGCACAAAGGCGCTCCTCAAATTATACTGACTATTTCACAATCAAAACTTGTATTTTGTAGTACAGCGTTGCCAAACTTTATTAGAAACCGATCGAAAATTGTTTTTTTTGGGTGGAAACACCTGTTATTCTAATTCTTTTCAGTTGAAAACTAAACTTTTTAAACACAAACAGCGATGATCTTTATTTTAATGCTAAAATATATGATAACACCTATTTTATTGGAATAATCTCAAGCATAAAATATCCCTCAAGCAAAGTTTAGACTTGGCAACATTTGCGAACAAGTGAACATCGTGGTTTTAAAAAGCGCGGCAAATTTGAGATTTAAATTTTTAATTATAGTTGTAAAGTAATATTGTTGTTTAGTTCTTAAATTTTTAATTTAAATATGAAACAACATAAAACATTGTAAAATTATATACTTCCTTATTTTGTTTGTGAAATAGTCTTTCAAAATACCATTCGTGTGTTGAATTATACATCATTTTACTGTATATAAAAAAACATTTTGCTTAAGGAAATTGCCAAGCAAAATATTTTTTTAATACAAAAAAAAATTAGCGATAATTCAACATGCACTTATGATATAACTACTGATAATTTTCACACTTCGCTGGTATGTTGTAGAAAAACTTTTATTCTCAGGCACTAAAAGCTTAAGTGGCAAACTTATTTCATAATATACTATTAATTTTCCATTTATTTACGACCCACTGTACATTTTTTTTTTAAATTTACGCCTCATCTTTATCCTTAGCTCCATGTTTCAAAATACGAGTAAACTCGACATAATCAAACAGCCCAGTTTTAATTGGGGCCTCACGGTACATCTCATCCACTTCATCATCGGTGAATCTGTCCCCCATCGAGGTCAAAAGTTCCCTGAGCCTTTCTTCATTGATAACGCCTGTATTTTCTTCATCGAAACATCCGAAGGCATTTTTGATTACTTCCTCGGGGTCTGTGCCCTGAAGACGCTCGCCAAATAGGGTCAGAAACATGGTGAAGTTTATTGGGCCTGGGGCTTCATTCATCATGCCATCTAGGTAGTCATCAGCTGGGTTTTTGCCTAAAAGATAATAATTTAGAAATAAAGACGTATTTTGTACGTGGTGCTAATGGAGAATATTAAATTAATATAAAAAAACATGTTTGAGAACAAGCTTTTATTTACCCAGGTAGCAAGGGATGTTATATTACAAGAAATTAACATCACTTTTGGGTGTATTTTTAAACTAAATCATAACATCACATAATATCGAAAAATAACATGTATTTAACATCACATTTGCAACGTAACACGCGAGACATGTCCAAACCTAGCGAAATGTGAATATATCGCATGTCACATATTAACGTGGCTTTCACGTGAATGTCATGTTATTTTGCTTCTCACCGTCGTTCGAAGCAAAAAAATCGATATAAGATGATGTTGATAGAGTAAATTATTATAAGGAAATTGTATACACATTATACGATTTCCAATGGATAGGGGGCTCTGCCGGGCTTCTCAAGACCACGGACACGGATTAAAGGAATATATTCTCCGCTTAATCTGCAATTTCGTATTAAGAATCTATCTGTTTCAATCTGTGATTGTTTCAATTACTGATTGATTTTAAATCCGATTTATTTTATAGGGTTATAGCGTTTTTAATGGTTTTAATTTAGAAAAAGCTAATATCCTAAAATATTTAAATATTAAAGTACCAGTAACGGCATCCATAAGATATTAGATATAACAGGAATGTGGATTTATGATGTCACAAACACGTTATTTTCGGGATGTCATTGTGTGATGTTATTAGGGGCGGACTTAGGACATCCCCACCATGCGACATTCTTGTTAAATGAGACTACAATCTTAACATCACATATTAACGTGACTTTCACGTGAATGTCATGTTATTTTGCTACCTGGGTAAGTGCACTAAAAAGAAGAAAATAAACTTTCAAGTAAACCAAACCCATCATTTTGTTACATTATACAATTTTATATGATATAAAAGCTTGTCGCGAGATTTTTTATAAAAGAAATTTACACAGGATATAAAATTGTGTAATGTAACAAAATAATGGGTTTGATTTACTTGAAAGTTTATTTTCTTCTTTTTAGTGCACTTAAATAAAAGCTTGTTCTTAAAAATGTTTAGTCGTCAAAATTTTGTAGGATACAAACTTTTTTTCAAATAGGGGCGCAGAACCAGAAGCTTGGTTCAGGGCGCCGAAATGCAAAGGCCGGCCCTGTGTATTGTTCAATGCATGGTAAAACTTACATGTATATTTGTTTATGTTTGACTGACAGAAATTTTGATGACTAAAAAAAAGTTCTCACATCGAAAAAGATGTGGGTAAAAAAAGGTATTTTTTAAATTTTAGGGGTGGGGAGGTTGGGGGTAAATGTTATATAAAATTGTAGTCATCAGAGATAAGCATGTGTACCGAATTTCAGCTCTACGTTTATTCTAAGTGTGAAACAGAAAGAGGGTAAACTTAGCCTTATACGCGTATGGGAGGTGATGGGGAGAAAAGGGGGATGTAAAATTTATTTTAAAATTTTATTATCACTGGATGAGTATGCAACCTAATTTTAGTTTTAAATCATCTCATGTGGGTAAAAAATGGATTTTTTTAATTTTAGGGGTGGAGGGTTGGGGGTAAGTTTTATATAAAAATGTATTGTTAGCCGAGTTAAGCATGTGTGCCAAATTTTAGCTTACTAATTATATTCTAAATGGGTGAAACAGAGAGGGGGCTTAACTTAGCCATATATGAGAGGGAATGTAAAATTTATTGTAAAATTTTATTATCACTAAATGAGTAGTATGTACCCTAATTTTAGTTTTAAATTATCTTGTGTGCGTAAAAAACGTTTTATTTTTTTAATTTTAGGGGTGGGGGTTGGGGGTAAGTTTTATATAAAATTGTATTGTCAGCCGAGTTAAGCAAGTGTACCAAATTTTAGTTTTCTAAGTATATTCTAAGTGGTCGAAAAAGCCTTTAGTAGATTTGCCCTAAACAAACATACTAATAACAAATATTGCAAGTTAAATAAAAGCTTGTAAAAATGAGAACGTATATACGAGTTGAACGGCAGCCATATTCACAATTTCTTTTACTAGATGACACTACTGGCAGGCACTCCATGCACTATAGAATTCTATCAGTTGCCGCAAAGGTACACAAGACAACCGCTAAAACTTTAATGCGCAGAGTATCAGTCCTATGCAGCGAATTAGTGTCATCTTTGCACATCCCTCCTCTCCCTTTCCCATCCCTCCCCATTATCCTCCCACCCTCCCTCAGCGCCAAATTATGACAGATGCAACTCGCATCAGTGAGCAGAGACTCACTCCCCCCTAAATTATGACAGATGCAACTAGCATCAGTGAGCATAGACTCACTGCCCCAACTATCAATTCAGATCAAGTATTTTTTTAGATAAATGAGCCATAGGCTGCACCCAAAGTGTCATCTAATATTTTTGTAAACTTTTAAAAATGGCCGCCGTTATGGGAAGGCTATTTAGAAAAATGCATCAAATAAGAGTGATGATCAGTCATCGGCGAATTTCCAGTGCTCGTATAGGCGCCGCGTCAATTCTAGCGTTGACGCGAGGTTTTAAATATTTAAATTTTTATTTTTATCTTGATTTTTTTTAATGATTCCATTTAAACGAGTTAGGTGGGAAAAAAGTTATTGATAAATAAAAATTAAAAACTTTCGTATTCTTAAAATATCGAATATCGTTTTTTTCTTCGAAAAACACAGATATATATATATATACATATTTATACTTAATATGTATAGTCAATATTGTTTGTGTAACAAATTAGTCGTCAAATGTTTCGATTTAGTGACCTTTATAAAAATTTCCCTCATAATTCGGCAAAATTATTCCGTAAGCCTATGTTTCTGTGTTTATTTTCAACGTTGATGAGTCATAACTGAGTTTATTCCGATTACTGGTGATGATGAGTGACTTAATGATGATTATTTTATACATACAGGGCGTCTCAGAACTAACACACTTCCTTTTACGGAGTGATTCTACATAACAAATATGCAAAAAAATAATCCCCTATAAAAAATTACGGATAAAAAATCAATTGAAACAAAACGAATAGATACTGAATACATCAATCGGTTCTATCTGCATATCGCCTTGTAAATTCTGAAACATCGTATCTGAAAAATGATCACTTGACAGGTATAACAAATTATTCTTTTTTAAACAATTAATGTTGGGGGGTGATATCCATAGGTAACTCTGACAGGGAGGTTTCGATATATATATTAGTGGACTGCGACTTACTTAGACTTGATGGTGTTGTCTAATGATGAAAGGGGCCCCTGTTCCAGAGAAATCCAAATTTCGGCACATCCGCGAAGTATTTTCACGCTTTTTAGAGTTTTTGTGAGATAAAGCCACCGTGTAACCCGCGGTAATATTTATCGATTATAATGTTAAACAATCGTACATATAACTTAATACTTATTTTATATTATTACTGCATTTTTTACGTTTCGTATCGTTTTCACGAATACCGTATCTGTGCGTTATCTCAGCGCACAAGTTTTCTTCAATTCTTGACTGAATACCTTTTTGTACTCATTGTCCTGCTAACGGACATCTTTTCTAATTAATTATAATTCCGCCTGAGGGCGGTTGCTTACAGCGTGAAAAATCGATTATAGATTTCTGATTATTATTTTATAAATCCATAATCCAGTGCCGTAGATAACTAACATTAACTAAACCATAAATAATAATAAAATAAATTTAAATTGACTAAATTTAAATTCTATGCTAGGAACTGAGTCCAAACAATTAATAAGGTATTTATTTAGAACTTTATTAATTACATATAAACAAGAATAAGTTCTTATTCATATAAATTAGTCAATTATTAAATTTAGTCTCTGTCTTTTCAGATACGATGTTTCAGAATTTACAAGGCGATATGTAAATATATTTTTAATTCGTATCAATCCGTATATGAACGTTCAAGTATTACGTAACGCAAATTTTGATCATTTTGGACCGGAAAGGAGCCCTAAGGGCTCCGTCCCTTCGAAGATGACATATTGAATGGGGAACAAATAAGAGCATTAATAAAATTTTAATGCTGCATGGTCATTAGAGTGGGTCGAAAAACAAAAAAGTTTTTGGATTAAGATCTAATAGCAAAAAAAAGTTGTAGCACATAAAAAAACCATGTTTAAAAAAAAATTGGTCCAAATTCATTGAATAACTTAGGAGCGCAAAGAACACAAAGCTTTTATTTTTTTTAAAAAACGTGCAACATTAAGAACAGGATAACTTGAGAATGGTTTAAGATAAAGACTTAAAAATTGAAACACAGATTTTTAAACTCAAAATTTAATATTGATTTTTTTTTGAAAAAAATTGATGTCCCACAAGTGGGACAAAAGGGGCAAAATTTATTTTTTTGCAATAATGTTCTTAGTTTTAAAGTTAGGTATATAAAATTATATATCAATAAAAAGGTCTTGAAGAGACCTACAAAAAAGTTTATATCAATTTTTGGTGTAAATATTACCGTTTTCGAGATATTTGAGAAAATAAATGAAGAAAACATAGGGAAAAAAATAAAATTTTATTTTATTGTTTACGTACCAAATTTTAATTAATAATAATAATTGAAAATAATTGACCGATAGATGGCGTAAGGGTTCAATAGTCTTCCAAAAAAAAAAAATAATGTATACTACACTTCTGCTCAAAAATATCGGCCCACCTAAAAAAATATACATTTTTGAATGCAAATATCTCCAAAACTATTTAATGGATTTATTCGATCTTTTTTTTATTTTGAAGCTTGAACTTTTAGCTCTTACTTACTGGAATAAAAATTATCAAACATCTTTTTTTATACCGGCAGCAATGAAAAGTGCACAGCTATGTTTTTTTACTGCACCTTTCGATATGCGCATGGTTCGCCACTGCATATTTTTTTACAATTTAATTAATTGATTTTATAGCCTAATTAAATGGAAGTAATCTCTTTTTAAATTTTTTAATTTTCCTTTTCTCGTTTAGGAGATATAAGGTTTTTTCTAAAAATTTACATTTTTGCAAGTAACAAAAAAACTACGCAATGGATTTAATTGATTTTTTTTTTAATTTGAAGCTTAAATCGTAAACTTTTATTTATTTAATTTAGGTTTCTGTTGGAAACATGTTTAAACTGAGTTTACATTGCTTAAATAGTCATGTTTTTTTTACTCGATCTTTTTTGTTGCAATTTAAACACAAACTCAAATCTTTCCATAAGTTTTAAAACTTATTCTAATAGCCACACTTATTTTGACTGATTCCGTCTTTTATTTTTTATCATAAGTCTTCTCATTTAGGAGAAATTATGTTTTTTTGGTAAATAAGGACTTTTTAAGTGGTGGGCTAGTGCCACCCCTGTAACTAACTTTTTTATGATTGACAAGACTTGTCACTTATGTGACATTACTTTTTTAACTCGTTAAAATTTTATTTAATTGTATTATTTAAATGGAAACAAGTCCGGAAGTAGCTGCCCAAGCTGTAGCTCTGCTACAAGAAGGGCACAGTCAGCGTTATGTTGCTCAACAGTTAAATATTACGAGAGCAGCGGTAAGAAGAGTATTCCAACGTTTTGAGGAGACCGGTTCCTTTAGTCGACGCCAAGGAGCTGGCAGACATAGGTGCACGTCCGCTCGGGATGACCGATTTATCGAGCTTAATTCCCTGCGGAATCGTCATCTAAATTCAGTTAATTTGAGATCACGGCTTCAAGAAACAAGAGGTGTAGCAGTAAGTAGGTCCACTATTGGTCGAAGGCTTTTTGAAAGAAACCTTTGCTCTTATAAGGCCGCAACTGGACCTAAACTCACTGCTAACCATCGTCGTGCCAGGCTGCAGTTTGCAAGAAGACATTTAAACTGGGACAGAAACCAATGGGCAAAGGTTATGTTTTCTGATGAAACCAGGATATGTCTATTTGGGAATGATGCAAGACAGCGTGTCTACCGACATCCTGGAGAACGTTATGCACAGGCCTGCATTGCAGAAAAAGTTAGTTATGGTGGTGGATCGTGCATGATATGGGGAGGTATATCATTGGAAGCTAAAACTGAACCCGTTTTTATTATAAGGGAAGAACGTGGACGGCAAAGGCGAAGTCTTACAGCGGAAAGGTATGTCGAAGAAATTTTGGAAGAGCACGTCGTACCTTACGCCGGATTTATAGGCGATGACTTTATTTACATGCAAGACAATGCAAAGCCGCATACTGCAGCAAATGTCAGACGATACTTAAGAGATGTCGGTATCGACGTCTTAGAGTGGCCAGCTAATAGCCCCGATCTTAACCCAATCGAACATCTCTGGGATGAGTTAAAAAGAAGAATTCGATCAAGGAACCCAGCGCCAGCGACAATTCCAGAACTAATTATAGCAGTCGAGGAAGAATGGGAAATTATACCTCAGAATACTATAAGAAACTTAATTCTCTCTATGAGTAATAGAGTACAGGATGTACTTAGGGCTAGGGGGGGAAATACCAGATATTAATATTAGACATATCGCACCCGTTACAGAACAGTGTTATAACACAAAATTTTGAAAAATGTGTTTTTAGTGTAATTACGGCTCTTATTAGGATCTACCGACCTGTATAACTGGCATATTACATATAACTATAGCATAGTTTCATGTAATATGCCAGTTATACAGATCAGTAGATCTCAATACGAGCAGTAATTACACTAAAAACACATTTTTCAAAATTTTGTGTCCTGTATTATTGTTATTGAGTATTCTGTTATTGTGTATTCTCTAATTGTGTTTTGTTATTGAGTATTCTTTTATTGTGTTCTGTATGGTTGTTATTGAGCATTCTGTTATTGTGTTCTGTTATTGAGTATTCTGTTATTGTGTTCTGTATTATTCTTATTGAGTTTGCAAGTTTTTTGTGGATTAGGCCTAATGGGGAAACCAGTATAAAAAAAACGAGCTAATCACTTTACCTCATGGGTGGCTTGGAAATAAGTGCTGGTAAATAGGAACAAATTTGATGGAAAAATAATACATATTTTTTAAAATAAACTGCTTATGGAATATATGTGGCTGGACTATAATTGTGTGGTTCTGAACTATTGTTGTGTTAAATTACGGTATGGAATATTTGTGAAAAAAAAAATTGGAAAATGTACAAAAAAAGGAATGGAATTATTATTTTGAAAAGAATAGGAGTAAATGCTGCCAGGCATGGGATATACAGCTGCCTCAAACCATTTTTAAAACCTAATTCTGTATGAAAAACATTGGGAAATATGACTATAACGTCTATAATATTTATGTAGATAAATTTTAACTATAGTGTATACACATTGATAACCTAGCCTCAACCGTGTAATGTTGGTTAGTTTTAGTGTTTTGTTAAATTAAATTGAATGTTTTATTGACCATAATGTAATGTAACTAATAATAACGAAAAACAGCATTGTTGTAAAAAAACATACACGTCTAATACGTTTTTTTGTGTTTATAATTGTTATTAAATAATTTTAATAAAATTTAAAATTTGTTTATTGTTATTTTATTTGATAAAATATTTTGTTTAAAAAAAAATAAAAAGCAAAAAGTCCTTAAAAAGACGTTAGAACTTGTTTTTGGAGTACCATTAGAGATTTAAACAGTCTGTGCAAAGTTCGTTCGACATATATGCCTCAAAACGCAGTCTGAGCTGGGAACCAAAAAGTTGCTAACGCAGAAAACGTGTTAATTAAATGTATTTATTTAAGCTAAAGTTATAGAAGTGCAATAGATCTTTATATTCTATCGACGCTTTTCCGTCATATACAGTTTTACAGGGGTGGCACTAGCCCACTGATTAAAAAGTCACTTTTTCCGAAAAACTTTAATTTCTCCTAAATGAGAAGACTTATGATAAAAAATAAAAGAAGGAATCAGTCACAATAAGTGTGGCTTTTAGAATAAGTTTTAAAACTTATGGAAACATTTGAGTTTGTGGTTAAATTGCATCAAAAAAGATTGGGTAAAAAAAACATGACTATTTAAGCAATGTAAACCCAGTTTAAACATGTTTGCACCAGAAACTTAAATTAAATAAATAAAAGTTAAGGACTTAAGCTTCAAATTAAAAAATAAATCAATTAAATCCACTGTGTAGTTTTTTTGTTATTTGCAAAAATGTTTATTTTCAGAAAAAACCGTATATCTCCTAAACGAGAAAAGGAAAATTAAAAAGTTAAAAAAGAAATTACTCCCATTTAATTGGCCTATAAAATCAATTAATTAAATTGTAAAAAAATATGCAGTGGCAAACCGTGCGCATATCGAAAGAAGCAGTAAAAAAACATAGCTGTGTAATTTTCATTGCTGCCGGTTTAAAAAAAGATTTTTGATAATTTTTATTCCAGTAATTAAGAGCTAAAAGTTCAAGCTTTAAAATAAAAAAAGGTCAAATAAATCTATTGAATAGTTTTGGAGTTATTAGCATTTGAAAATGTGTATTTTTTTAGGTGGGCCGATATTTTTGAGCAGAAGTGTATGATAATCATTTTTAAAATATAACAAAATTTGGGAAAAAGAAAGCCAAATCTAGTATTTAAAACAAGACTATACATATTTACTTATATCCTATTAGGGTTTATTAATTCTTAGAATTGCTAACACTCGAGTGCACCACTTATTTCGCAGAAAATTAAAAAAAATTTTAATGAAAATTTTTAAAACGAGAGTCAATAAAAAGAACTTTTAATATCTATTTCTTAGAATTATTTAAACTTGCTTCATTTTTGCAATTAACTAGTGAACATTGAGAGTTAAGACATTATAAAATTGTTTTTCGTTCTTACAAGACCTGTCGGAAAGCATTCGTGTAAAATTTATCTGTTAAATTAATATTAGTTTTTTAATTATTTTGAAAAGTTTTGTCATGGGAAAAACTAGTAAAAGTGTGTGTCCTATTTTTGGTGATTCCAAGGACTTAATTTCATACAGACTCCCGACTTACGAAGACGTAATAAGATGTTGGTTGGAAGAAAAAGGTAAAACGAAAATACATTTAAAAAAACATAATAATTCTACAATACATAAAATAGTGGCGGAAAAAGTTTGTAAAGCTTATGAGAGAGCTAATGTTCCTCTAGTGTCACAAGTAAGAGTTGAACAAATGGTGGAAGCTTGGTAAATATAAAAGTATAATGAAAAGTTATAACAGAGATAAAAATAAGGCTTTTTGGATTGAAAAGGCAAAAAAATTTAAAGATACAGCGAAGAATAGTCTTTTTGACATTACAGCTTGTAAATGTGAAATGCTATTTAACTGTACCTACATTTTATTATGAGATCTTATATGCCAATGTGGTTTCAAATTAAAACAAATCCTTTAATAAAAGACGGGTCAAAGCACATATTTAATTTAATTAAATCAACAAGATACATGACGGAGGATTTAGACGAAAGAGTAGAAAAAAGGGATATTGCATATAAGAAAATTTTAGAATCAAGGCAAAAAGAATGCAAATCAGTGCGTATATTTATATGTCCTCAATTAAATTTTAAAGCAACTGATTATACAGATTTAATTGACTTTACATCCCACTTTTGTTCACCTCCAATTTTAAATAGTGTATCTACAAAAGAAATTGAAAATCTTTTGCTAACAAAGTCTATAACAAAATGGGATTTTTTAAAAATTCCTTGTCACACACAGGCGGTAGAACGTTGTGTGAAATTGGTCACGACAGTATCCAAGCAAGTTTGTGGCTACCAGAAAAGAGATGGTGTTATTAGAAACACGTTATTATCACGTTCTACCCTAAAAAAATTTGACACAAAATCTAAATTTTAAATTTTGTTTAGGAAATATAAATTTGAAATATTTCATACAGTAGGCTATTTTTTTATATAAACAAAATTGTTATATAAAAGAGTTCAACGGCAGCCATATTTAAAAGTTTACAAAAGTTTTACAAGATGAGACTGCTGGCAGGCGTACTCCGTGTACTAAGAAATCTATTATAATAAAATGTAGGTATATATTAAGCACTATTGAGGCGATTGAAAGAATTCTATAGTGCACGAAGTCTGCCTGCCAGTAGTGTCATCTCATAAAAATTTTGTTAGCTTTTATATATGACTGTTGTTGAACTCGAAAGTTGTCTTTTTTTCTGTTATATTTAAGTACGTAACCAATAAAGTAACATTTTATTTTTTTCCTATATTTATTTATTTATTTTATTAAATATCTCGAAAACGGTAACATTTACATAAAAAATGAATATAAACGTTTTTGTAGGTCTTTAAAAGACCTTTTTATTGATATGCAACTTTATATACCTAACTTTAAAACTAAAAACGTAATTGCAAAAAAAAAATTTTGCCCCTTTTGTCCCACTTGTGGTACATCAATTTTTTTTTTTTTTTAATCGATATCAAATTTTGAGTTTAAAAACCTATTTTTAAATTTTTAAGTCTTTATCTTAAACCGTTTTCAAGTTAACGTGTTGAAAAGTTGCACGTTTTTTAAAAAAAGATAAAAGCTTTTTGTTCTTTGCGCTCCTAAGTTATTAAATGAATTTGCACCAATTTTTTTTTAAACGTGTTTTTTTGATGTGTTACAAGTTTTTTTTGCTATTAGATCTTAATCCGAAAACTTTTTTGTTTTTCGACCCACTCTAATGGTCATTCTTCATTTAAAACTGAGCAAAAAAGTATTCTTCACCAAAACACCTAAATTTAATATTAAAGGCGTAATAGCCTTTTAAAAAGTAACATTTTTGGTGGCACAAAATGTTACTTCCTCTTAATTGCATTTTTTTTGAAAACGGTTGCTCCTACAGTGTTACACTATATGACATTTTTTATGTATTTTACAAAAGAAATCTATATTTTTTACAAAAATTCCAAAAAAAAACTACACATAAAAAAGTCTGAGGCAAAAATGTGTTAAGCCTCACATATTTGGTCCGTCTATAGACGTGCCTATAGGCACGCCTCTGAATAAATTTAAAAAAATTTTAAAGGGCCGTAGCTCCTTTAGGGCTCATTTCCGGACCAACCTTTATGGGAACTTTTTTTTTAATTTTTGGTTGTAGAATCACCTCATATTTTGGCATGCCAGTTATTGATCACCCTGTATATGTATAAGAAGTTTTGTGTGTGTGGAATGTGAGTGCGTCTCACTTGCACGCATGCACGCATATGACGTAAAGAAGAGAGCGCGCTGTCCGTTCGGTGATATCTCCCCCTTGCGTCGCAGCTTTTCTACTGTGTGGATGACTATACAGTCAAACATATGAGGGGTTCAGAGCAGAAGTGGACCAAGTCCTTATAGACTTGATCCACTTCTGCTCTGAACCCCTCATATATAGGTAACTTGATACTCAAGGGACCACGAGATTAGTTCGAGTTAGAGAAATTTCGAGTTAAAGAAAAAAGGTGAAAATACATTGTTACAATAGAAAATTTGCTAGGAACATCAGTAAACTTTGACTTATGAAAGATTTCGAGTTGTGGAGGTTCGAGTTATAGCGGTTTGGCTGTATGAGGTTTTCACATTGAGACTCTAATAGTTTTAGAAATGTTTGATTTTTAATTTAACTTTAATTTATTTTCACTATTGCATTCTCAAGGTTATATAATTTAAAACTAGTTATCTCTGTTGATTTCTGTACTTATATAGTATTGTTTTTCAATAATGGCTAAAATTACATCACAAATATACAGACAGGCTAATTTTTTAAAAGGAAAATTAAAAATCTAATGATAAATGAATTGGTAAAGGATATTTTTTTGGAGCCCTTTTTAAGCATTTTTTTGGTATTTATTTCTCAAGACTTTTCTAAAGGTCACAAAAATAGTTAAATTAATTATAATACAATTCAGACAAAAAAAAATTGTCATCTTTTTTACCAATTTTTTGACAAAAATGTTATTACCAAAGTAAGAAATGGTTTATTGTTATTCTAGGACCTAAATTTAATAATAATGGATAATATTCACCTAAAGATGCAAGCATATCATGGAGATCTTCCTTGTCTACAAAGCCATCATGGTTTTGGTCAATCATGTTGAAGGCTTCTTTGAATTCAGCAATTTGGGCTTGGTCGAACATAGCAAACACATTTGAAGTTGCACGCTGAGCGCGTTTTTTGTTGGTTCCGCGTCTGCTTACGGTTTTACGTGAAGACATTTTCTACAAAACAAGTAAACCCTTAAAAAATACTATGTGTTTGGATGGTTGTTATACTGACATTTAAGGTATATTTCAAATATAATATTTGTAACATAAAAACAGACTATAATTAACACGTTGACTGGAATATGAGTCCCTGGAGAAAAATTTAAATAGTTTTTGAACATTGGTTTAAAAAAACAAAATTAGACACTGGTCGATAGTTGATAGTTCCCAGGGACTTACTTTGCACTGAAAGAAAAACTGTTTTTTTTTCACTGACACAGTCAATGTGTTAAAAGTATGAGCCTGCATCCAGCTATAACAAAAAGAAGTTGGTTTGATACTTATTTGGACTTGTTAGGTGGTGGTTAAAAATGGACCACTCCTTTTGGAGCCCCCACAGTTGTTTAATTACCTTTTTGGGAACTGCCCAACTATCAAATATCAGCCTCTACTCTAAACCTTTATTTGTATAAGTACGCATAAAACTGAACACTGGAAATTAAAGTGGAATAGTTTAACTATTATAGTTATTATGGAAAGCAGTAATAGTCGCTGCAGTATGAAACAACCTGTAGGTCCCCAATAAGTATAAATAAAATATTTATTCTTTTGTTATTTACCTGAATGTTAGCAAGTTTTCGACAAAGCAATCAAATGACTAAAATAAAACGATAAAATTAGTTAAAAGAAAGGTAAAAAGATGACTAATGCATTGTTTAGATGGTTTAAATTGAACACAGGTATTTTTGATGACGTTATACTGGTAAAATATTGCTTACTTTGCATAAAATACATGAAACAAAATGAGTTAAAGAATAAAAAATAATAATATAGCCTTTTTACTTACGTTTTTTAGCTTAAATTAACAAAAATGCGTAGGATGATCGAAAAAATTAACACAACTTTGACAGATGTCGTTTAACTGTTTTAGGAATTTTCTTACTTATCGGTTGCCACACCTTCCTGCTTGAACCAATCACGAAACGAAATTGAGCAACGCGGGAATATTTAAAAAGAAAAATTACGCCCAATGGTTAGGTTTTGCGAAAAATAGTAGGTTTTTCTAAAATTAATTTCAAAAAATCGCACAATAGTTGCTTTCAATGTAATAAATGATTAAAAACTAAACGAATATACATCATATGTTTGGTACGTTAACTTATAATAAATAATACAGAATACCATATTAAAATGAGGTCAATTTCAATAAAATTCCATATATGCACATAAATATTGCAACATGTTTTATGCTTTTTTTATTGGCTACGTTCTAAATTTATTAAAAGTTAGTTTGAAAAAGAATAGGAACAATAAATATATACATAAAAACTTCGATAAAAACAAATTTTCCAATGTTGATGTTTAAAATAATGTCATTAGTGCAAATTGAACTGTGCAACAATATTTATATGAGTACCACTGCCATACCATATATGGTTAAATATCCAATCCAATCCAATCTATGTTATTGACCCATGGTTAAATATATTTAATAATTTTTATTAAATAGATATTTGAACAATTTAGTTCAAGATTCTTGGAATAGATGTCGTTAAAGTGTACACATTCTCAGCGTGAAAACAAAAAAAGTGTATATCTGCCGAGTTAGAATATCAATTTACTGACCTGGACCTGAGCTGCCTTATGGTGGTATGGGACCGGGCCCCTGTAGGACCTATAAAGAATGCCGCCATCGTTATTCGTCCTGCGGAATTTAACGTAAACAAAATTCTTTTGTCGGGAATATAGTCACGGTTCCTGACACAGGAAAAGCATTTTATAAACTAAATAAATAAATTGGTGTCATAAATATGAGGCTGTATTTTTCACGCTCCTGTTTGTGCTTCTATTGTTTTAATAGTATAAACAGTGTTTTAAAACATCAGAATCTGATGATCCAGTAAAGATTTTTTTGATTGAGAGATTGCACAAAAACTAAATTGTGTCTCATACGATCATACTACTCAGGAAAATTAGTGATATAGAGAATTTTCGCCATGTGATCTTTGGTGACCACCAAGATGACTTTACAAAAAAAATCTTGATGGTCACCAAAGAGCACATGCCATGGCGAAAATTCTCTATCACTAATTTTCCGGAAAAGCATGATCATATGAGACACAAATTTAGTTTTTGTGCAATCTCTTTATCAAAAAATTCTTTACTGAATCTGATGTTTTAAAACACTGACTTTTTGGTCACCAAGATGACAAGCATGCATGCTTCAACAAAATTAATTAATTGGTTTGTTATTCAGATCTCGGCTGGAATATTTTTAGTAAAAATCAAGTATTTTTTTGTGATGACCTAGCGAAAAAATAGTATATTGTTTTACTACGACGAGTAAAAAGAAGCACTTTTCCTCTGAGTGAAACATACTATTTTTTCTTCAAGCATCCTATATATATTTTTTAAATATTAATTTTTGCATTTAATTTATTCAGTAATAAAGTACCAATTTTTTTCTTTCTTGAATTATTTTTATTAGATTATTTCAACAATTTAGTTCGAGATTCTTGGAATAGATGTCGTTAAAGTGTACACATTCTCGGCGTGAAAACAAAAAAAGTGAATATGTGCCGAGTTGGAACGTGAACTAGCTGACCTGGACCTGAGCTGCCCTATGGTGGTATGGGACCGGGTCCCTGTGGGACTTATTATGATTGCCCCTATCGTTGTTGGTCCTACGGAATTTAAATAAACTCTGTAAAGAAAAGCCCTTTATTCAATTGGTGTCAAGTATAACAAGGTATACATACCTATATGCCTGTTTTTAACACGCTTCTCTCCTGTGCTTCTCATGTTTTCATTAAGAGATAATTGCACAAAAACTAAATTTGTGTGTCTCATATGATAATGCTTTTCCGGAAAATTAGTGACATCAGGTAATTTTCTCCATGTGTTCTTTGATGGACATCAAGGTAACTTTTTTTTCTAAAGTCATCTTGGTGGCCATGGTCACCAAGATGATAAGTATGCATGCCTCAGCAAAATTAATAAATTGGTTTGTTATTCAGATTCCTCGGCTGGAATATTTTTAGTAAAAATCAGGTATTTTTTGTGATGACTCGGGAAAAAAAGATTATTTTTTTGATTTCCATTTTTGTTTTTCCATAAAATAATTTTTTTTAATGATCCATATTTTTTTGCTGGTAGAGCTGGAGCTCTACTACTTAATTTCTATTATAAAATTGCAAACGTATTTTGGTGAATGCGAAAGTTTTCTGTTTTTATAATAATCGGGTTGTAAAGCAAAAGTATTTTTTTTTTTTGAGGAGCTATGATTCCCAAGGGGGTAGAGTGACTAATTTTCGGATTTGAGCTCCTCATGGACCCCAAATCGAAACCAAGAAGAATTGCACTGTTGCCAATTTTTTCTTTCTTTAATTATTTTTATTAGATTATTTCATTGAGGTAGAGTAGGGAAAGTGCCAAAGCCGTTTAAATTTCTTGTGCCGATTTTGATTCGCGCATCTATCTATCTCTCTCTAAAATTCCGTTCTAACGGTCTTATGCACTTCGAAATACACAAAGATAGCCACTCGGTCAGACAGAATTCCTGCTTCCCCCACTCTAATTCCTTGAAAACACATGTGAACTAAATTTTAGGTTAGTTTAAAAACCAAAGTCGAAGTAACTGCGCAAACTCAAATTTGCTAAACAAAGCTCCCTTGTCGGCACAGTTTGTCCACGCGCAGCCTGGTCGAATGGCACTCTCCCCTCTCTACCTCAATGGATTATTTGAGCAATTTAGTGCGAGATTCTTGGAATAGATGTCGTTAAAGTGTACACATTCTCGGCTTGAAAACAAAAAAAGTAAATATCTGCCGAGTTGGAGTGTGAAATCACTGACCTGGACCTGAGCTGCCTTACGGTGGTATGGGACCGGGCCCCTGTGGGACCTATAATGATTGCCCCCCCAATCGTTTGGTCCTGTGGAATTGAAATAAACATAAATTTTTGTGCGGAATGTAATGGAAAAGCCTTTCATTGATTTGGTTTGATGTATCGGTATTTTTTCACGCTTCTCTTGTTTTAATGGTATAAAAACAGTGTTTTTAAAATATCCTATCACTGAGATACGATTTTTTTTATAAAGAGCCAAATTGCACAAAAACTAAATTTGTGTCTCATACGATCATGCTTTTCCGGAAAATTAGTGACATCACAGAGAATTTTCTCCATGTGTTCTTTGGTGACCATCAAGATGACTTTTATTTGTAGTCATCTTTGTCATGGTCACCAAGATGACAAGCAAAACAAAATTAATAAATTGGTTTGTTATTCAGATTTCTCAGCTGGAATATTTTTAGTAAAAATCAGGTACTTTTTTTGTGATGACTCTCGAAAAAAAGATAATTTTTTTGATTTCGATTTTTGTTTTTCCATAAAATCATTTTTTTAAATGTTCCATATTTTTTTGTTGGCAGCGCTGCAGCGATACTACTTAATTTCTATTTTGGTGAATGCGAAAATTTTCTGTTTTTAAAATATTTAAAAGGCCAATTTTCCCCCTATAGGGAAAAACTTTTTTCCAAACGTATAGGGGGTCACCCCCTTTCCAAAAAGGAGATCCGGTTGTCAAGCAAAAGTCTTTTTTTTTGTGAGGAGCTATGATTCCCAAGGGGGTAGAGTGACTAATTTTCGGATTTGAGCTCCTCATGGACCCCCTAAATCGAACTCAAGAAGAATTGCACTGTTGCCATTTTTTATTCTTTTTTTAATTATTTTTATTAGATTATTTCAATGAACTAGAACTCTAGTTCATTGGATTATTTGAGCAATTTAGTTCGAGATTCTTGGAATAGATGTCGTTAAAGTGTACACATTCTCGGCGTGAAAACCAAAAAAGTAAATATCTGTCCAGTTCTAATATGAACTCGCCGACCTGGACCTGAGCTGCCTTACGGTGGTATGGGACCGGGCCCCTGTGGGACCTTTAATGATTGCCCCCTATCGTTTGGTCCTGCGGAATTTAAATAAACAAAATTTTTTGTGAGGATTGAAAAGTCCGGAAAAGCCGTTCATAGAATTGGTTTGAAGTATCCGTATTTTTTCACGCTCTCTTGTTTTAATGGTATAAAACACAGAACACAAAAAAAACAGTGTTTTTAAAACATCCGATCACTGAGATAAGATTTTTTTTTGTTAAAGAGCTAATTTGCATAAAAACTAAATTTGTGTCTCATATCCCAGACAGCACATGGTATCTTAAAGACGTCTTTTTTAGATCTTAATTATGTCTGGACGCCTAAAGACATAAAAAAGATATCTTATGGACTTCTTTTTAGGGATGTTTAATAGATATCTGATTATGATGTCTATAAGATGTCTTTTAAGTATCGGTACAAGACGTCTTAGCTTCGATACTCATAGCTAAAAATAAATTAACCACAATCAACTATTAAAAAAAAATACCATTTTTCCAAAAAAAAAATTTGAAAAAGAAAATAAAAAAAAATAAGTATTTTTTTTTAATTTTCTTTTTACGAAAAAGGAAAAAATAAATCAAAAAAGAAATTTTCAAAAAAAAATTCAAAAAATCAAATGACCGCTCATTCTAATTCTTATTACGCTTTTTATATTAATACGACCGCACCTAGCAACGTAAATGGGAGGGGGTATTATGTTGTAAAGTCGCCTGTTCAAGGCGTCAGTAAGGCGTCTTAAAAAAAGATGTCTTAAAGACGTTACCTTTTGTAACATACGACGTCGGTAAGATTTCTTTAAGATACATATACGGCGAAAACCGACCTTCTTAAGACGTCTTGAATGACGAGCTACGACATCTTTAAGATCTCTTTAAGTCATCTTTGTGCTCTCTGGGATGAATTGCTTTTCCGGAAAATCCATAGTCACCAAGATGACAAGCAACAAAATTAATAGATTGGTTTGTTATTCAGATTTCTCAGCTGGAATATTTTTATTAAAAATCAGGTGTTTTTTTGTGATGACTCGAGAAAAAATATTATTTTTTTGATTTCGATTTTTGTTTTTCCATAAATTCATTTTTTTAAATGATCCATATTTTTTTATTGGCAGCATGCAGCGATACTACTTAATTTCTATTATAAAATTGCAAACGTCCCAGACAGCACATGATATCTTAAAGACGTATTTTTTAGATCTTAATTATGTCTGGACGCCTAAAGATATGAAAAGGATATCTTATGGACTTCTTTTTAGGGATGTTTAAAAGATATCTGATTATGATGTCTTTTAAGTATCGGTACAAGACGTCTTAACTTCTATACTCATCGCTAAAACTAAATTAACCACAATCAACTATTAAAAAAAAATACCATTTTTTTAAAGATATTTTTTTGAAAAACAAAAAATTAATTTTAATATTTTAATTTTCTTTTTACGAAAAATTAAAAAAAAATCGAAATAGAAATTAAAAAAAAAATGAAAAAAGATTTTTCTAAAAAAAAAATTAAAAAAAACATATTATAAAGATATTTTTTGACAAACAAATTACCTCTCATTCTAGGTCTTATTGCGCTTTTTATATCATTACGACCGTACCTAACAACGTAAATGGGAAGGGGTATTATGTTGTAAAGTCGCCTGTGCAAGCGTTAGTAAGGCGTCTTGAAAAAGATGTCTTAAAGACGTTACCTTTTGTAACATACGACGTCGTTAAGACGTCTTTAAGATGCATATACGGTGAAAACCGACGTTCTTAAGACGTCTTGAATGACGAGCTACGACATCTTTAAGATCTCTTTAAGTCATCTTTGTGCTGTCTGGGGTATTTTGGTGAATGTGAAAATTTTGTGTTTTTAAAATATTTAAAAGGCCTATTTTCCCCTATAGGTTTTCCAAAGAGGATACCGAGTTGTCAAGCAGTGGTCAATTTTTTTTTTAATAAGTATGATTCCCAAGGGGGTGGAGTGATTAATTTTCGGATTTAAGCTCCTCATGGACCCCAAATCGAACCCGAGAAGAATTGAGCTGTTGCCAATTTTTTTCTTTCTTTGGCATAATTTGGGATAACGCTCGGGATAACTTTATCCCAAGTTATGCCAAAACAAAAGAAAAAAAAATGGCAACAGCGCAATTCTTATTGGGTTCAATTTGGGTGTCCATGAGGAGCTCAAATCCGAAAAGTTATTAGTACAAAGTTGTTGAGAAAAAAATTCTCTACAAAAATGGTCCTCTGAAACTTTTCAATTATTGCACGTTGAGCTTGGACTAATTTTTAATCAGAAATGTAATCCCCTGATTAATTTAGGAGCAAAACGAAAAAAATCCTCAGGTGCTTTTCAAGAAAATTCGATTTTCATTTGTTTTTATATTTTTGATAGTGTATGTTTAATTTTTATTACGGATATCGAAAGAGTTTATTTTTTTAATCGATTTTGTAGAATATCTTTGTTTTTATTTTTATTTGTTTCTAAGATATTTGAAATCAGAATTGACAAAACTAATTTTTTAATTTTGTACTCATAACTTTTTCGAAAAATTACGAGGAATAAAGTTATATCCAAAATAAAAACTCACCCATTTAATCCAAGATGGCGGAATTTCCCAAGGTGGTGGGGTGACTAATTTTTGGATTTAAGCTCCTCTTGGACCCCCGAATCGAACCCAAAAAGAATTGCGCTATTGTCAATTTTTTTTTGTTTATTCCTAAAGTTACTATTTCTGAAATGTATTTTTTTAGCAAATCCGACAACTTTTTGTCCGCTATTTAGCTAGTTATCCATTAACTTTAGGAATAAACAAAAAAAAAATAAAAAAAATAGCGGACAAAATTTCAAAAAAGTAGTCGGATTAGCTAAAAAAATACATTTCCGAGGTTGTAAATTTATTAACCTAAAATGACGGATCCAATATTGTCAAAAAATTGCCGATTTGCTTAAAAATCGAAAGCCCCGTATCTTAACATTGAGCAAGGACACACTCTAGAAATTTCGTTGTATTTTTAATACTGAATGTATTTGTTAATACATATTTTTTATTTATATCGTCACCATTTGTATTTAATACTTTACTTGTGATATTAAATACTGCAATGTGTGTATTGTATACAAGATGTTGTCATACTAACAGAGACCGTGCTGGTACATTTGGATCCCCACCCAACATTTGTTTCTTAATATTGTAACATTTGGTAAATCATACCACAGTTATAGTTTGGTATACTTTAAGTTGTAGTTGTTATGTTATTGATCTAGTTTAAAGTATGTTACAGTATTTAGTAAAATAGCAATCGGTAAATAATACCAAAATTTTGATTAGTAATATATCTGTATTATAATACAGAGAAAAGTAAAAAAAGGATCGATTATTTTATCAGTGTGTAATTTTGTGTGGTTGCAATCTTTATATTATTACTAATCAAAATTTTGGTATTATTTACCGTTTGTTAATTTTTCTGAATAATGTAACATACTTTAAACTAGATCAGTAATATGTTGGCGATATAAATAACAAATATGTATTTACAAATAAAATTTAGTGTTAAAATTACAATGATATTTTCTTAGTGTAAAATAAAAATACACAATAACTACACTAAATATTATTTATTTATTTATTTATAATACATAATATTCTACACATACTTACAACATGAGTATTTACAAAAGAATGTTATCATAAATGATGATCAATGATAATTCCGAGGCGTAAACCCCTGACAAAATTTTGTAGGGTAAGGTCGCTATAATCTTACCACCTAATATATTTGTTTATATTTTGCGTAATTGGTTGCATTTTAGAGGTTGCTCTTTCTTTATTTTAAGTTAAAGTATAATCATTTTTGAACTTATTTTTTTTTATAAACTTCATAACATTTATAATCAATTTTTACATGTTTTGTTAAGGTCTGCAAACGGACCAAAGTATGATTTTCAAAATTTTAAAAGCGCTGCCTAAAATTAAACGAATAATCTAAATAGCTTATTATAATTCAAGGCACTAGATTTAAAATAAAAATTTAAATAAAAAATGACACGACCAGTCAAAAATTTGCAAGTGACACATGTTTGTTCTCAAAATTAGTTTTTGAATAGAAATATATAAAAATATACAGGGTGTTTCATTTAAAAATCAAAAGTTCGATTCATTTTCGCCGAAACCGCGAAAGTGCCAAAAAAATCCTAATTAAGTTAAGGTAGGTGAACCACCTTTCTGAAACACCCGGTATATAGCTGTACCAAATCTTATCGTACTCATAAAAATCTGAATCTTTATCTGGATATACACGATATATAAAAAAAATCATTGATCATCAATAATTTATTTACATTCACTACAGTTATTTGTTAATTATAATTATCATAATCACTGATAACAGGTCCACAACTTTTTTTTGGTTGCAGTGCTTTAGAAATGGTTTTTTCTACGACTGCTTTAGAATGTAAGCAAATACACACATTTTTTAAACACAGAATGAATCCATTCTAGCTCTAGATACGGTATGAATATTCCGTATCAAGTGTTAGAATGAGCACATGTAGTGCCATCTCTTGTTTATAAAAGTAAAGAAAACTGTAGCAAAATTAGCAAAAATATATATATTTTACCATGAAATATTGAATAATTTAATGCAATTTAAAGTTTTGCGTTAAAATTACATAAAATTTATTAGTTTTTCTTAAAATTTGAGCAGTTTTTTATCAATTTAGTTCAAAAAATTAAAACTGGTCCATCTATTGTTAAATATTTAAACCTGATATCTGTCACCACAATCTGACATAACCTTCAATTTTTGCATTATAATGTGTAAATATGTGCTAAAACTAAATAAAAATCTTTTTTAAGTACTGATTTGATAAAATTATTAAATAACATTAATTGCTTTATTAAAAAATATGTGTTTTGTTGAATTTGCAATGTCGATTCACAAAAAACATTGTTTTTAACCTTGTCCGCAGTTTAAAGCCATACAGTGTTTCATATTTGCAGTCGACGAAAAAGTTTAGTCTACAACACGTATGGAATAGTCATTCCGCGCTAGCGGGACCGTCATACTCGCCTGCCGGCTCGTATGACAAACTTTCCGCTCGCGTGGAATATTGTCCATTCCATACTAGTTATAGAATATACTATTCTAGTTGTATTTTTGGTCGTTTCTAAAAATTTTTGTCGATAGATCTCGACGCGCTGACTCTAAAAATATAGGCATATAATTTCAGATTAATATTTTAAAAAGTATGAGCGCAATAAAATTTTTAATTCGTGTTCAGCGACCAAAAATATACCTAGAAAATAATTTCTGCCCAATCAGCCAATGTACGTACGTCTTAAATACGTTTTATGACGTATCGTACGTCTTATGTACGTACGGTAAAGACTTATAGACATCTTAAAGACGTACTCAGTACCTACATTTTCCACCGGTTTTTACGTACTCTGCACGTACATTGCGGACGTAATTATGACATACTTAAGGCGTAAATATTACGTATGGATCACAAACACATTTTTGCTTGTATCTTGAAAACGCGAAGAGATACAAAAAAAAAAATAAAAAGTCCAAACCAAAAAAAAAATAACAAAAAAATTGATCCCCCTAGATATACACTCCGACATAAATCCATTTACAACAACTTGAGGACACCGGAAGTGAGGAAACCGGAAGTGGGGATGTTCCCAATGGGAATGTTCCCTAAGATGACTGGGGGAACTAGTTCCTCTAGGCTAAAACCTAGGCTAAAACCTAGGCTAAAACCTCCAGATCTATGGATAACCATACCAATCCGTAATGTGTATCGAATTAGCTGACTAGTAAGTTACTAGTAATATATCCTTATAACGACAACTGTCTTTTAATACTAGTATCTCAAGAAAGCGACTTTATTAATTTAAAAAGTTTTTTTAGTGGTAGGAAATAACATTTGGCGCCACCTACAGCATAACGCTGTAAAGTGCACTGAAATTGAAAAATTACACAAGCCTGTACTAAGTAGCATCTATAAAAAGTCACGTAATAACGTTAGAAATGTACGTATGCAAATGTACGTACATAGTTCATCTTTTATTGGTCATACGTAAATATGTCATAAAATGTACATATTTAAGACGTACTGTGCTGTTTGGGTGATCCACTGCAACCAAAAAACAAAAAATTGAGGTCCTGTGTAATTATCATTAATTAAAATTTATTCACATTCATTCACTCAAATCCTCCAAAAAAGGATTTTTAAATACAGGCTTAGACGGATGATACTGAAATAAAAAATTACAACCTGTTGCAACAGGTTGCATGCTTGCAAGCAAAAACCTTAAGGTATATTTTTTGGTAGATGTCGGCTACGTAAACCTTTATTTTATTTTATTTTATTTAACTTTTTACTGCTTGGAATTGTTTTCCATTTTTACCAAAGAACTTTTACCTCAAGAAGGAACATGATGAAATCTACCGTATGCTTTGTTTGAAGCGTGAACCAACTACGGTGAGGAGCTGGTGGGGAGTGACTATTTTTTACACTTAGTACCAGTAAAGAGAGAGAAAGAATGTGTAAACTCACAGTCTAATGTCGTAAAATGCCGATTGGAAACATACTTTGGATATTTTATTGTAAATTTTAAGAAACATTAGTTCTGTATGAGTTTTATATGAACTAGTAGTTTAATTTTAATAGATTTAAATATACTATATTATTAAACATAATTATAGTATACACAATAAAGTTTTTTACATTTTTAATTTAAGTATAATGATTTGAATTCATGATAAGGTGGAAATTACGTAACATCGCTACTAGGTAGCCTGAAAGTCGACTAGCGACATCTACATTTTACACCACAAAGCTGTATCGCGTTTCTGTTAGTAAATAAACAAACAAAAAGATGACACCTTCGTAAACATTGGTCTGAAGTTACTTCTTGAGGTAAAAGTTCTTTGATTTTTACAGAACCCCCCCATTCCAAACAAATCTGGCTAGGTGTGCCTGTTACTACACTCGCTTCAAACAATTTATAAATAAAATTTTATATATTTGTATGTTCCTATTTGTAAGTGTACCTATGTATTATGTTGGTATACCTACATAATACACTTACTACAGTGTGGTCCAGAAGTAAACCCCCCACCCTGCTAAACTTTTAAACAAGTTGAGTCGACTTCAAATTTAGAACAAGCAAATGAGATAAGTTAAGGTCTTAAGGTATTTTGGCATATATTTGATATTTTTAGCTTTTAAATTGTGATCAGGTGGGCATAGGGTCTTTTTTAATGAAAAGTTGGGTCGTGTGATACATCATTTTAAAGCAAATAAAATTCTCTATTTGACCATATGGTTTTTATTTTTTTTTTATTTTAAATCCCATTTTTCATTTTTTATTTTTTCTAAAAAATGCGATTTTTTGATATTTTTTTTGTAATCTTTATCACTAAAAATTAGGTTAAATAATATGTATAATTTGTCAATTTTTTTGTTTGTTTTTTTTTAAGAAATGTTGTCGAAAAGTCCTGTTTTGAACGTTATTGTAAACCTTAAAAAAAATCTTAAAATTAAAAATGGTCAAATAGAAAATGTTATGAGCTTGTTTCACATGTGTGCATGCGACCCCGCTTTCTATTTAAACAAAATCTTCCTTATGCCCCTGGCCCACATTTTAAAAGCTCAAAGTCCAAAAATTAAGAGGGGTGGGGGAAGGGGGTCACTTTCCGACCACTCTATATGTATAGTAGGTAGTTCAATCCAATTTATACTGTCTTGTGGGATAGTCTCTAGCTGTTGAGTAGGTATACTTAGTATACTTATAAGTAAAAAGTCTATATCGACTCTAGTCGATCTATACGAGACTATAGTAACAAGATTTTAAAATTTGTACTTAAAGGTTGGTTTAGCCAATAATTAACAAATAAACTAAGAATTTAAACAATGAAATTTCATTTGTCAAATTCTTCGTTATTTTAGTGTAAATTTTTGGGTAAACCAAACTTATTAGTTTAGGCTGGGTTTATGAAAGTGCAGGCAAATTTAGCTGACACGTAATAACCGTAGCAACTCCAACCAAAATCCAGAATTTGCTCTTAACTGAGACTTTATCTTTTAGATAAAGTTTTAACTGTACACTGATAAACTGGGCCTTAGTTAGTTAATTTATTTATTTTTAATAACTACACCTCTCAAATACGTATTTATTTTAACTAATTACAATTATTATACAATTATTATAATAATATAATAATAATAATTAGTGACGGGGTCGGCCCGTCACAACGCTGTCAGGCCGCCTTCGCCAAAATTTCGAGATGAAAAAGGACAATTAGGGACGGAAACTGTCGTCAATATTTAATAGTGACGATTAACAATTATTTTTTTTCAGTCCATATTATACAATGTTAAAGAGTTTTTTAGTCATCAACGAACGAGTTAACGATGAAGTTTGTTAGGTGGATTATTCTTTCCTTTTTAATCACAAACTTTTTATTTGTCGTCCCTAACAAAAATATGAAATTACGCACCTGGATAGACTGGTAAAAAATAAAGCAAACGCGATATGGCCAAGCTCATGTTAGCCGATGTTAGCTAACATAAAATAAACTAGAAAGGGTAAAAAAGTCTCAATTTTATTTGAGAGGGAGTTGGTGTTAACCAAAGAACTTTTACCTCAAGAAGGAGCATGATAAAATCTACCGTATGCTTTGTTTGAAGCGTGAACCAACTAAGGTGAGCGGCTGGTGGGGAGTGACTATTGTTTACACTTAGTACGCGTAAAGAGAGAGAAAGAGTGTGTAAACTCACAGTCTAATGTCGTAAAATGACTGACAGGGGTACAGTGTTGCCGATTGGAAACATATACTTTGGATATTTTATTGTAAATTTTAAGAAACATTAGTTCTGTATGAGTTTTATATGAACTAGTAGTTTAATTTTAATAGATTTAAATATACTATATTATTAAACATAATTATAGTATACACAATAAAGTTTTTTACATTTTTAATTTAAGTATAATGATTTGAATTCATGATAAGGCGGAAACTACGCAACATCGCTACTAGGTAGCCTGAAAGTCGACTAGCGACATCTACATTTTACACCACAAAGCTGATCGCGTTTCTGTTAGTAAATAAACAAACAAAAATATGACACCTTCATAAACATTGGTCTGAAATTACTTCTTGAGGTAAAAGTTCTTTGGTGTTAACGTAGCTTTTTGTAAATAAAATGGTTTAAACCGGTATACTATATATACCTAAAACTAAACCTTTAACAAAAATCTGCTACCTTTTTTTATCAGTTAATATTTCAAAAAGTGTATTATTGTACCCCAATAGCACAAATGTTCTAAAAATATTCTTAGATGTTTCTATGAATATTCTTTCCTTCTTAGAATATTCTTAGAAACAAAGCGTGCTATTAGGGTAATATATTGAAATGGTAAGCAAAAATAACTTTTGTAAGAAACGACCTTTGAGTGTCGCATATTTTTTTCCCATTTTGTACCTAACTTTTTGATTTTTTTTAAAATTATGTTTAACTTTTTGCCTTTATTTTTACTAAGAATTTATGATTGCAATAGTAGGAAAATTCCTCTTGCTTAAAAAAAGCAAAATATTATGGAACACCCTGTATATGGTCAAATTATTTCAGGAACTACAACTACTATTTTAAACCTTTGGCAGTCTTGTTCTTGAGTTGGTGCAGAAATAGGTTTTTATATTTTCAATTTAAATTTACTTTTATCAAGATTTTTATACGACGTTTCGTCTACTTGAAGCCATATTTAGGCACAATTACTTTATAATTACTCTGGAATTACTTATTATTTACTTAATCTTCCCTTAACTAATTCATTAAGTTTAATTTTTAAAATATGAACATTTACAAAATAACATAATTATTTCCTGCAATTTCATTACTGGACATCAGTACCATAACTATATAAGAAGTTGACAATTTTTTAACTCCAATTTTTAAACCGAAAAATATGTATTCATGCACCAAACTCAAATTTTAATAAAATTTTCATAAAATAAATTTAAATACATCTATCTCACAGCCACTCCATTAATTGTGACCACATTTCCATTTCTCCCTACCGGTTCGGGCTCGTAAGTACCACTGTCCCTCCCGGTCTCCTCGTAGGGAGCATCGTACAAATTTTCATCGTGAATATTTTCGTACATATTTGGAGGGGGCATTCCGGAGTGCTGCATGTAACCGTTACGGTCACTTAGGGTTGCGTAACTCATCACCGCCGCGTTACGGTCTTCTTTGCGTTCGGCGCCTTCTACGTTTTCCGTGTTTTTTACTGCAATCGGTTTGCGCCTGAAAAAAATTTGAATATTTAGGAAATGACTAGGACCGTGCCGTGATTTATGTTTAGTTCAAGATTAAAATTTAAAGCCCTTAGTAAGTTTGCGAGGTGGGTATTAAGGCCGAAGATCATACGGCCAAAAGCGAGGTTTGTAGTAGTGGCAGTAGGGACACTAGATCTAGGTCTTAAGTTAGCAAGGCGAAAGACAACTGTCGCCTTGCTAACTTAAGACCTAGATCTAGTGTCCCTAAGTGGCAGCACTGATTTCAGTGGCTCTCAAAGCGTAGCCAAGTATTTATACATTGAGATATATAACTGGTTGCTTATTACTATTCTCTAATTAATAAATATAATAAAATAATTGTTAAAATTTTTATAACAAAAAATTGTTAAAATACTCACGAATTTATTGGTAGTGTTTTTTTTAATGGGTGCGTTGGTTTACGTTAATAATGGTTTGGTAGTTTGCTGGTTTGGTGTTTTTTTTTTAATCGGAGGCCTTGGTTTACGTTAATAATAGTTTGGTTTGGTAGTTTGCTGGTTTGGTGTTTTTCTTTTTTTAATGGAAGGCATTTTTCAGATACGATATTTCTGAATTTAAAAGGCGATATATTTTAAGAATCAAATAGGATTATATTTAGCCTAAATAATTTAACTTTAGCCAATTAAATAATAAATGCTCGCCTGGTGTAACAATATGTATAAGAAATTTATTGTTTTAATCAAATATTGAGAACCTCTGGAGAATACAGTAGAGGGGGTAAAAGCATTTCTTCGGCCGTACAACTTTCGGCCGTATGATCCAGACTCGTAAGTTTGTCTCCCTCGCGAGGGTTAAAAACTTAATGACAATAAAAAAGTAGGTAGGAGTCGACTAACATTTTACTCTGTTATGCCCCCATTGCAGTTTCTCAGAGTGAATACTTACAGTTTTAAATAAATAATTCCTAATAATAACAGCAAGAACAGCACAACTCCTGCTCCAATGCCAATGTGGGTTCCCAAATTTGAAGTGTCTTGTGGTTCTCCAGTAGCCACTAAAAAAAATAATTTAATTTAAAAACAAGCTGAAACGAATAACCTTTCTAGAGTGGTGGTATTAGGTATATTTAAATCGCATTATATTCCGAATCTTTTTTTGGTATTTCGATTCCTTTAGGCATTGCTTTCCCATTTTGAAAATTTTCAAAATTTCGGACAGCCTTGTTTGTATTCGTGCAAAAAAAAATCAATTTTTTTTGTCATTTTTGCGTTTTATGACGTTATGTCAATATGAATCAATTTCGAGCAGTCGGTCGATCGGCCTGTCCGGGAAATCTTGTGTGCACGATAACTTAAGAATGCTTTGAGCTAGAGACTTGAAATTTGGCATACAGGTATGTTACCAAAAGTTCTCGCTTTGGATTGTTTTTGGTGAACATTGGGGTGCGGCAAGGAAGGCAAATTGTGAAAAATACATTTTTTTACAAAAAATTAAAATTGCTATATGCGAACGTTCGAGTATTACGTAACACAAATTGTACCAAAATTCATTCAATTCATACCCCGGTTCTCGCGTTATTATACAGGGTGTGTTTGAAATAGGGTCGGTGATTCTACATGATAAAATATGACAAAAAGTTCCTATAAACATATGTCTAAAAATGCGTCATAAGGGAGCTACGCCCCTTTGAAATTGGCTAAAAAAATCGGTTTTTATTTAATAACTCAGGAACCCTTTGAGATATATTAACGAGGTTTTGCACGTGAATTAATCCTAATAAGGCCCATCTTTTTATGTAATTTTCACGTACTTATTTAAACCAGGGGTGTGCGAAAAGGGGGCTCCTTATCAGTTTTTTGTCCCAAACTTTTTTCTGTGTAACTTTTTTGCAATTTTATTTTAAAAATATGATTCCTCAGGTCAAAATACATAAAAAAGGTACTCTTGTTGTAATACTGTAGGATTAACCGTTTTCGAGAAAAGTTAATTTGAAGGTGAAATTTCACTGTTTGAGGACGAAAAATTAAATACTAAAATGTCGAAAACCAAAATTTTAATGATGCAATGTTATTCTACATCAAAAGCTTAGAAAAAAAGTTTCCATACATGTAGGTCGAAAAAACGCTTTTAAAGCTACCATAGCCCTTTAAAAATGGTGCATATTTAGGAGACCATAGCTCCATTAGGATTCATTTTTGGAAGTACCTGTATATGAGATTTTTTTCTTAGTTTTTAATGTACATTCGCCCTGCATCATTAAAATTTTGGTTTTCAACATTTTAGTATTTAATTTTTCGTCCTCGAACCGTGGAATTTCACCTTCAAATGAATTTTTCTCGAAAACGATTAATCCTACAGTATTACAATAAGAGTACCTTTTTTATGTATTTTGACCTGGGGAATCATATTTCAAAAATAAAATTGCAAAAAAGTTACACAGAAAAAAGTTTGGGACAAAAAACTGATAAGCCCCCCCCCCGTTTCGCACACCCCTGGTTTAAATAAGTACGTGAAAATTACATACAAAGATGGGCCTTATTAGGATTAATTCACGTGCAAAACCTCGTTAATATATCTCAAAGGGTTCCTGAGTTATTAAATAAAAACCGATTTTTTTAGCCACTTTCAAAGGGGCGTAGCTCCCTTATGACGCATTTTTAGACATATGTTTATAGGAACTTTTTGTCATTTTTTATGATGTAAAACCATCTGTTAAAATTTCCGACCCTATTTCAAATACACCGTGTATGCTATAGAGATTTTATATTTTGGCTACCCCCCCTACCACATCCCCTATTTGGGGGGGTAGCCAAAATGTGAAATCTCTGCAGCCTTTAATAACGCGAGAAAGGTGCTATAAAGTGTACGAATTTTGGTACAATTAAAAGTATAATACTTGAACATTCCCTATAGGAGTTTTTAAGGTTGCTGAAATTAAATCTGATATTTTTTTTAACTCCACCTTCTCCGGGGTGAGGGGGTAAATATTTTTTAAAAATTTTTTGGGGTCCACAAATCTGAATCTGATAATAATTTTTTTCTAATTTCACCCCCTGCGGTGCGGGGGGTAGTTTTCGTGAACATTAGTATATTGGTGTTTTTGAGGTTGCCAAAAGTGAATCTGATAATAAAAAAATTCTAACTCCACACCCTGAGGGGCGGGGGCCTCACTGTGAAGTCAGCGAACTTCAGGGACTGTAGGACGTGAGCTCAGCTGCTACTTACCAGAATTTTTGGCCTTAGTAAGGGAATAAGGAGGCTGTAATATATGCAAGGGAAAACATAATTTTATTCTTTCAAATAATGAAAAAAATTATGTTCGAAATACTTGTTGATAACGGTATTTTTGTCTAGTTTGTGAGTTTAATTAATAATTATTGACGTAGTTTAGGCATTTGTATATTAAGCAATAATAATTTTAATTAATTTTATTAAACTAAATTTTGAACAGGATATTGAATTTGTTACATTAAACATGTCTTTAATTAAATGAAATAAAGTCATAATCACAAGGCTTTTCTGGTCAAAAGCTAACAGTACCGACTACAAGTACCCAATAACAGTCTGGAGGTTAAAATACCCTAATAATTAAGGTCCCTTTTGTATGACTATAAATAAATACATAAATACATCGGGCGTGGCTTAGTTAACTTTTTACATCAAGGATATTCGTCGACGAATATCTGTTAAAAAGACCTATCATGCTCTGATGTAAGTACATAGAAAAAACGGATTCCTTGAACCAAGAACACCTCTCTTTGGATATGTTCAAAGCCATATTCTCTTGTTTCAAGGCTGGCATTCTCTTAAACCAAAGTCGATATCCTTGAATAAATAGCGCGGATTTTTATTCCAAAACCCGTGCTCTTCATTCAAGGACATTGACTTTGGTTCAAGAAAATGCCAGCCTTGAAACAAGAGAATATGGCTTTGAACATATACAAAGACACGTGTCCTTGGTTCAAGGAATTCGTTTTTTCTATGTAAGTTTATTGTTCCTTAAGGAACAATAAACGAATTCGTTAAGGTATAACATGAACAGATAGTAATTACAATACATAATAATATAATCGATATTACAACGTATAACAAAAAAAAAAGAAATAAGTATTAAAAAACCATGCTCTGATGTCTCAGGCCCACTTGTAGAAACGAAGGAACAATTGTTAACTATTTATTTATGTCACTCTAGGAACACTAAGAATAAATATTTTGGTAGGCAATACGTTTTGCCCCAATAACTCATCCAGCTTCCAGAGAATTCTTTTCTGACTTATGTCAAAAGCATTATGTCTATTACTCCATCAGTCTATTTTCTAATAATCGTACCTACAGAGTGATATTGGTAGACTGCTGGCCCTCTTCAGCACAAAGAGTCAACTCTGTACGCTGATTAAGAAAACGGTTTTAGACTTTATTAACAAAAGGAATAACGTCATTAGATTGATATATGCTTGTGCACCATCTATTGCTAGATGTAGACAACTACTCACATTTCGCTCAGTCTGGAGACTTTGGATGGCAGCAATGGTACGATGAGTGAAAAATAGATTGATTGAATAATAAATTAATATTTTTATAGTTTTGTTTAAAATTAAAAAATTCTGACCTTATAGCATTATGTCTGTTGCAACTATAACGGCTTTTGATCTTACATCAAATTATGTTTACGCAAAAACACAATGGACCAGCAGGTCCGATTGTATAGTTACAGTTAATTTTTTATTTCTAGTCCATTCCTGATGATGATGATGATGATAATGCCAACTTAATGTATTATTTCAGAAACAGTGAAATTTTATAAGCTTATTTTAGCACGAAGTTAAGACCCAATAAATAAAAAATATATATTTTTTTAAACTTACTTTCACATCTGGGTTCCTCTCCTGACCAGTCACCGTTATCCATACATTTTCTTAGGTATGGTCCGATTCTTTCAAAGTTAGGTATACAATGGTATTCAATCGCACTGTTATACGTGGTACCATTCATAACTATAATTCTTCCATTTTCTATCGTACCCGGGTGCCCACAGTCGACAGCTGAAAAAAATACATATAAGATGAAAAATTAAATAATAATATCGACTTTTACATTTCGAAACGACGTAGGAATTTTCAAGGTTTTTATTTTAAAATTACATCCGATATGGCGTCGAAATTTTTAAATTTTAAATATTGTTTGCCGAAAATTAGGGAATAAGTATTGTTAAGTTCGATGAAACCAAATCCTATGTTAAAAATTGAAAATTAAAATGACTGATTTGACATAGCGCGTGCCAATTTTAAAATTTCTTCTGGAATTTTGAAATAAAAAACCTTGAAAATTCCTACAGTGCACCGCCGCGTATCTCGAAAAAATCAATTTTCGGTTCTTACCACAGATTTTTAGTATGAGATCTGTGGTTCTTACACTTTTAACTCTGTACATGATAAAGGGTAACATATACAAACTCCAATTAACTATTTCAATTAGTTAATAAGTTACGTTATATTCGAGTAATAAATTAAAGTTTTTATAAGTTACCAGGTATAAAGTCGATTAGTACAAGGAACCAAAAATTGAATTTTTAACTTCTGATCAAATCTGTTTTCCTTTTATTTTAAAAAACGTGCTCTGTATGCCTAATAATGAAAATAAAACAGCCAAAATGTTGGTGAATAAAAAGCCGTATTGAAATTTAATACGAACCTTAAGGTGGATTTAAACGAACTTTTTAGTCGTAATTTGGACAATACCAGACGATGACCACATTAAAACTTTCACGTGAACTTTTTTTTACCACTAGCAGGAAATATTTTCTACCTAATCGTGTCTTTAGCTCCTGGAACTCTCTAACTGAATCAACTATCTCCACCTCATCAGTAAATTCTTTTAAAAATCGTTATGATGGTAGACATCAAACTTTTATTTTATATTAAATGTTTCAATTTTTATATTTCATATTATCTATTTATATTTGTAATAGTACTTGGGCATAATAGGCATTAATGCCTCTGGAAAAAACAAACATGCATACATACAAATGTTCAAACACGTTAAAAACATAAACCTTCTTCCGCGTTGCTGTAGTCGGGTGAAAAATAGGTACTTACGAATACAAGATGGCGCATTTCCACTCCATGACCCCTTCTTTAAACATATCCTCGTAGAATTGCCTTGCATGTTATGCCCTCTGGGGCAGCTGTACTGCGCCACTCCTCCCACACTGTGGGTACTGATTTCAAAGTTCACTCCAGCTAATGAATCTGGGTCCCTGCACTGGATTTCCTTGCACTCTGGAGTATCCGAGCTCCAGGTTCCATTTTCCTGGCACAGACGTCTGGAAACACCGTCCAGCTCGAAATTGGGGTCGCAAGTGTAAAGGGCCAAAGCGCCATAGTATGTGACATTGGACGGCAAGTTTACCTTTCCGTTGGTGATTTTTGAGGGGTTTCCGCAGTCAACGTCTAGAAAAAGAAAGGAATTTTCATAAAATTACCTAGACAGTCCATCTCCCTCTAGTTGCCATCAGGGTGCTTTATGAATGTTTGCATTCAAAGGAAAGCCGCCTAGTGAGCCATTTTCATTTACATTGGCAGCAACTATTGCTGAAAACGCATTTTATTTACCACAATTTGCGTTTAACCGAAGATAAATATTTTAAAGTAGTCACTGACCTATCCAGCAAAACATTTTCTGAGCAACTGACGGACAACTATTTTTTTTATGGAAAGATATTAAAAAGAAACTATAACTATTAAAGGAATCTACTTTTTTTGTTCTCAAGGCGTTTGATTATCTGAAAAGTAAAGTAATATCTCGTGAAACTTACAAACACATTTGGGCAATTCTCCACTCCATTGTCCAGAATCTTCACAGGTTATTAGGGTCTCTCCTACAACTTTGTAGCCCCTTTCGCATTTGTATTTGGCTAGGGCTCCTATTTTATAAGTTTGGGCTTGCACGTTTGAGGTGTCCAGGGTGCGGATTAAAGTTCTTCCATACATTCTATCGTTTCCAGTTACAGAAAGAATGCCGTGATCTGCAAGAATTGGTTCTGGGCATCTGATTTCTGAAAGTGAGAAAAAATGTAGAAGCATAGACGTCCTTACAGGACCATACAAAAAAATCTGCGATAAGAATAGGAATAACCCTATGGTCTGTTTTTTTCAAGCAAGATAGTAAATTAAAAATCACACAGTAAATATTTTTACAGGTTTGAATAGTATATGTTTGTGTATAGAATATAGAATATATTCACTGTGCGATT
>OY294048.1:13606279-13675955 GCA_958510825.1 Brachypterus glaber | reverse complement strand
GAACCACAGGACTTAAAAAAACCTATGAAATGTACCTTTTATGGGTTATTGGACAATGAACGTGTTAAAATAAATTGTAGTAATTTCTGTTAAAACAGAAAATTGGATATCCTAAAAACAAGATGAATTATTTTTTTCTGTTCCTAAAATTATTTATTATCCAGTTTTTCTGATATGTTATAACATAACGTTATGTTAAATGTTAAAATAAAAATTTTATTTAATTGCCTTGTAAAAAAAAAACAAAAAAAGCGTGTTTTTCAAACTTTAAAAACAAGGTTAAACTTTCCCTTAAAAGCGATTTGTGGATATTTGTGTATGAGAAGTTTTTTTCGTAGTTTTAATGTAGAATTTCTCTGAGATATTGAAATTTTTATTGGTGCATTTTTAAGCTCCTGTTTTTGATGCTCAGAACGTAAAATTACCCCTTTCAATTTTCTCGAAAATGGATAGCCCTATAGTATTACATAAAGAGTACATTATTTATGTATTTTTAATTAAGGATTAATATTTTATTAAGAAAATGTCAAAAAACATTACGGATAAAAAAGTTTGAGGCAAAAAACTGATATCGCCCCCCATTTGGCACGTCCCTGGTTAAAATTACCAAACAAAAATTACATGAAATTATATTCTTTATCAATGTTAAGGCATGTGAAAAAATTAGTTACTGTGGTTTATGGGGTTCCAAAAATATTAAATAAAAAGGCCAACCTTTATAGGATTTTGTTTTGTATTTTTTAACGTAGAATCACCTCTTAAATTTCTCGAACTTATTTCTTAATAACCCTGAAATTGTAAAATTACATATGAAACTGCAAAATTACAAATTAGAAATTTTTTATAGTGTAGTTTCGAATATCAAATAAGTTATATGAAATTACTTATTGTAGTTGACCTATCTTTTACAGTGGATTTTATTTTAAAATATATTCATTGTTTAGTAATATAATAATAATAATATGTAAGTACCTACTTAAATAAATATGATTTGTTTTATCGACATTTAACCGTTTATTTTTACCTTTCGAATGTTGCTGGGAGTAACAAGATCATTTTCTGAATTATAACCTTATCCATATTTAGCTTGCAGTACCGAACTTTCCCTCCTTATACATAAGCCTACGTTTAATGATTTTATACAAATATTCATTAAATGTTTATTATATTTATATTTATTATACTAGGATGACATTGCGTTATTTGGGAATAGCTAAAGGGAAGTTAAATAAAATGGACAGTTATTAAGAGACAAAATGAAAATAAATAGAAAAAAGACAAAAGGCGATATCCGCGACGCGACGATCCAGGCATATTTTCGAAACGGGACGTTTTTGAATAAAATCCCGTGGGGGTATTTCTTAAACATCAGTAGGCTACACATAAAAAAATAGTCAGTCAAATCCGTGACCCATGCCGCCAGCCCTGCGTGGATTGGCGCGGATATCATCAACAGCGTTTTAAAGCTTAAATTGTAGGGTAACAGAGCAAAGAACTAACAATCAATAGATCAATTTAAATTTTTAGAAAGCAATATTACCAAAGATTCTAAATGCTCAATGGATATTACGAAAAGGATAGTGTAGCTTTTAATTCGAAGAAAAATTACTGTGCTCATTAAATAAAGATGTAAATAATAGGAAAAAACCCACATTACAGTTAGTCATCGTAGTTCCATCTACCGACTATTTACACCACTATACATCCATGCTCTATGTGGGGCTCCAACCCACAACACCGGGATCCGTAATCAAACGCGCTAACCATTGCGCCACCGGGATCGGCTTATATTGTAACAAATTATTATGAATGATATTCAAATTAGAGTCTTATTAGGTTTATTAGCCAACGGCCAATTTATTATTATCCAATTGGATATACTAGATGTAGAAAAATATAATTTAAAAGATATAGCAAAACTGTATTGAAATAAAATAGCCAAAAGTTTTGATAGAATTATTTAGCTACGGTTTTTATATTAGCAAAATCGATCAATCATGATATTGTTATTATATAATTTTGCATACAATAGAATCGATATCTCAATTTCTTTTATATTTTAATCATTTTATTATATATAAGTACTTATTTCTTCTATTACATTATTCCAAAAGAGATTAATTTCAAAGATCCCATTGTTATATGTAGATAGCTGTATCATAAAAAATTAAGAAAATTACAATCTTCAATATTATATATATAATATATAGATATCCGCGCCGCGGCTCGCTGATTCAGGCAGGGCTGAGGGTCACGGATGTGGTTGATTATTTTCTTTATGTGTAGCCCACCTATGTTAGATAAAAACCTCTATTTTTTCAAAAACACCCCTTACGAAAATATGATTTTTTTAATTTTTTTCAAAATTTTTAAATTTCTCGAAAATGTGATATTGACGTGCAATAACTCAAAAACTATTTAACCTAGAGAACTGAAGTTTTCCCCATTAAAAATTTCATATTTTCAAATGTTATCAAATTAGTTTTGACAGTTTTTTGTTTTTTCAAGATGGCGGAGAATATTTTAAGGCCATTTTTCTCAAGAACTTCATTTTTTATTTTTTTTTTTGAAAATGTGAGGATCAAGTACTAGTTATGGATACTGTTTATTGAAAAAAATATGATTTTTTAATGGCGAAAACCGCAGTTCTCTAGGTTAAATAGTTTTTGCACGTCAATGTACATTTTCGAGAAAATTAAAAATTTTGAAAAAAATTAAAAAAATCATATTTTCGAAACGGGGCGTGTTAAAAAAAATCCCGTGGACATCGATGGACTACACACAAAAAAATAATCAGCCAAATCCGTGACCCAAGCCCTCAGCTCTGCCTGAATCGGCGCGGGTATTATCAAATAGAATTTTGTTTAAATTTTTAAAACAGAGATCTTATATTTGTTTAATAAATTTACTAAAATTATTTGATAATATAATTTAACTTATTTTCACATTTTGATAGCAGTATTTATGTTATTTTTTAGGAAAATATATCATGGTCCATGAGTCATGGGGCTTTTTGTACAAAACTATGGTTAACAAAATAATTCATAAATAGCAAAAATTTTCGTTTTCTTGTTGGTACTTACATTCACAAGATGGTGCATCTGACTGCCATTTTCCTTCCCTGGTACATTTCTGTATTCTGGTACCATCTAGCCAATAGTCATCTCCACAAGAGTACTCGATCACACTGTCCACTGTGGTAGTACCATTTAGTAACTCATACTTTCCGTTGTCAATATTAGGGGGGGCGCCACAATCGACGTATTTACAGGATGGGGCTTTTCCGGACCAGTCTCCACCAAGCCCACAAGATAAAACCTAGAATATATTTATAAAATAGTTTAAATCCATAGAAAGAAAAATAGAGAACCAAAAGCCTGAAGATACACACCTAATAATTTCTGTTTCTATATTATTAAAACTAGATGAAACGTTGCAAGCACCCTGTCAAAACATCGGCATTATTGTACACTAGAGCCATCTAGTTTGCAAATTTCAAACTAGGTGTTTTGTTTGATTTTAAATTCTGTAACTTTAAAACATTATATTCTAGCAAAAAACTGTATATAACATTTTTATAGGGCTTAAAAAGAGCTTTTATTTAAAATATAATTTTTTGAAATCGGGTTATAAATATGTGAGATATGCTAAAAAAACCTTTTACTGCTTTAAACGCCAATATCTCGAAAACAATGCGTTTTAGGAAAACGTTATTTATAACATTTTTTTCCAATTTAAAATTATCTTTTATAAGTGCTAAATTAAACAAATACAATAATAATTGCCTTAATTATAAACAAAAAACGCTAAAAATAGGAGTTTTACCCTATTTTTACCCCCTTAACCCTCAAAATCTAATCAGCTCTTCTAAAAATACACACCTAATAATTGCTGTTTCTATATTAATAAAACTAGATGAAACGTTGCAAGCACCCTGTCAAAACATCGGCACTATTGTACACTAGAGCCATCTAGTTTGCAAATTTTAAACTAGGTGTTTTGTTTGATTTTAAATTCTGTATCAGCTCTTCGGAATACGATAAGAAACAATATGCAAAAACCGCAAGTCGATATCTCATGTAGAAATGGAGTTAGAGAGTTTACACCCAGACAGACGGACGCAAAAAATTTGTTTACGGATTTCGACTTAGAATGGTCTAAAACGTCGAGAAATGTGCAAAAAAGGTGGTCAAAGATTTTGACTTTTCGGCGAAGATTTCAATACATCGGCACTCTTAATAGCAATAAGTGCCGATGTAATAAATTAATAATCTGTAGATAAGAGAGCCTAGATAATATCATTTTGACATTTAGCAGATGTTATGTAGAAGAAATCATCTAGGTTTACTAGTAGAAACTAGATTTCTGGTAAAAATAGCGGAAACTGGAAGAATCAATCGATAAAAGATCTTTGCCCAAGATTCTTGGGACATTAGATTTAGTGTCTTTATAATATAGAGGTGCATCAGACAAGCTTTGGCAAGATGCTGATATTTTGAACTTATGATTTTCTACTACTTTAAAAAATTGCAGGAAGGTAAAAGTAATAGTATATTATGCACCTAGTATGCGAACTAAGTCTTTAGTGTTCAAGACTGAAGTTTTTTTGCTGACACGGAGTCGAGGCAAAAAATCAGTCGAGAACACTTAAGGCAGTTCGTATACGTGGTGCATATAATATTTTTTCTACTACCTAAAGCTAGTAACTCCAAAAATATTAGTTAAAAATATAGTTTAAAAATTATTTTGACATAGCTGTCAGTTTGACATTTAAGTTGAAAAAAGTTAGTAGTTGTCTTAAATTTTTTTCATTATTGACCGTCGTCAATAAACAATGCTTAACAACGTTCAATAATAAATTAGTTTACTGATTTTATTGGTTGCCAAGGTAAACAAGCCTTGACAACGGTAGATAATATGTAGCACTTAATTAGGTAGTAGAAAAAATAAATTTAATGTGTATTAGTATTATATACCTACTCTGAAATTTAAATAAGTATAGGATTTGTGACAGAAAATTAGAAGAATATTAATTCGAGAACCGACTGAAAATACAATTATCACTAGGATTCTTGCTCACACGATTACCCTTTTAATTTGTTAAGATCACCAGAATGCAATATATACTTACACCTTCTCCAAACAGGATATATCCAAACTGGCACGTATATGTAGCCGTATCACCAGCTCTGTGTCCAGAAACAGAGACAATTCCTCCATGAATTTCGGGAGGATCTGGACACCAGTCGAACAGACATTGAGGAGTTGAGTTTGTCCATTTTCCATCGTCGCCACATTTTCTGATTTCGTGACCGATTAGCGTGTAGTTCTCGTGGCAAGTGTAGAGAGCGCTGGCTCCATGGGTGGTACGTTTGTCCTGTAAATCCACGGTTCCATGGTCCAATTTTGGCAGTGTACCACAATCCACATCTGAGAAAAGAAGGAAATAGAATAACTTTTATCTCATCTAGATACGATAAAATCTCTGGTTTGAAATAATTTTTCGAAAAACCTAAAATTTTATTTTTTTTCAAAAATTTAATTTTTTCATACAAAACGCATTAAATTAAAAAAAAAACAGTTAAAAAAATGTGGATCTATCTGTACTTATATGACATCTTTTTATCCGCATATAAATTAAGAAGGAAACTCCGAAACTTGAATCAAAAATTGAGTTTAATCCATACATACCCTATTGTTTTGAAAAAATCCTCAGACAAACAATAAAGCTATGAGGAGCTAAGATTTTACAGAATAAAATAGATGAAAAAAATCTTTTTTCTAGAAAAAAATACCTCTATTAAAAGGATTAATCATTCCAATATTGAAAAAAATCTATTAAAAAATTTAGAAGTTTTAGAAGAAGCTACGTTAAAAAAAACATTAGTACAATCAATTTTAAACTCGTACTTTGCAAAGCTTAAGTTTTATGAGGGGATGACTTTATTAGAGAACTAAAATTTTTCAAGGTATAAATTTATAAAGGCGCCTTTTCACGGAGCAATTTATACGCAAGTTTGGTGCTATGCAAGTTTGCTGCCAGATATAGCATGAGGACAATAACACATTCATTTGCCTTTTCACGGAGCAAGTTATACGCAAGTTTGAGGCTATATATTGCAAATTAAACAATGCTGCCAACCAGACAATTTTGACGTGTCTCTGCATTTGTTGCCTTTTTTAAGGAAGCTTTTTAGTTAGACAGACCGGCCTCTTATTAATAATAATAATAATTATTAACAAGTTCAGTTGCTACTATATTAGTAGAAAGAAATCGATTTAGTAACTTTTTTCCAGGTTGGTACCACGAAAATAACTATAAATCTTGCATCAAAATCGTCGAGAAATAGAACTTGTTCTAAAAGCCACTTTACACGGAGCAATTTGTGCGCAAGTTTGATGCTATGCAAGTTTGTTGCAGGAAGTTTGAGGCCATTTTCGTGCCATCAAATTATTTAGAACATGTTCAATTTTTCGGCGATTTTCACGCAAGTTTTATGGTTATTTTCGTGGTACCAACCTGGAAAAAAACTACCAAATCATTTTCATTTTACTAATACAGTAGCAACTGCACATGTTAATAATTATTATTATTATTAATAATAGGTCGGTCTGTCTAACTAAAAATCTTCCTTAAAAAAGCAAATTCTAGGTTATGTTTTTGTCAACAAACGCAGAGACACGTCAAAATTGTCTGGTTGGCAGCACTGTTTACCTTGCAATATATAGCACCAAACTTGCGTACAACTTGCTCCGTGAAAAGACAAATCAATGTCCAATTGTCCTCATGCTATATCTGGCAGCAAACTTGCATAGCATCAAACTTGCGTACAAAGTGCTCCGTGTAAAGTGGTCTTTATAATTTGATGGCTCGAAAATAGCATCAAATTTGCCTGAAGGCATGCGCAGTTACTAAATCATTCTTGCAACAAAATTGCATAGCACCAAACTTGTATACAAATTTCTCCGTGAAAAGGCGCCTTTAAGGCTTAGGTTAAAACAAATAAAATTTTAGAAAATAGAGAAAATTAAAGGTAACGATACAAAATAAGGATAGGAAGACCATTAAATAATTTCAGTAAATATTTTTTACAACTTTAAGTGTAGGTGTAATTAAAAGTAAAAATATATGTTTTATTTACCACACATTGTTACATGCTCATTTAACTTCCTTGTTGAAGTCTACAATTTTATTATCCAACAGTATACTTCTTATATCCTTATTGTTATAAAAATGCATTCACACGTATCAAATTATTGATAATTTTAAAATAAAGTACAATCAATTTGATATTGATATTGGTAACACTAGGCAACAAATCGCAATTTTTTTTTGCCCTGATCTGAAAGTACATTTTTCTTACTAATTGAAGGGCGCAGAATCCCAATCTCTTCTTAGAAAAATTCCAGCACCTCACATTTTTGAGATACAAGTCCAGGAAATAATGACGTTTTTTTTTCATAATCTTTAAAAAAATAGTAGGATTTTGAAAATTTTAGCGTATATTGAAAAAAAATACGAGGAATTCAAAAATTTGAATATTCGGTGAAGAATACTTTTTTGCTTACTTTTAAATAAAGAATCGCCCCGCAGGATTAAAATTTTATTGGTGCTTTTTTTGTTCCTCATTCAATATGTCCATCTTTGAAGGGCCTGGCTCCCTTAGGGCTTATTTTGTTCCTTTCTTGGTTTTTCTTGTAGAATCATCTCCTTTATTTTACGGAAAACGACTGCAAACACCTTGTATAGTTGTTTCCCCCTTTGACCTCCTTAGTAAGAAGTCTTTACTTCAAGTGAATATATAGGATTTCTATTCATTTTAAAATTTTTCTTTTTTTTTATTTACTTACATTTACAAGTTGGTGCATTTCCCGACCAGAATCCCTCCTTTCCGCAGTTTCTAATTGCATCCCCCACTAGCATGTGACCTTCAGGACAATTGTATTCTATTTTCGCTCCTAAATTGTAGTTTGTTCCTTTTATAGTTGTGTTGACTTTTTTGTCCGGACTTCCGCAGGATGACGGTACTGGAAGTAAGAAAAACATTATATTAATTGAAGAGTAAAACTGCATAGAAACATGCTTAAGATAAAATGGTCAGATAGAGTTACAAACGAGAGCGTATGGGAGAGAATCGGGGAAAAGCTTGTCTTGTAAAACGGACTAGTCAGGAGAATTAAAAATTACTAAGACATAAGAGTTTATTTAAAAATATTCTGGAGTAGGGTTGGTTACTCTGAATCCTTAAAATAAAGGACATAGATCCCCTAAAAAAAAACTAAACCGCTTTTTTTTGGCAAAAGTCTTCCCTATTGCAGAATATCGTAAAATCAGGCAAAAAAACAACATACTACTTTTACAGCTTTGTATGCAAGACTGATACATAATAAAGTTATCCATGAACTGATAGCAAAGTGACCGACACAGGTGGGCAGAGCGCCGTCTATCTTTGCTTAAGCCTTAGCGCGCAGTTATGCGAAAATACAAATTAACTATTCGATTCAAATTGAAACATAAAAACTTTATTATTAATTATTAAGTGTTCTTTTTAGGTTTGATCTTTAATAAAAAACAGTTGTGACACGTGGACCTACAATAAATTATTATAAATAAATATTTCACATTTTTAAATCAGTCTTAAATTTAAAGGACATTTAGCGTCCTTTAAGGGTTTTATAAAGGACAAAGGATAAAAGTAGAAAATAAAGGACTGCCCTTTGAAATGAAGGACGGTTGGAGAGCGAGATGTTATTTAAACCTTGAAACAAGAAATTTTGCCAGGAATAATTTTTATGTGCAAAAAGTGCACTTGAGGCACATTCAACCTATGGTTTCTGCTACTTTTGTTTGTTTTAAGAAAGATTAATTTTTTTTTCGTATTAACAGCAACAAATAATGTACAACTATGTTTCTTACCCCATCTTCTAGGACTTGCATGGTACGCCACTGCAACTGTTCATCAAATTCTTAAAGTCTTTCTTATTGCCGCAGTTTTAATGAATATTTTCTTTTTTACTTTTTTATTTCTGGTTTAGGAGATATTAGAATTTTCGTGAAAGTTGTCATTTTTTCAGAAATCTCAAAAAGTACTAAATCAGCAGAGTTTTTATTTGAAGCTCATGTCTTTTACTTCTTCTTCTACGCTCATGTCTTTTACTTCTTCTTTTGCAGTTTCTTCATCCCGGGGCAACTTTTTATTGCCGTCTGACGGAGGCTTTCGCAGAATTGCCGCCGGACGGAGTGACCCTATTTTTTCTTCTACTCAATTTTTTAGGTGTCCGGAATTTAATGGGCGGCAGTGTATTTTTAGTGATATTTTATTTTATTATTATTTGAAGTTTATTTAATAAATGTAATAAAAAAAAGCATCTTTTAATATTATTGATGTTTGAAACTGCCCCTTGTCTTGGTTGAATCTGCCTCAATTTGGGGCAGATTCAACCATATTGCAGCTTGTCATTTAAACAGCAAAAAAAAATATTAATTACATATTATATAAAAATTTTAACTACAGTTATTTATAAACAAAGGTTACGACCATGGCAAAATTATTTTGAAATATTTATAATTTACAAAGATATGAATTTTTTACAAAAAAGTGGTTGAACCATCCCCCTCTTCCCCTATAATCTAATATAACGAATTTTAGTATGTAAGTATAGAATAGAATAGAATAGAATAGAATATCGTTTATTGTCTTTGGCTGATATAAAATACAGATAATGTCAATAGGTATTACAGTGGAAGTAAAATAAACATAAAATAAAAATAAATAAATAAACTAAAATTAATAAATAAATAAATAAACTAAAATTAATAAATAATAGAAAACACAGTATAGCGTTAAATTTAGACATAGAACATACCTAAAATATTTTAGAACAGTAAATCCGTAAATATAAAAAAACAAAAAAAGAATCCAAATATATATTATACATTATTTATCGGATTTTGCGAAAGTTTCAAATTCTGACAAACTGTAAAAGGATTTTTGAATAAGAAAAGATTTAAGTTGCCTTTTAAATGTTTTTGTAGGCATGTTTCTTAGGTGATTTGGCAGAAGATTGTAAAAATATTGCGCAGAATGAAAAGGAGATTTTTTATGCATGGTCAAACGAAATTTATTTATAACTAAAAGATTATTATGTCGTGTAGGATATGCATATAGTATATTCTATAACTAGTATGGAATAGGCAATATTCCGCGAGAGCGATAAGTTTGTCATACGAGCCGGTAGGCGAGTATCACGGTCCCGCGAGCGCGGAATGACTATTCCATAGGTGTTGAAGACTATACTTTTTGTTCGACTGCAAATATGAAACACTGTATGGCTTTAAACTGCGGACAAGGTTAAAAACAATGTTTTTTGTGACTCGACATTGTAAATGCAACAAAATACATATTTTTAAATAAAGCAATTAATGTTATTTAATAATTTTATCAAATCAGTACTTAAAAAAGATTTTTATTTAATTTTACTAAAATTATTTTAGCACATATTTACAAATTATAATGCAAAAATTGAAGGTTATGTCAGATTGTTGTGACAGATATCAGGTTTAAATATTTACCTATAGATGGAGCAGTTTTAATTTTTTGAACTAGATTGATAAAAAACTGTTTAAATATTAAGAAAAACTAATAAACTTAATGTAATTTTAACGCAAAACTTTAAATTGCATTAAATTATTCAAAGTTTCATGGTAAAATATATATATTTTCTAATTTTGCTACAGTTTTATTTACTTTTATAAACAAGAGATGGCACTACATGTGCTCATTCTAACACTTGATCCGGAATATTCATACCGTATCTAGAGCTAGAATGGATTCATTCTCTTTGAAACGTGTGTGTATTTGCTTACATTCTAAAGCAGTCATAGAAAAATATATTATCTACTGTATAGAGTTTAACTAATCTTGAAAAGGGAAAGTACATGTTCAAATTGCATATGAAATTGGAAGAATGAACTTTAAAATAGAAAAATTTTACTCAAATCGAACCACACCCTATCACGATTAATCGAGAACTCGCGATTTTTCCTTAAAATTTTGTTTTAAGATTTAATCTCGAATTTATTTAAGTAATCTGGATCTTACATTACATAACATAAAATAGCAATCTTTATAATGCCAAAATGATTCTAATTAAATTAGCTAGGATAAAATAATTAAATGTAAGTATCTATACATTTTATTACACATGTTTCTATCAATTATTAAAAGTTAGGGGACACCAGGGACTAGTAGGCCAAAACCCCGCGAAAAAAAAAACTTGCAAAAATATACCCCGCCATTTTATCATTCAAAACATTAACAAAATCATTTATACAAACAATAAGAATGAAAATTAATTCCATGAAAGCTGAGGAATTTGTGTAACGCGCTTCTTGTTTGCGCTGTAATTGATATCCGTGGTTTTTGCCAGTGGCTCTTTATGTTTACGAAGTTTCTGTTGGCGGGGTATACGCATAGTTTCTTCCGTGCCTGGTTTTTTTGCTAAAATGGAATTTCCATTAATAGCCCTTATATTTTCTTCTTGTTGACCTGTTATAGGTCAACTACACTATACTATATATAGTTCATCCTACAACCCTAAGACAAAAGTAAGAGCTACACTCTAAAAAAAGAAAGACAAAATGGCTACTCATCCGTACCTGTATCTACGCCGGGATTCTAATATAATTAGTAACATTCCGGTTGGAATGACTATCCAACTTTTCGCCCGCAAAACATAAACAAAAATTGTCGCTTTTAGAAACAATCGATAAAAAATTAATTTTGCCCCTGGTCTCCCCTACTCTTCTGTTCCTGAGACATCGAAGATCCAAATTTAGCTCGAAGAATAATGATCCATTGTTTAAGATTCAATATTTAAATTAAAGGTAGTATATAAAATATTGTTTTTGTTTTTGGCCATGAACTGTCATTTACAAAAATAAATCAATGAACTTGGTAAGATACTTTAAAGAAGAATTGTTATAAGTGTCTAGGAATTATTTTCCAATAAAAAATCCAGAGTCCAAGCATGCGCTGTCTCAGGAATTTCAAGTGATCTCGGTTATCAGTAATGGGACCCACATAATAAATTTATAATTAATAAAATTTATAAAAAAAGTTTTGTTTTTACAAAAAATTATTGACAAAGTTTAAATTTTATTTAAAAATATGGATTATAATAACGATTTGAAGCATTTTAAATTTAATGCTGTAAAATTGCTACACTCAGAGAAAAATCGTTGTAAAATCAAAAAAAAGTCGTATGATTTAAAAGAAAACCAATATGTTTTGGTTCGACAGTGTTTTTTGTTAATTTAAAAATATATTTTTTAATTTTATAAGCCATTGTAAAAATAAAAATATTCATTGCAATTTGAAAAATGTTTCCTTTTAAATCATTTATAGACTTGTTAATGATTTGAATATGAAAACTGGTTATTTTAGAAAGAATTATTCTTATATAGATATTTTAAAGAAAATAGTAAAGGAAAATATTATAATTTTATTAAGAAAACATTAAAATAAGAAAGCAAGGGACAATACCTTTACTTTAAGGTGAAAAACGTTTTAGTGTAAAAATTATTTTTTTTAAATTAATATTATTCATAACTAAAATGTAAAGTTTTTACTTTTAATATTTTGAAAGGAAATTTTTTTAAATCAAAATAATTTCTAATTGATTTTACAAGATGAGATTTTTCTGAGTGTATTTACACCTCGATTAAAACTATTTCTTATGCCATTTTTTTTTGCGTAGAATAACATCCATTAAAATTAATTAATTTCAATTTGTAATGGCAGTAAATTCTTTTCCAAAGGGGGCCATAGCAAAAAATCAATTTTTCTTTCGTTCCCATTAATAAATGATTTTGAAATTAAAATATTTATTTACATGAACTAAATATTTATTTGACTCAAATAAAATTTATAACTCACAAACAAATAATTTAATTGACCATATCCAAATAAATCTAAATTATCTTTTTTATCAACGGTTTAAATCAGTATTTTTTATGAATAGATACAAATTAAAAAAAAAATCCGTAAGGATTTTTGGTCATTAGTAAACTACCTTTATTAGGGTAAGTTTAAAGTTTTGGTATACTATATATACTACTGCTACTAGTACTAATACTACTAGTACTACTACTACTACTACTACCACTATTACTACTACTACTATTTTAGTAAGGACAGAAATTTTTAATTTTAAACAAAATTATAAAAATATTAATTTATTATTCCATCAATCTATTTTCTAATCATCGTACAGAGTGATATCGGTAGACTGACAGTTTCGGGCTGCTGGCCCTCTTCAGTACCAAGAGTCAACTCTGCACGCTGATTAAGAAAACGTTTTTAGACTTTACTCGCAAAAGGAATATAGCCATTAGATTGATGTAGACTTGTGCGCCATCTATTTCTAGATGCAGTCTACCAATATCACTCTGTACGATGATTAGAAAATAGATTGATGGAATAATAAATTAATATTTTCATAATTTTGTTTAAAATTAAAAATTTCTGTCCTTACTAATTTTACGTCTAACCACCCGTTAGTGGTACTATGTGCTTGAGACACACAAGTCTTCAACTTGCTACCATTCAAAGTCTCCAGATTAGGAGAGGTATGAGTAGTTGTCTACATCTAGAAATAGATGGCGCACAAGTCTACATCAATCTAATGGCTATATTCCTTTTGCGAGTAAAGTCTAAAAACGTTTTCTTAATCAGCGTGCAGAGTTGACTCTTGGTACTGTAGAGGGCCAGCAGCCCGAAACTGTCAGTCTACCAATATCACTCTGTACGATGATTAGAAAATAGATTGATGGAATAATAAATATACTACTATTTTGTTTTTTCCAAATTTTCTTGTTCAGAAGACTTTGTAAACCAAATTTATAAAACACTACAAGCTTTAAAATAAAAAATACTAAATTATACTATGGTCTGTTTCATCAAGCAAGATAGTAAATTAAAAACCGCACAGTGAATATTTTCAAAACAGATTCGAATATTGGATGTGCGAATATACTGCGTAGTTTATTTTATAAAACATAACTATATTCTATACACAAACATATAATATTCGAAGCTGTTGTAAAAATATTTACTGTGCTATTTATAATTTACTATCTTGCTTGAAAACCCAGACCATAGCTATTATTTATAAGTAGATAGCATCAGTTAGCTAGAGAAGAATATAGTGCTACTGGGTATTGTTATTTTCGTGCTTGACCTAGCATTGAACTCCTTTTTACAAATGTTAAAATACCTAACTTAAATAACCTAGGTACGCAAGTATATTTATTAAATTATATTGCAATATAAATAATATTGGTGAGTATAACTTAAAGTAACACAGGTTACAGCAATTCTTGCTATAAATTCTGTTTCTGTTTTTTTTTCGCTCTGATTTAAAATCTATTTTCTATGGGGCCGTTTGAGTTGAAGCTCGGAGCACAGTTCTATCTCTTTCTAATTCTTTGTTTGAAAAGAGATAGAACTATGCTCCGAGCGATCCTAGCTTTAACTCAAACGGCCCTTATGAGATCGAATGCTCTGTTTCATCAAGCAAGATAGTAAATTAAAAACCGCACAGTGAATATTTTCAAAACAGATTCGAATATTGGATGTGCGAATATACTGCGTAGTTTATTTTATAAAACATAACTATATTCTATACACAAACATATACTATTCGAACCTGTTGTAAAAATATTTACTGTGCGATTTTTAATTTACTATCTTGCTTGAAAAAACAGACCATAGTATTCCTCCTATTTATCTTCAAAACTTGACATCTTGGAATTGTTTTTGAAAGTTGATTTGCAAAAAAAGTACTTCAGTGACATTGAGTGTCCATTCTATTTCTTATGCAATAACAAGTCGAGTATCATACATTTTTTTTTACAACGCCATTATATAAAAACAGTGAAGTTGCCAGAGAACTTTTTATTATTTACATTTTTTTTATTTCGAGAAGCTAATTAAAACTTAGTAATATAGTCATACCACATTTATCCAGCACCCAAAGGAACCGGATCCAGAACCTTCGATTTGGAAATAGCTTAATTTTAATATACTTTAGGATATATATAAAATACAGCCGGGAGAAAACAATGAAATGAAAATAAAAATAAACATAATATGAAAATATAAAGAACTTTCACTTTCGGGTTTAGACCGTGTTAATGGATTTTCACTTTCCGACGTTTCGTCTCTTACTACTAGAGACATCTTCAGGGATTAATCTGAAACTAAGTTTCGAATCAACTTGTGTCACTATTTATGACGAGTTGTGGTTATTCACCCGTGACGAGGTTTTTCCTATCAAAGACTTCCATATTGCAGGTAAGTGGTAACCAGTGTCCCGATTGATATTGTTAGGATGCTTGATGATTTCTATCGATTCCCGTATCTTCCTAGGCATTTTTCTGTTTTCTGTTAATATTTGTTTTGTTTCAGACAAATTGATTTTATGACCTGTTTCATGTACATGTTCGGCTACTGCCGATAAGGAAATTTGTTTCTTTCTTATATTGCGCTCATGCTCTTGAAGTCTTGTAGAAATTTTTCTCTTAGTTTCACCTATGTAAACCGTACCACAGGAGCAGGGTATTTTATATACGCCTTCTGAACTCAGGGGTATTTTGTCTTTTGTTGAAGTCAAACATTGACCTAATTTTAGGTTGGACCGAAATATAGGCTTAATATTTGACTTCTTCAAAAGTTTACCTATTTTATCCGTGATACCGCTTACATAGGGAAGTATAACTTGTGTCTGTCTGTCATTGTCACTATTGTCCTGTTGTTTGGGTCTGGGATTTCTGTATTTGTATATGGTCTTATTAATGTCTTTTTTGGTATAACCGTTCATGGTCAAGGCTTTGGTTAGTTTAATTTTAATTTTATTATGAAAAGTACAAAAAATGAATCAATAGTCGAAAAGTCTTGATTCTTGATCAAGAGTTTCGACTCTCGAAGATGCGGCTTCCGCCTTGTCTTGATTTTTAAAACTTAATTTAAGTTTTTTATACTGTTTCATTTTTTTCTCGAAATAGAGAAAAGACAAGACGATTTATCTCGATTTCTCGATTCTTGTGAAACCCAAGTTTCGCCTCGCTTAAATTTAAAATAAAACTGGACCATACTAAAACGGTAGGCTATATTTTACTATGTATTACTTATTAAGCACTTATGCTATTTTAAACTTACTAATTCGAATTTTAACCTTGGTTTAAGCTATACAAAAAAGACAATAATTATTATACTAAAGAAATGACTCACGAATGTGGTCTAACGCGTGTTGTTTGACGTTGACCCAAATTGGTCAATACCTAGGTCAATAAAATTGACGGAAACGGTACAATTATCTACGGATAATCATATCACATGTATGTGATTATTATCGCCTCGAATTTCTTTTAATTGATGGTTATTTTCTATTTATTTATTTTAAAGTAGCACTTTCTTATTATAGGTTCCCACTGATTTGAATATTAATAAATTAAGTATTCTATATACCGTAATTTCACACAACTATAGTCCGGCCACACAACTATAGTCCAAGGCCCCCAGGGGGCAGGGGATAATAATTTTTAAATGTTTACAATTTCTTATGAAAGTTGGTGTATATGGGATATACAGCAACACGTTTTCAGTTTTTTTAAATACGCTTTTAAATATGGAATATAGGTGTGAAGCTGGACCATAGTTATGTGAATCTGGACTATTGTTGTGTGAAATTACGGTACATATTAATATCGTAAATCCCGTCGGGATTATCCCGATTAGGTAATAGTATATTACATACCGAGGTGGAAACTGTTTTATTTGCTGAGGGAAATTTAGCAAACCGAGGAGCGTAGCGTAGCTCCAAGGTTTGCTAATTCCCGAAGGATAAATAAAATGCTGAACCGAGGTTTGTATACTATTTTATTCACAACCATACCTGTTATATTTACAATCATTTGCCTTCTTTCCCACTTCAAAAACTGTTTGAATTTTGACGCCATATTAAAAATTTTAGTTGCAGTAAAGTTTGTTACGAATGTTGCTTTGAATATAGAATAATAAATAAAAATCAATAAAATAAACTTTGTTTTTTTGTTAATTAACAATCTTAAAACATTTATTTTCATACAGTATAAATTAAGTAATCATTTAAATGTTTTTATCTAAAAACTATGTAGTAGAAATGTCTACGTTACTTCGTTATTTTAGCGATAGAGGGCAGCACCTGTTTTTGTTTTTGAGTGAGTTTGTTTTGTTTTGTGATAGCAGACTTTTATTGAGACATGATTAAGTTAATAAATAAATAATTTGTTTATAGTTTTCCATGTGAAATACGAAAAAAAAATTAAATTTAAACACTAGCTAAACTTAATGACAATTTGATTATAGTAGGGATACACCAAAGAAATACGAAAAATGATTGGCCACCAAGGTAAATAATATTCTTGAATTTATCCTATTTTAAAACTATTTTTGGTTATTTTTTATATAAAGTTAGGTACCTTATACTGTAATGCATTTTTCTTTTTAAGTAAAATTTATCACATTTAACTAAAGTAGTTACTGTTTATTTTTCATAAATGCCAAAAAAATATAACTTAAATTTATATGTGTTATTTTATAAAAATAAATCATGAACAATGGAATAAATGCAATTTAAAACTGTTTTTTCATAAAATTTAGTCGATAAATTCAAGTTTTTGACAAGTGACATACGTAAAGTTAGCTACAAGAGCCTTCCCGGCCAAGGGAGGGAAATGAGGTGTTTTTAACTTTTTGGGAAGTGGAAGTTAATAATAATTCATTTTCCAACTTTTATGTATATATGTAATTAACCAATTACTAAATGGTTGTGAATAAATAAAAATAAAAATTTACATGAAAAAGTTGAAAAAATTGTATGTTAGTGATATATCCTTTGTACAGATTATGTACAATTTCATTTTTTTTAGCAATATCAGCAGATTCCTTTTAAAAGATAACGGTTTTCACAAATTAGGTTAGTTAGGCCGTCAATTTCAAATACTTGACAGGTGCCGGCCAGCATAAGTTCGATTCTCACTCGCGCCGATTACCTTTTTCAGTTAATGAATAATTGAAATTTGGCGAAGACGACAGGTGACACAGACACTCCCTATAAACTGGTTCGAAAGACAGTTAAAGCCGGTAGTTCCCTCTACAACTAGCCAGCAAAAGGCCTGGACTTAGGGTATGCTTAATTAAGTAGAATAAACGAGGTTAAACAAAAATTTAACGTAATGTAATAAACAGTAAAAGAAAATTTCACTTTAGTTCAGTTACACCACTAATATTTTATTATTTAATCTTTATAAATTTACAAATCGACCGATTTTTTTTTATTTTCGGATTTAAAATATCATGAAAAATCGAGAAAATGTGAAAACAATATGTTAAAATCTTGATAACTTTTGAACAGAATACGTGTTTAAAAAAATCTTTCTACAAAAGATTCAGGACCTTTGCAAAGGGACAAACGATTTTTGTGGAAGTTATCCATAAACATAAACATTCTTTCACATTAAAAAACTATTTTCAATTTCGTACAAAAATATTTTTAATAAAAAATATGTTTGCCATAGGACTATTAGTTTTAGACATATTTAGAGATTTTGCGACCCGCTTCGGCTTTTTATTCCACTTTTTATCTAAAATTTTGTCCTCAATTAACTTAAAACTAATAATTTTCTATAAAAACGCTTATTTTTCAATGAATTAGTTTTTTATTGGCCTTAAATACAGTATTTCACATAAAATAGCAGTCGATTAATAAAAAGTTTTTATTCTTGAATTTTTTTCCATACCATTGTTTGCAGTTTTGGCATATATAAATAGTTTTGAAGGATGTTTACACAATATATAAAAATAATTTAATAACCGACGATGCGTGACTTAATTTTTATTTAATTCTCAAGTAACTTTTCATAAATTAGGTATTTAAATAATTTGTGGAAAAGTAATATTTTTTAATTTTAACAATTATGTAACCCCTTCCAACTGTGTCACTCTTTCTCACTTCTGCTTTGAATCCCCCTTAAATATTTAAGAGTGACTTTACCGATAATAGTTATTTATTGTACTAGAGGGTAAAGTAAGATATTGTCCGTGAGAAAATTAACCTGCGAGGCGTCAGTCAAGCAGGTTAATTTTCGAGAGGGCAATATCGGTTTACCCATGAGTGCCATACAAGGTTTTATCCAATAAATAGCTTAGGAATTCATATTTTTGTTAAAAATTTTAATGACATTTACAAGAAAATAATTTGACAAGTGACAGTTGAGTGGGTAAAATAAATAATTATCCACTCAATAAAGTAAAAGCCACGCGGGGGTTAAGGGGTCTTAAGTATTATCTGTATGTATTGGATAAATTAATTTTGTTTAATAATGGACAAGTCTATTCCATACGTGTTGTAGACTATACTTTTTCTTCGACTGCAAATATGAAAACTGTATGGCTTTAAACTGCGGACAAGGTTAAAAACAATGTTTTTTGTGACTCGACATTATAAATGCAACAAAACACATATTTTTAAATAAAGCAATTAATGTTATTTAACAATTTTATTAAATCAGTGGTTAAAAATAAAAAAAATTATTTAATTTTAGCACATATTTACAAATTATAATGCAAAAATTGAAGGTTATGTCAGATTGGACTTTTGGAGCAGTTTTAATTTTTTGAACTAAATTGATAAAAAACTGGTCAAATATTAAGAAAAATTAATAAACTTTATGTAATTTAAATTGCATTAAATTAATCAATATTCCATGATAAAATATATATATTTTTGCTAATTTTGCTACAGTTTTCTTTACTTTTTTTATATTTATGTAATTATTTTATGTACCATTATTTTAGAATGTAAAAATATCAATTTGCTAATAAACGTTTACTTACTTACTTACTTTTATAAACAAGAGAGCCATACATGTGCTTATTCTAATACTTGATACGGAATATTCATACCATATCTAGAGCTAGAACGGATTCATTCTGTGTTTGAAAAGTGTGTGTATTTGCTTACATTCTAAAGCAGTCGTAGAAAAACCAAATTCCGGTTTAGGTTAAATTATAAAAAAAGTAACGTCAATTTTTATCCATATTCTTCCGCTCCCAGTGTTACTTTTCCGTTATCAAGTCTTGGACGATAATTAATTTGACAGCTGGATGGATAAGAATTCAAATATTTCCTTAATTTTAAATTCCATTAAATTTAATTAACTTATATTAAGTCTATTTGAATACAACTAAGTAACAGTAAAAACAAAATATTCTTGAATTATTCACAGGAAATATTGTTATGATATTAATTGTCGTTAGAATATACAAGGACAAATAATTATACTCGAAGAAGGTGTTATAAAAAGGACATTATCATTGAATGGATACCATTGTCATAAGCTTTTTATTAATGACCAAAAAAACATTAATTATACTTTCATGTATACGTTGACATAGAAATATTGTAGTAATTAAGTTGATTTTCTGTCAGACCCACTTTTTCAATTTTTTTACTGGATGTTCACATGAAAAAATATTGAAGAACATCATCTTTTATTAATAGGTACAAATTATAGGGCCGTACGGTCAATAGCAGCGTTTTCAAAATATTACATCAGGGTTGACGTGAAAATGCCGCTATGCGACAATGTCTCTTACTGCCCTTTACTTTAACAGGGTAGTATAGTATACATGGTGTCCCATTAACTTTTCTACAGGCATTATCTTAAAAACTCTAAGAGATATCAAAAATCTAAAAAGTAGTTCAATTAGATATTTTTAGTAAGCTTTCTGTTTATGTAATCGGTAAGGTTCTAAAACTCACCCCCTAACCCCCAGAAACACAAACTTTAAAATCTCAAATAGCAATATATATGTCCCATATATGGGTCATGTGATACATTATTTAAAAGGTATTTTAATTTTAATTAAACTTCAGTTTTAAAATCGGATAAGCCGTTCCGGAGATATCCATTAAAATAATTTCAAAAAATTAAAAAAAGTAATATTGAAAAAAATCTTATATTTAAAAAATAAAGGTAACTTAATTATGTTATTGGCCAAATTCTAACATTGACTACATCCATATGACATAAAATACTCGAAATTACCACCATTTTCAACTATGCACTGTTCAAATCGTGACAATTCATTTCTTCTGCAAGCTGCATATACCATATGGTATGGTACATATGTCAGGATTAGTAGTCTCACAAGCATTAGTAATGCGTGTCTTTAAGTCTTCTGGGACAGTTGGTTATGTTCGGTAAACTATTACTTCCTCATCTAGTGGCGTTAGGTCAGGAGAGCTTGGTGGCCAAGAAATTATTCCAATCCAATTTTTTGGAAAATTAGTATTTAAATGTTGAGTGACGGAATTAATACCATGAGGTAGAAACGTGATCAAGTGATGGCAGCATCCCTCCAACGAAAAAAAGTTGGTAATATGCATTTTTATTGTAAGATGCTTTACCGAGATAACCGTACTTTCCCCTAAAATTCAAGACAGCGGACAGGAGTGTTCCGATGCCACCCATTAGCCGGTGTGCATTTTTTGCAATTTCAACAAAGAAACTCCTGGTCATTTGACGAGAAATGGTCAAGAGATAAACTTATTTCTTGTTCCAAAAATCGGAACTCAACAATCAGCACGAGAAGTTCCGTTTCTAAACTCTCGAGAAACCCTACACATACATTTGACGATAAAGGCCCCGACTTGCAAAACCCGTGTAATAGTAACGGCTGTAACTAAAATTTTGATGAAATTTTGGACTTTTTTACCTTGTCTTGAAATCCTAAGAGTACCTTCTGGAATTCAATTCTAGCTAAAGACATGGGTGGGTCCAAACCCTTTATTTAAATAACCTTCGTGAGATATGCACATAAATACTATTATTTTTAATACAACTGAAGGTAGTTCCTTGTTGAAGGCACGATTGTCTTGATTACTAATTATAACACATACAAAAATAACTATTTTCCCTATAATTAACTAATAAATAAGATTTTTTTTGTTTTCTTGTATTGTGTGAGGTAAGAAATTTTATCATTAATAAATTCAAATCATAAAACAATGAGAAAAACAAGGTTGAATATTTTACAAGAAAATTTTCAATTATTCTGAATAAAAAATAGCATTTCAAAACATAATAATATTGTTTTTGTATAATTCTCACCGTTAGTATAATTTTTTTAATTCAATTTAAATGACTATAATATTCAATTTATTCACTTTCCTTTTTCAAGCTTAAAAATAATTAATTTTATCATTTTAAATATTGCAATTTGAAACACTTTTTCTTCTGATGAAAAGTAAGAAAAGGAAAAATTTCATTAATGAATTAATTACATTATTAAGGTTTCTAAAATTTAGCTAAATTTAGTTAAAATTTTTTAACGAATCAGACCTAACTTAGGGTTCGCACTTTAAATACGTATCTCTTTCTTTTTGTAATCTTAACCCTCCTCCATGTAACGCTTTGTAACGCTGATACTTAACCCGTATAAATTCATAACCCCCCCCCCCCCCCTTTTTTGTGACAAAACATTTGTTTTTATTTTTTTTTTAATAATAAAGAGCTCTATGTAACGCTACATCAGATTCAGCTCCCCACTCGTAACGTATCGCAACCCTAAGCATTACCCCCAAGTACATTACGTATTTTATCTGTGGTATAACCCCTTATTTAACTCAACCCAAAACTTTAACCTCTATATATTTATATTGTTTCAAAAACTTCAATTTTTATCTAAGTACTTAAGTACACATACTATATTTGCACAGTTTTTCCAAAAGGAGACAGAACCTCTCCACTAAGGGGTTTTAGCCCTTTTGTCTATTTTTTCAAGTCATTCCAGACCCAGGAAGGCTCAATAGCCCAATATTCCCTTTATTAACTAAGACTTGGCATTTATTTATTCATTATTTATTTATTTATTTATACTCGTTAGGGACCTTGTAGGTGTTTCATACCACGGAGTGTTCACATTAAAGGTTTCTTTGCGGAATTCTGCTTTGGGTGATTTGGGGGAAGGTTGTGGAGATTGATTTCACTACTTTTACTTAGAAATGTAACAAGCTGGGAGGAAAGTATTTTTTTTTTCAAACTAAAAGTGTAAACTGTTACTTTCAATGAGGGGTCACATTAGGGTGCCCCGAGTTTTGACTTTTTTTTTAATTTTAAAGGTCTTACCCCCCAAAGTTTGTCATTGGGGTCACCAGATTAGAAAATTTTACAGTACGTTTGTGTATTACGTATTATGTAAATGGCAATCTATTTCTGTTATCTAAGTTGTTCAACGAATGCAGATCATCTCCTGCCTATGATTAGTTTATGATAAGTTTGACAGATATTTTTTGATCATTTCTCATTAACAATTTTAGATAATCAGTTTTGAATGACACTTCAAATTGGTGGTGAATATGTTTCCATTCAACAATCTGTTAGCAAAAGTAATAATTTTGATGAGTTTTGGGACAGATTGTATAAGAAGAAATATTTACTTGTTTCTTAGATTATTATATTCTCGAGAAATAGCTCATACTCTATCTAAGGTCTTACTATTTATAGTAAAGTAAGATTAAAGTTAGGTTTTCTTTAAAGATGATCTTACTTAAGATTTAGTGTTAAAAGGAACAATTGCTATTGCTATTATCAGAGTCAAAAAAAAGTAGGACATCGGTTTTTTAATGATGTAAATATACGTTTATTTCTCTTCTACTTCTAGTCATAAATCAGCTGCATTCAATGATGTCAATAGCAATTTTTATTGGTTTTCGCAATAGGTAACGCCGATTATCAATAAATGATGGTTCTTATATATAACCTCATATAATATACCCTGTCATATAATTAGCTCACCGTCAAGATGTTATCTAAGACAGCATAGCTTTACTTTTTCTTTGCGTCAAAATTACTGTCAAGCATGACACAACCTTATATTAAGAGTCCAATTTAAATGGTTAAAATATCGAAAATATGTAGGGTTAGTCCGTTGCATGTAAACAACGAACTTTTTTAACGAATTGTCAAATTTTGAAATAAAGTGGCGCAACGCATACGCCATGTTCAAATAATTCAAGTGAGTAAAAACAGGTGAACTGCCGATGGTCGCGACTACAAGCTCCAGGAGCAAGGGTAGTGATAAGCGGCTTAGTTGTGTGGAAGCTAGGTTGTTAGGATTTCAAAAAGACGTCAAAATTAATAAGTTGCTTACTATAAACTGAATTCTCAGTTGAATAGAAAGCAGCTATAATACGTGGTTAGAATGTAAAAGATACTCACAATGCTGGCAAATCCAGTGTAAATAGTCGAGATTGCATCCCACGTCATTCCACAACCACCCGCGCCCGCCATCAAGGACTACGCAGTTCTGCTCGCCGTTGTAGTTGTTGGGTTGATCTTTGCCCCAGGCTGGACGGGAAACAACATCTCCTGCAAGAAATATTAAAAATTTTAAAAGATTGAATTTTTCTTATAAAAAAAATAAAAAGTTTTTATAGCAAGACATGTTATCATACGACTAGAGCCTCTAGTCTAGAGCACTAGAGAGGCTATAGCCAACAGAGAGACTCAATGTTTACCAAAAACTATCCCAGCACAGAAAGGTGGTTTTCAGCTCAATAGAGTTTTTTGCGGCAATAAGCTTATTTGCAGTTCTTTTCGCCGTTATATTTATTTGGTTGATGCTTTTTAAATCATTTTGGCTTGGTCAATCCGAAAACAGCTTTGTTTTTAAATTCAGCAACCCAAAAATAAAAAACAAACTTTCTTATGTTTTAATATGCTTCTTGTTATATTTTTAAAAGTCAGCATGATAGAAAAAAAACGGACTTGGAAAAGAATTGAATTCAAAGATGCAAAATTAGAAAACAGTGATCAGTTTTGTGCTTTTAATTCTTTTTTTTTGGCCGCTATAAATTGGGCCGCGTTAAGCAGAAACCTACTAACCTACTACCTTGTGAGATGACAGTAAATTGTTGAACTTTTTCCCTAATAAGTTTGAAACTTTTTGACTAAATTAAACATTTGTTTCACTTGTTTATGTTTTTATCAGAACATGTACATGTAATAGAATGTCAATGTCAATGTCCGTATATATTTTTTAAATAGTTTATAAATTTGAAATTTTCTGTGTATTTTGTTGGAAGAGTAGAAAGGAAAGTTGTAGGCATGGGACGTTAGAAGCGAGGAATCTGTAGAAATGGAGGAGTTGCGAGGAACTAAGTTGAAGGATAAAAATTGTTTAAACGTTGTTAGCTGTAGAAGAATCAAGAAATATTTTATTACTTATTAATGTATTCATTGTAGAACAGAGTTTCATCGGCTATGCCGCTCACTTCTGTATATAATAATAATAATAATAAAAATAATAATAATAATAATAATAATAATTATAATAATAATAATAATAATAATAATAATAATAAAATATGTAATCTTTAATTCAATTCCTGTAAAAGATACTGGGTAAAATGTTCCGTAACCTACTGTCATCATACAATGTGGATTGGTAGGTTTGTTTCTGCTTAACGCGGCCCAATTATAATTATAAAATTATAAATAATTATTAACTATTAATATTATTTATGTAGTATTTATTTATTTGTTTATAAACAATTACTACTATAAAGTCTAAAAAATTCAATTCCCTTAACAAATAAATCTATGACCCACTTTCACGCTGACATTTAACTGGCAATTTTCGTTGCATAGTTAACATTTTCAATATTTCTTTTTCCTTCACAGAACGTGGTTAAATCAGACACGATACGATTTAAAGACCTACAAGCTATTTAAAGTCAGAAATAGAAATTATTTGCAGGAAACACAATTGTGTTTTTATTTTCATATGCATATGTTGATATTTATCATTTTCTAACTTTCGTTTGGACTTTTTCAATATGAAACAAAAGACGTCTACCCTATCTCTATCTCATTTTTGCTACAATTTCCAGCCAACCAAATAAATACTGTATTTGTTTTTCATACAACAAATACAGTATTTATTTGGTTGGCCGGAAAGTGTAGCACTGAGCGGCACGAACGAACATAGCTAATGTGAATCTGTAGAATAAGATAATTCTACTAAAATTTAGATGGCGCCAGTAATTTCTTTAATAAAAATAATATAGTTACACTTTCGCCCGGCCAAGTAAATATTGTATTTGTTCAACAAAGAACAAATACAGAATTTGTTTGGTTGGGTGGAAGTGGGAGTGTATGTATGTCTTCTATCCTTTTTGGGTAGAACTTTTGTCCCTGTCTAATCTAACGGGAGAAATCGCCATTATATCTCTTTTTTGCGTTTTATGACGTTTTATGTTGATATAAATCAATTTATATCCCTTGGCCTGCAGAATAACTGTGTATAACTGTAAAAGTTTGCCAATCTAGTAGCCCAATCTAAATGTTATATGTTTGACTCGGTAAGTTAAAAATAGATTTTTAGGTTACCTCATTTCACCACCTTTTTGGGGCTCCCAAAGGAAACGGATTCAGATCTTCGCCAGCTTAATTTAAATGTACTTTAAGAAATATATAAAATACCGCCGGGAGAAAATGAAAATAGCCACCAGCTCTTAGACTATAGGTTCACAATAGCCATTCGGGTAGGGGTCTTTACCTCGAAAAAATTTACCTCGCAAGCAATTACCTCGAAAATTTTTACCTCAGAAAAAATTACCTCGAACACCGTTACCTCGAAAAAATTTACCTCGAAAGCCCATTACCTCGCACGAAAATTACCTCGAAAGAAAATACCTCGAACGGCATTACCTCGCATAAATAAATTACCTCTAAAATACATAATCTTTTAAAAATGATAAAAAAAACTAAAACAAACAATTTTTTGTTTAGAAAAAGAAGGAAACTTTGACAGCAATAAATTTATTATTATTTATTAGTTATATAAAGCAATAATATTGATATATTATACAAAAAGAAAGTATTTGAAATCACAAATAATCAAAAAGCTACAGCAACATTTTTTATAAAAAAAAATAATTAACAATAATTATTATTTGTTTGCAAGCAATTTCACTATATTTTCCTTTCCAAAAAAACCTGTCTTTGTACACACGATCTTTATAATACACAAAGTTTTTATACACCGCTAATTTATCTTTCGAGAACTCTCGATATAGGTTAATCGATTCATTCTGAATTAGTTACTAAAACTAAAAGCTAATAAATGCCCGTAAATTAAAATTTAATCAATAAATGATAAAATATGAGCGAAATAACTACAATATACAATATTCGCAAAAAAACATATAAAATTAAAAAATCCCTTTTCGAGGTCAAAGCCGTTCGAGGTAAAATCTTTCGAGGTAATGTACTTTCGAGGTAACGACTTTTCGAGGTAATGTCCCTTCGAGGTAAATTTTTTCGAGGTAACGACTTTTCGAGGTAATGTCCCCTCGAGGTAATTTTTTTCGAGGTATTTTTTTCGAGGTATTTGCTTTCGAGGTAAATTTTTTCGAGGTAAAGACCGGCTCCCAGCCATTCAATACCAGTTTTGCGAAGCATGTTCTGCATCAATTCGTACAAATAATCAAATTCCTTTTAATGAAATTGTCCTAAATGGGAACATCCCAATTATTGAGCTCGTTAAAAAATACATTTTCAAAACAAATTGGTACCGAGTATTGCTCAAGATCGGTAACGAGAGTATTTTTTATGTTTTAAGTGGATATTACGTCAAACCGGATCGGCAATTTATTTAGGATGATCTCTTGATCTTTTAATGATGGGAACATTGATTTTTTCTTTACTTTTACGATTTAATTTTAGATTACGAAAACAAAACAAAAATAATGCTGCCAGCATAAACACTATTTTTCGTACGACCCAAAAAAAAATAAAATAATTTAAAATAAATATTATTTTCTGTAAATAAAGATAAATAAAATTATCATTATTTAAAATAATTAGATTGGTTAAAATTAAGTAACTATTAAAAAAGCACCAGAAAAATAAATAATTTAGCTGCAGTTTGGCTAAAATTATCGAATGCGTCAACCTTGATAAGTCAATTCAATTTACCTTGGTCTCTTTCGTTTGTTTTCTTAGATTAGGATGGTTAAAATTAGTAAGGTAGAACCTAGATAAAATACATTTTAGTCATTTTTGTATCAAACTTTAATTTGACAAACTTATTTTCCTATTTTTTTTTGTCAAATATCGCACAACCCACACCGTGATCTTTTAACGTTCCAGTTTTAATATAATAATTATTATTAATTTTTATTAATAACAAATATTCAGTACGTCTATAACTTATTATTTTAATAGTGTATATTTTAATATGAGAAGTTTCTGTTATTTAATTATAATATTTTATAATTAATCAATAAATAACTAGTATTTATTTTCATTGATTTTTATTTAATTTTTTATTAGATTTTTAAATTTTTATACTTTATATTTTTCTACGACTGCTTTAGAATGTAACCAAATACGCACACTTTTCAAACACAGAATGAATCCATTCTAGCTCTAGATACAGTATGAATATTTCGTATCAAGTGTTAGAATGAGCACATGTAGTACTAAAAAATTAAAACTGCTCCATCTATTGTTAAATATTTAAACCTGATATCTGTCACAACAATCTGACATAACCTTCAATTTTTGCATTATAATTTGTGAATATGTGCTAAAATTAAATAAAAATCTTTTTTAATTACTGATTTGATAAAAATTTTAAATAACATTAATTGCTTTATTTAAAAATATGTGTTTTGTTGCATTTGCAATGTCGAGTCACAAAAAACATTGTTTTTAACCTTGTCCGCAGTTTAAAGCCATACAGTGTTTCATATTAGCAGTCGAAGAAAAAGTATAGTCTACAACACGTATGGAATAGTCATTCCGCGCTCGCGGGACCGTCATACTCGCCTACCGGCTTGTATGACAAACTTGTCTATATATATTGTCTATTCCATACTAGTTATAGAATATACTATTCTGGTTGCTTCAACACGGAAAAAAAAATTATAGCTAGGAGCGCTATAACACACATACCAAGCAAATTATAATCGCTTATTATATAAATACAAGGTTTTCTCTTACAATTATGGCAGTCAGTGTAAAAATTTATATGAAATACTTTAATTGTTTAGTGAATAATAAAATATAACAAATAGTATGGCATTTATAGCTTAAATAGATTTAATTATTGTCCGTGCTAATAATTTTTATAATATAATAAAATTTCTGTAAATTTATAATAGTGCCTGTAATAAATATAATCGTGTCTGTAATATATATAATCGTTTCCAATTTATTTTTAACATTATTAGTTATTGTGTCCCTTATAATCTATAGCTTAAATCACTATAATTTGCCACTGTTACCAAATATCTTATAATGTATAGCGCAGAGCCCACTAATTTCTTTCCGTGAACCATAAATCTGATAAGGGCAAAAGGACAAATAGTTATACATACTTAAAATTTAAGTTGTGTTGTTGCCCTTACAATATTTCTGGTTGCAGTAACCAAAAAACTGGTTTGGACTTTTATGACTATTGATCTGGCTGCCTCAACCAGATATTTATTTTCATTGAATTACACCAGCGGATCAAACCATTTAAACTGAACTTCTCTTAATTGAAAATAATTTTTACAAGTGTTTAACATTTACTTTAAAGGTTGCTTTAACCAACATCAGCTGATTTTGCAATTATAAGTAATAATAAATTATGCATTTCATGTAATAAGGAACATTACTTTTCAAAATAATTTATTACATAGATGTAGGTAATTTTTGTCATAATAATTATAACATTTAAAATACTGTAGGTTTGCCAACGTTTTTGGAAAAGGAATAAAATTTTAACATTTCACCCCAACAATTTTATTGAAGAAAAAAAAACCTGAAAAGTTTCTAGAGCTCCCCGAGGCTTTTCCCTGATTTTGCTGACCAAAATTGGGATTTCCCTGACCCAAATTTAAATATATTTGGCTCAATATTTAAATGCAATCCGTACAAAAAAAAACCTTTTTTTCGTTTTATTTTAACTCTTATTGCCTACACAATTTTTTTTTTGTTTTTTGCATTTAAAAAATTTGAAACGTACCCAGAGAGACAGACGATATACTACTTAAAAAAATCTAAAATTATACCTCATAAATTTTAATAAATAACCCTTTTATTAAAAGATACCATTTTTCCATACGTTTTCAAAAAAAAATCTGAGTTTTCCAGACAGATTTTCAAATCCCTGACTTTTACATGACTTTCTTGACTGGACAACTGAATAATTGTAATAATGTTTTAAAAATTTTATAAACTTGATTATTAAAAATTTAAATTTTGATTGAGAGGCTTAGTACCATGGACTGGGCATTATTAGTCACCTCAAAAAAAATTGGTAAGTATACTCGGCGCATTATCTATCTGAGTAACAAATTGGATCAAGGAAGCTATGATTAGTGGTTTAAAATGACTTTTAGTAATATTTTTGTAGCCCATTGTGCTTTTGATAATTTTTAACATTTAGGTTAAATTGACTGTCATTTTACGTCTTACAAATAATAACAAAATCTGTTTAAAAAGTAAAACTTTGTTCAAAATTATAATAAAAGTAAGTTTTTGTTCATAAAGTGCTATTATAAACTTAAATTTAACATTACGTTAATAAAATTACGGACCAGTATTATTTTAACCAAAAAATTCTCTGTTATAGTGTTTACTTTAAAAATTTATAGAGCACTGCATTATATTACTTCATTTAAACAAAATGTTTATAGATTGATGCTTTAGTTTTCTTTTTAAAGCAAATTATTTGGATTTTTTTATAAATGTCAAAATAATGTCTTGATTGACAATAAATTTTAAACAAGATAAAAACCTTACATAAGGAACTAAATATATTCTGCCAACCAAATAACAAAAAACAAATGACCATAAACTCAGATAGGTAATGCGTGGAGTTTACCTTACTACCAAAATTTATTTTTAATACATGGTATTTAACTTATTAATGAATAAATTAGACTTTAAGTAAAAATATAAATTAATTCAAGGAGTTCTAAAACATACCGTTTACCCATTTCCAGGTTCTGGATGTCAATCCAGGTTCCTTCATTGCTCCTATCCAAACCAAATTTGTCTTCAGCATCGGTTTTCTTCGTTCCAGTTCAGCGTACAAGAAAGAAGTTTGTCCTGGTGTCATTCCGTGAACCAGGTCTCCGTTGTGACCTTGACAATATGCTCTGGCTTCCTGAAACGAACCCCCTCTGGACACGCCAAATTCGTAGCAAGTTCTGGCGAAAGCTGTAATTTGGGCATCTTCTGCTGCTGATTTTGGGGCACAACGGTCTACCGAAAATTCTGAAACATAAAGTACAACTTTTAGGAACTATATTACAACTACAAATATAAATATAGCGTAAATTATTGGACGTTTTTTAGAAATAGAATTTATTGTTGGCTGAGGATAACTTTTTTAAAGACTTGTCCAGTCCAAAGTCCAAACCAAAAAGGCTACAAGACCTAACAGATTATAACTCAGTCAGACCTAGGTTTCTAGGGGTAGTTCTTGACTCTCATGTCGAGTATATTGCCGGTGTGGCGGCTAAATACATTTATTTATTTAGAAATATTATTGACACTCTCTCTCTGTGGTTGTCACTGCCTACCACTCGCTGTTTATGTCCAGACTGAGTTATGCAATAACCTGTTTGGGTCATAGCTGCCATTGAGGGTAATTACTAGGTTAAATTATCAAGATGATGTTAGAGACAAATTCAGGTCGCATGGTTTTTTGACCCTCCCTTGTGTTTATATACTGGAGTGCACATGTGAGGCTCTGTTGAATTTGAAAGATCATAAAACCCATTCAGACATACACAACTACAATACAATACAATACAATACAATACAATACAATACAAGAAACAAAATTTTGGTCTAAACTACTATGGCCCTATATTTCTAAATAAAATACCGGCGAATTTGCAGTTGTTGCCTTTAAGAAGGTTTAAAACAAAACTCAAAACGGTGCTTATGAAAAAAGCCTACTATAATATCCAGGAGTTCTTGGATGACGGAAACATATTTTCCTAAATTTTTATTTCATGTGTAATTTATTATATTGTTAAATGTCAAGTATTGTCCAAACATATTGTATGTTTTCTTTAAAGTATATTTCTGACGAATGCAAAAATGTAAATATTTATTAGCATTAAATAAATTCTGGATTCTTGTACAAAAAACTAATAAAGCGCCCATATATTTCGTAAGACTCAAGGCTTGAGTCTCAAAGTCTAAAGTTACTGGGAGGCATAGCGTAGTGGCTAGCGCGTATGTATAGCAAGTCTACTATCGTGAGTTCGATTCTCACTGGTGCCGATTTGCCTTTTTCAGTTAATTAATAATTGAAATTTGGCGAAGGCGCTAAGTGATACGGACATTCCCTAGAAACTGGTTCGAAAGTCAGTATAAGCCGGTGGTTCCCTCTACTACTAGCACACACAAGTCCTGGACTTAGGGGATGCTTGATTAAGTAGAATAGTACGAGGTTAAACAAACAAACAAATAGTTACATAATATGATAGAACCTAAGTACTTCGCATAGATACATTGCTGTTTATAGGATTCTTTTTTCATGGTTTATGATATACACTCTTTAATATTTTGTTACTTCTGAATCTTCTTGTATAAGTTATTTTATTCTTCCATGGATCCAAATAACCTTGTTTTCACCGTGTTTCACTTGCAGGTAAAACAAATAGGCAGTTTATTTGGTATTGTCTGGAATACTCAAGCCAAATATATTGTATATTAAAAATAATTAATCAACTTCATTACCACAATAAAATGTTATAATTATTATCATTAACAATGATAGAGCTCGAGCCAAGTTAAAAAAAAATATTTTTTACATAGAATCTCTCCTTAAAACTTTGTAACTTATTTCCGAACCATCCTGTATAAGTTATTTTATTCTTCCATGGATCCAAATAGCTTTGTTTTCAACATGTTTTACTTGCAGATAACATTAAGTTAGCCTCTTATGACATACCCATGAACATTATTTATTTAATTCAGACATTCTTATGAGCTCAACAGACCGATTAAAATTTAAATAGTCTTTTGAAGCAACTAGGATCAAATACTACCTATAACAATGGACAAGAAGACTTTTTGCTTTAGATTTTACCAATTTTCGATGAATTCGAGTTTCAGAATCTTTCCATCATGACAAAATTTCTAGTATTTAAACATTGAGTTAAAAATATCAATTTTTGATCCTTTTCTACATATTTATTTTAAAACCAAGGAACTAATAACTCTTCTCTAGAATAGGCATTTAATTTGTAAAAACTGAAAAAAAAAACGTAGCCAACATATACATTTGTCCGTCTTACTCGCACAGCTTTGTTCTAACAAAGACAACAATAACAGTTACTGGTAATTGTTATTGTTCAGGCCTGAATATACCTACTATTTGTTTACAAACAAACCGAGATGTTGGCGATACTTTATATTAACGGTATGCGTATTCTAGAGAGAATAGTTGTTAGTTCGTTGTTCAAAACCCTTCGTGTTAAAAATATCTTAAAGATTCGAATTTAGAAACATATGGCCAGACTCTAGATGAAATCCAAAATTAGTAAAAGCAAATCCATTGAAATAAAATAATTATAAATTAGACATTGGCACAGGACCACAAAAAAAATTGTATTCCAGCTAAAATCTAACTTTAACCCATTTATTGTAATTTTATTATAGATTTTGTATTGTTAAGTTAAAATCGGTTGGGTTAATATTAAAAAAAAATATTCTGAAATTTTTTAAGGGTACAGGGTTAATCGGCCGACCCCGATTGTCTCTGACAAGGGTTAGAAAGTGACAATCAGCTGATTTTACATATCTGCTGTCAGAAAATATGTAAACGTCAAACCTAAAATTTACAAATTAATTTTAAGACAATTTTTGCATTTTTTGGATGCTTAGGTGTTAGGTCGTAGGAAAAATAGTAGTTTCAGTGCATTTCGAGTGCTTTTTTTAAATAAATAAGTAGGTACTCTCTTGCACTGAAAACTAGTTAACCTAGTTTATGTTCGCGTACTCGGTGCGTAATATACTATTTTCTATTTTGCGACTCTTATAAGCTCATAATCACACGCATTTTGCCTGTTCTTATAGGCCCATAAGGGCTCTCTGCTTTCTTTTTCGGTTCGATTGGCAACATACAAAAGCCTATCTCTTGACGTTTTGCGTGCAAATGTCAATGTCGATTTAAAGTTTATTTTTTTACAAAATTTTGTGTTATTTTTTACCGTGTTAAAATTGTGGACTGGATAATTTCAGTGAAAAAAGAAGAGATGACTGTAAAATATATCAAAATATCATTTGTTCTTAGAATTTTAAACACAGTGTAAACTGTAATGCCAACCCAAAACAAAAATCCCGAAATCAGTCATCAATTTAATTGTAAGTTTTTTAAATTTTAGAGCAAAATAGAAAAAATTGTATAAAGCACTCGTTTTATAACACGTTTTTAGCGCACTAGTACTTTAGAAAACTCGCCGCAAGTGGCACGTTTTCTAAACATGTACTCGTGCGATAAAAACGTATGTTATGAAACTAGTACTTTAATATACTATTAGATCGTAGGTGTTTCTCGCTAGAGGCCTCATATGGACTACAGTAAAAGTAAAAGAAGTAAAAGAACTGAAAGTGACAGTGTTAAAACGCAAAAGGCGTAACGGCTCACGATTCACAAATATCTGTTTAAATTCAGCGAAGGTAATTAATTGCTGGTTTGGATTTAATTCGCGTTTGATCCAAAAACCAGTAATGCATTACACCTCTATTGTTACAATCGATTTCGTGGAATAATTAAAATTAAGTACATGAGATTTTATACAAATGAGAAACTAAGTACATGACAATTTATACAAATGAGTACCATCCCAACTAGCATTTTTCGTAGCCGCTGAATAACCATTATATTACATGTAACAAGTTAAGTAATGACGACGAGTTACGGGAACGTTATAATAACAGTTACTTTTAAGTAACTACTAGGTAACATAGTCTATGTTATTATTTAAAAATACTAATAAAACGGGAATATAATAAGAGCGGCCATTACTTTCTTGTAACATATATGTAACTTAATCGGCAACTGTCGTTACGAAACAGTTACTATAGAGACCGTAGCTTTAGTTAAGATAATAAAAAATATAAGGTCAACCCTACTGAGATATGTACATCAATTAATTAAAGCAAATTCGAGTATATGGGTTAAAACGATGATTTAAAAACTTAATTTAATTAAGGAACTTTTTGTTGTTGATTTAATAATTTAAGAAAATATAAATAATTCTGTGCGCGGTGTTACCCTGTGCGCATTATTCACCCACTTTTCCCTAAACAGCAATCACGCTAGGCTTGCTCAGTAAAAGTACTTTCCGTTATTAAATATCAATATTATGAATTAATTTCCTGTTCCTGCAGTAATAAGTTACAGTTAATAATATTAATAAGTATAAGTACAATGTATTTTTTATAGACATTGCCTTACTTTCGATTTCTAAGCGCCATTCTAATTTGCAGTTGTTCAACGTAGTGTTCTTTCGTATTTCAAAGGAAAACTTTTCTCAACAGATATAACAAAAAATATCTTGTTTGTAGAGCTCGTGTTCAAAACCAATTATATCCATTATATCCATTTAACGTATTTGGTTTTGAACACGAGCTCCTCAACTAAGGCTGGTTTGAGGAAACTCTTTATCCCACCACACAGGATGATTTTGAAATAACTACACTCTTTACCCCAAAAGGGATCCCAAACTTATGATTTTTATTAAAAAACTTTAAAACCCTTTATGTTATAGCAACAAGGTATTGCATGTAGTCTGTACTTAATAAGATCAGCCAATAGCATTTACATGTAGTTACTTTAACCAGGGGCGTCCGAAAGGGTGTGGCATCAACACTTTTTTCCCCAACTTTTAAAAAAATAAAATAAAGTTCAAATAAATCTCAAAAAAAATGTCATATACATTTTTGAGCTACAACTATAACTCTTGGAGATACAGGCACAAACATAAAATAAAGAAAACTAGGTACCAAACCCTAAATGCTCGAGTATGATCGCAACTCACCAATTTATTTTAATTTAATTTACAGCCAACACTAATTTTGAATTTTACTGTAAACTGTAATAGAGTTTTGGTGCACTAGAACCTGCTCAACTGTAAAGCTGTGAAAAGTTAATAATAAACTGTGAGACTCTCTTTTGTTAAAATTAATTAAATTATTTATTTTAATGAAATTATTCATTGTTAATGTTAAATTAATTAAATGGTTTTTGTTTAGTTATGTGGATTTTAATGTTAAGAATAAGTATTGTTTATAGTTTTTTCTTGAGTAAATTAAACAATAATAAAAGTAAAAAATATAAGAAAAAGATTCTTGAACTTTATTAATCTTTATTTCCCTCGTGCGGCTGAACTTTTTAATTTTAATTAAAATTAAATTTAAATTAATTAAAATATTTCTTCAACTTTACTATACTGGAAATTCAATAAAACCTGCAGTTGCGAATATGTGGTAAAAGGCGAAGATCATACCAGTTCGGGTGCGACTCGAGTAATTTGGTCGAAGCTTCGCAAAGGCGGACCCCTTATACGAAAGCAGCAGAGGTATGAGTCACTGCAGGTTTTATTGAATTTCCAGTATGCTAGATACTGGATAATTGGGGCAGAGGATGCTGGCATATTCATGAACAGAACATGCACTTTGGCCGCCTCTTTGGACCCATTGTACTGCCTCTCTTTGGTTGTAACATCTAATCCCCTAACCATCCAACCCTTTGAATATATCTTAGTAAGGAATTAGGGGTGATGTTGCTTATACCGGCCATATCGAGCCAGTACTCTTTTAGCACGAACCCTCGTTTTGACGCTAACTCTGGGAGTGATAAAGCAGTGGAACACGCGTGTTCCATCGTTTCGTCTTCTATGTTGCATCCTCTGCAGAGTGGGCTATCCACAGTTCTCATTGCGTGGAGGTGCTTATTTAGTTTGCACTGTCCCGATATTGTTTGACACATGGATGTGTGGCTATGGAAAAAATATGAGGAATCTGTGAGCCTCTCACTTGCACGCACGCACGCTGCCCGTTCCGTGATACCTCGCCCTTTCGTCGGAGATTTCTTACCATCTGGAAGACTATATATTGGCTACAAATAGCCTTAAATTGGTTCTCTTAAGTTGCAGACAGAAGCGCGCCTTTCACAAGGAATGGGAAGGGCTGCTATAGTATGTCTGCAATTGTCAAAAGTGGTCCTACATGTTTACTATTCTAATAACTGATTATTTAATTTTAATACCTAATAAATTTCTTCTATACAACATTTTATAAGTGAAGTTTGTTTTTTTTTAATGTGTGCCTATTTACAAATACGACGTAACAACGTAAACGTAAAAAACGCAAGAAATGCAGTACGCTGATTGGTTCAATTTTAACTAACCTTGAAATTGAACTAATCAGCGTACTGCATTTCTTGCGTTCTTACGTTTACGTTTTTACGTCGTATTTGTAATTACGGTTTAAGGGGAGTGCTTAGTTGTGCAGAAGTTAGGTTAAGTTAGATTAAAGAAAGTCAAAATTAGTAAGGCGGCTTACTGTAGTCCATTTAATGAGAGAATACGACTCTGACGTCACAGCGTGTAAACTAAATAGCACTCTGTAGGGTAATTGGCATTTATTTCTTGATAAATATTTTTTTTAGATATACATATTCTATATAAAAAATATGTATTAAGTTTTAGCAAATAAATACCAATTTCCCTACAGAGTGCTATTTAGTTTACGCGCTGTGACGTTGTATTCTCTCATTAAATAGAGTATATAAACTTACTTCCCAGTTGAATGGAAAGCAACTTATGTATGATGTGTCATTAAATAATTTTTCAGGGTTAAACATCAACTTATATTAAAGATTTTTAAAAGATAGTGAGTATTTATCTTAGTTAAACGATCTGAATAATCACCGGGCACGATTTATTAATATTTTTCTACATTGTTGAATCTTATAAATAATAAATTATCTACTACTATTTTTTAATTGCTTAAACAATTAAACCTTTAAGTAGTTAGAAGATAAAAAAATCTTAAAAATTTTTAAGAATGGTTTATAAGCCATAAATGTTCATTGCCCAGTAATTCGAAAAGTCTGAACTGTTGGGCATGCGAGGATATGTGTGAAACAAGTGCTAACGAAAAACTTGGATACTACTGTTGCTACAATAAACCAAAATTGTACGTGATATCAATAAAAATGACATTGATTTTGCACCGATATTCGTTTTTAATTGTGCAAAAAAAAATTATTATATCAATGCTTGGTTGTCTAAATGTAAAATTTATTTAAATAATAAAATTCCTTAATTTCTACATAAAGGCAAGGAATTTTAAGTATCGATACAATAACACTGATCATCAGTGCATTTTTTTTTTCAGTTTGGTTATCGCCCAATTTTTTCACTCAAAAACTCCATAAAAAAAAATTAAACTGTGTGAAAAATTATAATAAGTTTCTTTAGTTTATACTTAATAAGTTTATAATAAGTATATACTTTTCCCTTTTTACTTACCTTGATGTTAGATAACACAATAATAATTTTTTTCTAAGAATTGCTTTACTTTGATGTGTTTTTTGTGAAAACCCTTTTATTATCCCAAAGAAATTCTTGTAGGAATCAGTTCAAAAATGAACTATTATTTCCTTTAAAAATAAGCAGGTTTCCACGAAATTGCTCCATTTAAATAGGAATGGATAAAATATATAATATACAATATCTCGCGATATCTAAATGTTTACTTAAAATTAATCACTACTTACCATCGGTTGTAAAAACTTCTACTTCACATAAAGATAATGATCCCTCGACTCCAACCAGTTGTAGAAACACATACTGTCCAATAAGGGACCTGGCACAGGTGAAGGTTTTTGTCACACCTTCGTCTGAAAGAAACACAAGAGACCTTTAAATTCACAGCAACCTATGACACAAAGAGAAAACGAAATAACTATTTTTGTACCAAGACCTTGCAAGCACTTGCAAGGGCCTAAAGAGACAGTTTTTGGCCCGCGCGGTGCACGAAATTTGGCTTCTGGCTACGTATTCTTCACTTTCAGGGAGTAGAACAACTGATAGAACAACACTTGGAATATGAAGCATAGTGTGGAAACGAATAGAGTACGATCACAACCTCAGACTGGTTCTATCAGTCGTTCTACTCCCCGAACGAGAATAGGTGCCCTGCTCGGGCTACAATCACGTTAGGGCCAAAAGAACACTTACGGCAACAATATTTTTCTCTAAAGGCGGCTTTTCTCGGAGCAATTTGTAAGCAAGTTTGGTGCTATGCAAGTTTGCTGCCAGATATGGCATAAGGACAGTTGCACATTCATTTGCCTTTTCACGGAGCAAGTTGTACGCAAGTTTGACGCTATATATTGCAAGTTAAACAGTGCTGTCAACCAGACAATTTTGAAGTGTATCTGCGTTTGTTGATAAAAACATAACCTAGCATTCGCTTTTTTAAGGAAGTTTTTTAGTTAGACAGACCGACCTATTATTAATAATAATTATTATTAACAGGTGCAGTTGCTACTATATTAAATACCACGAAAATAACTTGGGTGAAAATCGTCGAAAAATAGAACTTGTTCTAATAATTTGATGGCTCGAAAATAGCATCAAAGTTGCCTGAAGGTATGCGCAGTGACTAAATCATTCTTGCAACAGAATTCCATAGCACCAAACTTGCGTACAAATTGCTCCGTGAAAAGCCTCCTTAAGCCGATCTAAAATATAAAAATACAATTTTAATTTTTCACCAACCCAGGTATTTTTAAAAATAACTTCGAATTATCCATGAGAAAAAACATTCGTAAGTGTGGCTTCTTAAATATCTTATTTATGAATATGAATATTTCTTAAAAATTAGTAATTTTATTATAAAAAATATTTTCCATAGGGCTTAAAGTACTTTATGGGCCTAGGGCCAAAATGTGGCACTTTTCGTCTGTGAAAACGGGCGTGAGTTGTCATTTAACCCCTGGTTGGACAAAAAAAACCTCTCTTTAAAAACTAATTATTCTTTGGTATGCTGATTACCAAAACCATTTTTATTTTTCCCATCACGCCCAGAGTCTCTGTTAAACTTAAAATTAACAAATTTTCTTTTATGAGTGCCAATAACTATTAATTTTGGGGATGATAATTTCGTAAAGAATTTACAATTTAGTAATATTTTATATTTTAAATTTAGTTTCCACAAAATTCTGACGTGAAATAAAAGTGATTTCAGCATGTCTAAAATTAAGGAATAATTCCTGAAATATGCCTGGTTCTAAAAGGGCCAATAAATTAGTTCAGCGGTATAACTCAAAATAGTGACATTTCATCACTGCAGTTCACCATGGTGAACGGGACCAATCAGGCTATCGAACGTTTACCGGCGATCGGGTCACCTGATTCAAGTGCCGTGATGTTATAACATCACATCATATGGAATGTGAACCTCTACCCTGGAATGTGATTTGTTGCCCAAACTTTTCTGAAATGTTTTATTTCCAGTTTTAAATCTTTGCTTGTAGAAGGTACCTTTGCATAAAAAACTATAATTTCAAATAAAAAGTTATAAGTGGGTCCATGGGGGTCATTTAAAATAATACCCTAAATATAAACTTTATTAAAAATGTTTAGAAATACATATAAATTGTATTATAAAATTAAGAAAAAACTTCAATGAATATAAATATTTTATTAGCCATCACGACTACTTAACTACACAAAAAATGTTAAATTTAATGGATTTTTAATCGCGAATCTAGTCACGAAGCGATAATTGTTTCAAAAAATAAAACAATTTAAGCTCAATAACTGTTAAAACTGTAAAATTTACAGCGCATGAATAAATATTGTTGCCAACAAAAGAATACCTTTCCTTGCAAGCCTATGTTCATAAAAACAACAAAAAATTTAAAACATTATAAAATATTTTAGTTTTCAAAGAATGAAACTTTTTCGAAAAATAAAAAGAAATAAACAAATAAAATAAAAAAAAATCTAAAAAATATATATTTTTTATATAAAATGTTCATATTTTATAACTAGTTAGAAGTGATCTATTTTTTTACAGTAAAAAAATGAGTTCATTGTTGTAAGCCGTAAAAAAAGTTAGTTAGCAAAACCACCACTGGCGGCAGCTCTCTTTGACTTTGATGACAGCCATACTTCAAACTTGTTTGTTTATTATGTAAACAGATGGTTGACTCGAGACTGTGCAAAAACCTTGTGTGAAATTGATTAAAAATGATTAAAGAAGAATATGTTTATACAACTACAAATCTCTCCGAAATTGCACCTACAAATCTCATCGAAATCACGAAAAGTGTACGATTTAGCCTACGAAAAAAAATTAAAATCAGCTAAGGAACGTTTAAGTTTATTTCGAAAGGGTTTTATTGGCCTATTTTAATAAAAAAAAAACATACATTATTACTGAATGAATTAAATTCAAAAATTAATATTTAAAAAAATATATATATAATGCTTGAAGAACAAATAGTATGTTTCACTCAGAGGAAAAGTGCTTTTTTTACTCGTCTGTAGTTTCCGTACTCCGCTTCGAGTCGTCCAACTTTCTTAAACGCATTCTATTGCATTATTTTGATTACTCGATATCGATTTAAAACAAAATTAAGAAATTGATCACCTCTAATATTATATTAGAATTCTATAGTATAGAGGCAAGAAGTTGTATAAGAAATCCAATCATTATTAAATTAATTTATTAATTAACTAAATATAAAATTTTCTAATTGAAACATTATTCACATGGGCTTTAATATTTAAATTGAAATAGAAAATGTCAATTTCTAATAATTACAATTATTGTAATTGCTCATTTCATATGGGAGAATTTCAGCATTAATTTAGCCGCTGTTAGTTATAATAATTAAATTAATAATTATAATAATTATGGGATATAAATTCTAATTGATATATTTTTTTAATTATTCAAGTATTTTATTAAGCAGGTACTTAATTATTATTCATTTTTATAATTTTGGGTTTAAAATTAGCCTTGAGGTAAAGATCTTTTATGTTTGCAGCAACGAACTAATAACTCTTCTTTCTAGAATACGCATACCGTTAAAATAAAGTATCGCCAACATCTCGGTTTGTTTGTAAACAAATAGTAGGTATATTCAGGCCTGAACAATAACAGTTACCAGTAACTGGTATTGTTTTCTCTGTTAGAACAAAGATGTGCGAGTAAGATAGACGAATGTTTATGTTGCCGACGTTTTTGTCAGTTTTAAAGAATGAAATGCCTATTCTAGAGAGAAGAGTTATTAGTTGGTTTGGTTTGCAGCAGTCATTTAGAACAGCTACCTGGAGGTAAAAGTGAATATATTGTAAAAAATAATAAAATAAACTAAATTTTCACTTAGAAAAAAGACCTTTTTGGGCCAACCAGATCTATAGTTAAATACTGAACAACCATTTTTTGGTTGCTGCAACTAGAAATCCGATAAGGGCAGCAACAAATTATTCCGCTTACCAAATCTTTAAAATCTTAGTTTTGTTCATAGTAACCACAACCAAGGCCGTATTGTATTTGCCTGCGGCGCTAGAATATTCTTGCATTTAAACGTTGGTACTACTAACTTAATAGACCTCTAATAAGTAACTATTAACTTACCTATAGTTCCGGGAAACCAGGCACATAGCGGATTCCTTTGCAAATCCGAACTGCTATTTCCCACCCGGATTTCCAGATCCTGCAGTGGCTGATGCCCACAGCAGCCTCTCGTCGTAACCCTAACCACTTTAACCGCGTAGGGCCTTAGTAAATCGACTTGCCACCAGGGGGAGGCTTCTTTTTGTGTCTCCGAACACCTTTTGCCGTCGTGTTCGGTGCTCTTTTCGCCGTCGTTGGCATTTAGGGCACTACCACCACGAACCGTCGTGGACTGGTTGGCCGGTTTTCTGTAAGCGATATTTGTACCTATAAAAAATATAGATATTTAACATTTTCTGAAAATAAATTGCTCAAAATATAAGAATATGAAGAAAAGTACAAATAAACAAAAAGTTAAAGTTAATATAGATATATAAAACGTAGTGAAAAAAATAAAGAAGTTAAAAAAGAATACAAAGAATATAAAGAAGCAAAAGCAGATAAAGAAGAATGTAAGGAAAAAGATAAATAAAAAGAAAAGGAAGAATATAAAGAAGAAAAAAAAAATATTAAAAAATATAAAAAAGAATGTAAAGAAGAAGATAAAGAATAAACAGAAGAAGATAAAGAAGAAAAAGAAAAAGCGAAGGAAGAATATCAAAAATAAGATAAAGAAGATAGAGGAAATAAAGAAGATAACGATTAATGTAAACAAGAAGATAAGGAAGAAAAAGAAGATAAGAAAAAATATAAACTAGAAGAAGAAAGATGGAGGTAAAAAAGAGATAAAAAAAGAAGATGAAAATAAAGAAAAAAAGAAAAAGTAAAGAAAGAATATTGAAAAAAAGATAAGGAAGAATATAAAGAAGAAGATAAATAAGAAGATAAATAAGAAGATAAATATAAAGGTAAAGAAGAAGATAAAAAAAATAAAGAGGAAGATAAAAAATATAAAGTAGAAAATAAAGAAGAAAAAGGAAAAGTAAGGAAATGATAAAGATGATAGATAAAGAAGAATGTAAATAAAAAATAAAGAAGAAGAAAAGGAAGAATATAAAGTAGAAGATAAAAAGAAAAATCAAAGATAAAAAAGATAATATGTATGTCAAGAGGATTATAAAGAAGAAATAGAAGAAGATAAAGAAGAAGATAAATGTGAAGACAAAGAAGAAGGTAAAAAAGAATAAGATAAAGAAAAAAAATCTGAAAGAAGAATATCAAAAAGAAGAAAAAGAAGAATCTAAAGCAGAAAAAATAGAAGAATATAAAGAAGAAATTTAAGAAAAAGAAAATAAAGATAAATATAAAGTAGATTAAAACGAAAAAGAAAAAGAAAAAGATAAGGAAGAATATAAAAAAAAGATAAAGAAGACAAAGAAAAAGATAAAGAAGAAAATAAAGCTGATGATAAAGAAAAAGAAAGAAATAAGAAGATGAATGATTTAATAATTCATCTTCTTAAAAGTCTTTAGTAATACTAAAGACTTATTTAATTTTTTATTTGTTTTTTTCGATGGTAATAATTATTATTATGAACATTATAATTTTAGAGAATATTAATATAATTGAGAGTCCGAAATAAGCTTTTAAGCTTATAAAAGTACAAAAAAGCCTTTTCGGGATGCTCTGTTTATTACATGACACGGTGTAATGTAATAAATGTGTAATTTACACTACCACTACTAGAACAAAACGAGCTCTAAAAGGTCTTTATGTATTTGGACCAAAATACTAGTCATAGTAACAAGTGTCCCTTAATTTAGATCCACTAAAGTAACGGTTCTAAAGTATTTTATCAGATGTTAAAAAAACCTCTTTCACATAAAAATTTTAACTTTTAACTTTAAAAAATGAGGATAACAGTTCTAAACTGGCCATGAAAATTATAATTTCATTTATCAAAATATCTTGAAATAAAAGTTAAGCAGGTAAATTCTATTGTAATGTTGCACCTTACAATTTATTTAATAACAACCTTGGATATAAATTAAAAGGATTATTAAAAAAATAATTATGAGATATAATGGTCCAGATAATAACACAAATCTAACTGAGTGACAACTCAAGCATTGAAAACACTTACAGTTTTTTTCATACGTAAATCTAGCAATTATCGCGAAACACTGTAATAGTAGATTTCAGGTCGACTCGGAAACAAAACCATTTTCCAGGAGATCTGTATACTATTTTATTTGCAACTGTTTTTATTTAAATATAAAGTAATTTATACTATTTTTTTTGAAACCTAGATGTTTGAATTCAAATGAAGAAAATAATACTATAATACTTTGTCTTTTAGTTCTTTTCATATTTACCACAAGTCATTTTACAAGAAAAGCACAACCACTAAAGTTTTACATACGCGTAACCTGAAAAAACAACCACAAAAAACATTTGTTGATAGCTCACAAGGCACCGTTTATAACACGCAAAAAACAACCACAAAAAACATTTGTTGATAGATCACAAGGCACCGTTTAAAACATATATTAGATTATCCTTCTCAGGCCCAGTTTATCAGTGTACAGTTAAAACTTTATCTAAAAGATAAAGTCTCAGTTAAGAGCAAATTCTGGATTTTGGTTGGAGTTGCTATGGTTATTACGTGTCAGCTAAATTTAGCTTACATTGCTCTAGTTTGAGGTTTTTGTTTTTTTGCCTTTTTTTTTCGTGTTTTTCCATCAATATTTTTAGCGGTACCAAAAAATTCATGCGTCGTACTCTAAACCATAAAGAAAATAGTGGGGATGTACGCTGCTAATTTATTGGTTCGTCGATATCCGTAAAGGAAAAATGCTGATCCAAAAAAAATAGCAAAAAGAAACGCCCAAGAACCAAAGAATCATCACCTTTTTTTTCTTTAATTTCTTAATGAATTTATAAGATGCGTCAAATCCCTTTAGTATTACAAATTAAAAATCATAAATTTTAAAGTGGTAACTATAAAAAAATCCTATTTTGCTATTTAATTATCCAATATTTCACATTTTTATAACATTAGCAACTAATATAAACTTTTATCTTTCCGATTCAAATCAAATTTGATTTTTTTTTGACTTGGAATATAATTTTTAGTGACTGTGAAAATTGAAAATTAAAAACTGTTAATATCTCAAAATGGCCAAAATACAAGTTACCACTTCTGTGTGGTAGGCAGTGCCCTTATTTGAAGAGAAAAAAAAAATAGGAATCGATACCCTTGATATAAGAAATTATCTTTAAAGTTAAAAGCTTGGTTTGATCTAATGAAGGAACACGCGAAAATCGTTAGTATAACATCAATTTTTTGGTGGGAGATTTTTTTCGATCAATTTTTTTTTTGTGATCCTTTTCTGATTATAATATTTTTTTGTTCTTTTCTTGCCATGATTATTTTGAGCAATTTTTTGTTGGTCAAATTTAACTAGCACAGCTCACATCATGAGCTTTTTACTGTATAGTATAAGAACAAATATAAACTTACCACAGAAAGGCAGCTCACCCGCCCATTGGCCTGAAGGTGAACATGAAATGACTGTGTTACCGAAGGTTTCGTACCCCTCGTCGCATCGGTAGGTGGCTGTGGTTCCAGGTGCTAACCCTGGAGAACTTAGAGTCACTCGAGCATTTACAGGAATTGCGGGATGGCCACATTTGGTATCTGAAAAAAAACATGGAAGTTTATAATTCATATTGTATGACATACAATGTATGTACCAGGTACATTGTAACTAGAGCCATAATTTAAACATGTAATTTGTTATTGTAAATCAAACAACTTCAATCATTTGTAAATACCGAACGCGTTTACTTATGTGTTGTTGTATTTTATGCAATATAGTGGTTGGCGCATATACAATTATTAATTGTTGTATTCTATAACGTAATTACGCTATTGATTACGATAGAGTTCTATCAGTGTATCAAATAGAGTATTTTATTTGCTTAAAAATTATACATCACACGACTTACGACTTGATATTGATATGTAATGCTATGCATTTAATTAATACTATTCACAGTAAATGGTATATTGCATTTTCCCAAATACTTTTTTTATTTGCTTTTTGCGAAAAAACATCAAATTTTTTGAAAATTTTAAAAATTCAAAAAAAAAACTTTTCTCGAATTTTTCAATTTTTTTTTGAAAATAATATTTTTCAAAAGAGTTTAACCCCCATAAATTTTTTGTTCTTGGGGGATTACTTTTAAAACTGGTAGAATTGATCCTTATAATAAAAGTAATATTTCCTGAAAAGTTACGTTAATCGGATTTTTTTTCAGCTTTTTTCGATTTTTTTAAAAGTTTAACCCCTATAACTTTTCTGTTTTGGGGGGGATTACTTTCCAAAACAATAGGGATCTCTTCTCATAGAACTTTATTTTTCCTGAAAATTTCAAGTCGATCGGATTATTCGTTCTTGAGTTATCGTGTCCACAAAAAACGTGACATCAGACAGACAGACGGACAGACGGACAAAAGAAAACAAAAATTTCTTATTTTTTCATGAAACTAATTCGTATCCAAGAGTTTTTTTTCTAGGACGATTTTTGAAAATTTTGGAACATTCGAAACTACCGTATAATACTATCCTAGCACAGGCTCTGTGAATAGTATAATAATCAAAAGTCGATTCTTGATCAAAAGTTTTGACGACGTGACTTTTACACTCTTGTTTTTATTTTTCCTCAAAATCGAGATATGACAAATTTCTCAATTCTAGCGAAACCTTAATTGCAAGTGGTATGAAATCCGAAGCTTAATATCACGGCTTCTTTCATTAATTTTATCAATAATACCACAATTTGCGGACCACAAACACAATTGCTTATCCATAGATATACATTTTTTTCATATTTGGAAATAATTGTACAATAGTTTCTTTTATTTAAGTACTGACCCACTTCAAATTTCTATAACCAACCCGTTAGCAATTTAGAAAATATTATCTTTTATTTATTTCCAATTAGCAAAAACAATAACAGCACTAACTTTTAATTATGTTAATAAAAATAATTATGAAATATAAAAAAGTACACGGAGAAAATAACCGAATCAACTAGTAAATGAAATAGAGCTGCACCTGGCCGAAAAAACGATACAAAGGAAAAAAGCTGGATGCATTTCTTGCAAAAGTGTGTTGGTGGAGTTTAAAGGTATCCCAATATAAAGATGAAGGAATCAAAGACCTGGAGGACACCGGGTATGAAGAACACAGCGAAAGAAATTACTATCTAGCTCAGATGATGTAGACTCAGACCATGAATATGAACCACCAATGAGGAAATTGAGATCATCAAATCCATGGGCATCATCTTCAATGGATATCGACTAATAAGATCTTTTTTGCCTTTATTTTACATAGTTGACAACCTAAAATCTCAAATTTTCGATGTAAAATGAATTGAAAAATATTTATGTGATACGAAATAAACTTTAAAATAAAAGAAACAAGATATTTGTGGATGTGTTGTCGAGTTATGGGCCAAAAGGGTGAAAAAAATGGCCATGTTTCGACATTTTTGCTATTTCCAGGCACTGGATGCAGTTTTTTCGGGCCAGTTTGTTTTATTGTTTTACACTTTTTTTCTCGTAGTCTATAGCTATAATTGTACAAAAAGGCTGAAAACAGTACAGCAAAATTCCAAACGGTTTACAACATATAGCCGCGAGAAAAAGTACAATTTCTTTGAAAATCAAAATTACATGATACGATAAAATTCGAACCTGACCCAAACTACCAAAACCCCTGTGGGGTTTTTCTAGTTTTGATATGTACTTTCAGGAACAGCACTCCAAAAAGAGTTCGGAATTGTTGTACTGTGTTTTTTTATTAAAAAGTATCCTGGTTTTTCCAACCAGATCTGTTTTAGTGTATAGAACTAGGCTGAGCTGTTAGATACAAAAAAAATCCAAACACAAATCCAAGTACCTTAGTCTTACTCATTCTTGTTTTTTTTTCTCCACATGAATCAAAATTAAGACTAAAAACCCCGAGAAAAAGTCATGTTTTAGGATATAGAGTAAGTCACGGTTATTAATAAAAAATAAGTATAGAAATTTTCGCAAGAACGTTATACCCAAAAAAAGGGAGCTCAAGGTGTAGATTTTTTAAATTCTTTATTTACATTAATTACGTCGTTGCAACAACGCGTTGTGTGAAAAAAGTAAAATAAAGAGTTGTCCCCCTATAAATATAAATTTCATTTTTGTTATACACATGGTCCCAAAAAATAGTTACCACTTAAAATCAAAGAATCATTTTAAAATAAATCCCAATATTTTAACATTAAAATGCAAATTTATGTAATACTTGAACGTTCCCTTATGGCCACTTGCCATGACAACCAACTTTTGGCCGAACCAGTATAGTAATTATTGTGCTTATATTATATTTTCTTTGTAAAAAATTTGCGCTTCGCTAACCTTCCGTATCCATCTGATTTAAATTTATTTACTACATCCCCGGTCTGTGTATTAAATACCCGGTATTCAGGACTTCCTGTCAGGAAGCATCAACAAAAAATAAATTACAAGAAAAATTAAAATAATAACTAAGCTTATACCTTATAACGTTTAATAATATATTCATTATCAAATTATATCCCAAGACTGTCTTATACCTATAGTAATCCACACCACACCACCCCTAGCTAATTCTTTCATTGCCCTAAGAAATCAGTACCCTATATCCTTTGTTATTTGTGAGCAGAATTTCCCTTTTAGACCAGCTCACCTTTCTTCTCGTACGTACTCCCAGTAAGCTCTTCAAAATATTTTTAAGTAAAATTTCATGACTTTGTATGAAATTCATCATTTCAATGGTTAATTTGATCTTCGTATTATGGAAAGGGATCACCATTTATTACATTTTGTCTAACCTCGTACTATTCTACTTAATTAAGCATCCCCTAAGTCCAGGACTAGTAGTAGAGGGAACCACCGGCTTTAATTGACTTTCGAACCAATTTATAGGGAGTGTCCGCTTTACTTACATTGTGTACAGTTCCATATCACATATATAATTAAACAATTATCCCTTAAAAACACCAATTTTATTTTAATTGTTTTTCAACATCAAAGGCAAACTATTAAAAAAATAAACACAAGAATAGTGGGAATCTTTTTCAAAGGTTGCAAGCCTATGCTAAAAAACAGTATAGTGTGTTATTCTTTTAAAGCTGGGCAACAGATCTTTAAATAAAAGATTGTTTTTGACTAAAAACATTATAGTCTCGAATATGTATAAGCCTACAACTGTCATAATTCTGTTTGAACGGAAAACTGCTCTACAAGATTAAAGGGTACATAAAACATAAGAATGCGATGCCGTCATTGACTTACAAGATACATGGCGGCACATCAAGACAATCACGGCATCGAATTGCTATATTTTATTCATATGCGAGTCTGTAAATAGACACTTAGGATTGTTCGCAATGCTCTCTTTTGACTTTCAAAAAATTTATCAATGTCCTTGGACTGTCCCCAGAAAATTATACCATAACGTAAGTGACCTTGAAAATTTGAGAAGTAAACAATCTTAAGCGTATGCGCATCTAAACACATTTCCAACACACGGAGTGAGTAGCTTGTGACCTGACCACTGTGGTGTCCAGTTTTTTTCGCAGATGATCCACGTGTGAAACCCAATCAAGGTTTTCATCTACTTGAATGCCCAAAAATGTTTTGCCCATTAGAATAAATATATGTGTCTTTATTGTTAATGTACTAAAGTTTTAGGTGTTTACAAAAAAAATTTAATGCAGTAAGGGCCACTTGCACCGTTGATGGTTTAACTTTAAACTTGGATTAAATTGACGGCTGACCAATCAGAACGCAGCATTTTTAACTTAAACTCGGTTTAGCTAAGATAATCCCGTACCAAAACTTGGTGCAAGTGGCCCTAAAACATAAAGTGTCTTAACATGGCAATAATTGGGTCACCCACCTTACTTCATTTTAGAATATTTTTTCTCAGTGTGAATTTGTAAAAGTTTAAACTACTGTAAAATTTACAACGTAAATTATGCTTTTTTTAAACATTCATTTGTTTGATAAAACACCCACACCAAAAAATACCTACTTATCTAAATTGCATCATGATTATCCAATAATGGCCTAGATAGAGGATAATTTTACAGTAATTTTAATCTGTATGCCAGACATGTCCTTAGGCCCGTTAATCGAACAAACGTAAATGTTAAACAATTGTAAATAATCCTACTTACAAGATATATTACAATTCGTTACATATAAGTAGGTACCTACTTTTTATTGTTTATCATATTGTACCTACATGTGTTCTAGTATAGTATACAGGGTGTACAATAATGTTTTGACTTTTTGATTTTTGGGGCATAGGACTTTGGATCTGACTAAAATTGTTATCTAATTTTGCTGTGACGTTTCGACGATGGATTTTTGTTGTTTTCGAACAGAGAATTAAAACCAAAGATTAGTCATTGTCACGAACAGTAAAAACTCACATAAACAAAACATTATTTAAACAAATAAATAACAGTTAAAAAATTAAATTAAGACAGTGTACTTTTCTATACGCAGCAACCGAACCTACTAGCTGGATTTTTCGGTGTGGATATGCCCTGACACGCAGAACCCTTGTTAAAAACTTTAATAAAGTTCGCTTAATTAATTCTAGATGACCGGTTTTTTCAAGATATCTGTAACAGGTTCTTTATTCATAACAAAAAGTTATTGATACCTTGTTTAATAGTTAGCACCACAAATAATAAAAAATACGGTTCGTGCCATAAATGGGACGGTATGAGGGAAGGGGTTAAATATTACCCCAGGAGACGTATTCTTGAATTTCGGGGAGTAAAACGACTGATAGAACAACGCTTAGAATATGACTCATAGTGTTGAAACCAATAGAGTACGATCACAACCTAAGACTCGTTCTATCAGTCGTTCTACTCCCCGGTTTTGACGAATACAGGATAAGACAAGAAATCTCGATTCTCAAACCTATGCGTAGGTATATCCCAGCTTCATATGTGTTTAAAATTATAAGTAAACCGGTCTTGATACATTTTAAATATTTTTTCACACTATTATGAACTGTTTCTGTTATGGGAAATTTATAAATAAAAGTAATATCGTAAGGGTCAATGTATTTTCAAGTGAAAGTTTTGCAATAAGTAATCAATTTTAACTCAAGGATAATTTGGTTTTAATCTTTATGGATTTGCACAAACACGAAAATGTACTAAGTACCAATTGCTCTGCTATTATTAACACAAGTCAACATAAATTTTAGAGCAAAAATAAATATTGATAGCAAACCACGGTGTGTGGGAAAAACTTTTTTTACAAAAAAGAAAATGAATAGCATATTTTTCATCATTTTTGAATAGTAATATTAATTTTTTTCTCTAAAACGCTTCAAGTCTCCATCGATTTGACTGCTGAAGTCATAAATACATATTTTAAGGATAATCCTCTATTTTTTAAAAAATATTTAAAGGTGAGTTTTTTCAAAAAAAAAAAAAAAATGAAAAAAATATTTTTTTTATTTTATTTTTAATGTGTAATTGAAATATGCTGTCGAAATCTACGGCGCGAAACAGTGGCGAAATTGTTGTTGAAGTAATATTCGCACACACAAAACGAGCGCTCCTCTGCGCTGCATGGTGACTAAATTTCCCTGAACCAAACTATCGTTTAAGACTGACCCCTCCTACTAGAGCAACCAAATAAAAAAAAAACTTTTTGGACCACCATGTATCTCTGAAACCCTAGTAACGAACCTTTAGAGGAACTCCTTTCATATTTTTTTTTTGAAGAATGGCCCCTTAAAATTTTTTGAATCACCCTGTATAATAAATACAATTTCTTAAATATAACAAATATATTTATGAAGGCAATTTAATCATCAAGCTCAAAATTAATGAAATTCTTTTTTCCGTGTAGCTGAATTCGACTTTTTAATATGCAAAAAGTTTTCAGGATTTCCTTAGTTAATTAACTAATTAATTGATTTATTTCCTTAATTAATTAATTCATTTCTAATTAATTCAAAATTAATAACTCAATAAATTGTACTAAAATAATGTATCTGAAAAATAAATAAAGCTAAGTGAAAGTGTTGTTTGTAATTAGGTATATTAGATAACTTCTTAACTGTTAATAATAATGATGATTTTTTTTAGTTTTGTTGGTTATTTAATAATGGTAAATAAAATTTAAAGGTTAACACTAAATAATACTTATATGTTACTTTACTGAAAATGCCTTTAAAATAATCTTAAATTTAGATTCTAAATCTTTACACTACGATATTTCAATAACGTTCTGATACAGAGACTTGAAATTTAATCAAAATATTTTTTTATAAATAAAATTTACTAAAAAAATCTAAAAATTTCTTGTGGGATATAAAATTAAAATAAGATTTTCATAAAATTCTAATTTATTTAGTGATAGGCACTGGTTGAATTCATTTACAATTCGTCGTATCAGAACAACAAGGTTTCAACTAACATTTTTTCAGGTTTTCACTTTTTTGCATTTAATACCTTTTTGCCTGTACTTAAAAAATAAAAAATATAATGCACATAGCCCATTTTATTTACAATACAACCATGTTCTATCTGCATTTTTTGAGATTTTTTTAGTGCAACGAGGTTCTAACTGATAATAAAGTTTAATTTGAATTTCTTACTTAAAAATCATGTACTCCGTTAATGAAAATTAACTTGTCACATCGATGTCACTAATGCTTAAAAAGTTTGGCCTGTGATTTTTACCAAAATTATGAAGGTTGATGAAGAATACTTGTGCGAAACAACTATTAATTATCAATTTTAATAATGATTAATAATAACTTATGCAAAATATTGCATTTATGTACAAATTATTAAAACAAAAGCCAAACAACATGTGAATTTAATGCAAACTCAGTTAGAACACTATTGTACTACTACTTTTCATAGATTTTTGGGTTATCAAAGTTCCAACTGATTATTTATTGTAGCTAATATTTAAAATATCAACAAAATGTATATTATAGGTACTAATTTATCCTAATATAAGCCCAGCCCAGCTAAATATTTCACTCAATTATGAAATTTAAGGTAAGTTTCATGATTTTAAAGTTTTGATTGATCATAACTCAAATCTATAATTTATACAGTTGAAACCTTATTGTTCTCATACGACGAATTATTGATTTTTTTTGTTTTTAAAAATATACCATTTTTCGAAAAATTAAATATTTTTTCAAAAAAAAAAACATTTTTTTGTGTTCCAAGTGGCCCACTATGCAATAACAGCATCGACAGAAAAGTCCAGTTGGTAAAATATAGTTACGGTTTGCTCTGTATGATCTACATATCATAAATAAAGATTTAATTGGTATGAATCTTGATTACAGATACAATCTTTTTATAGGGCTAACCATAGCTAGTTAAATCATTAACAATTAATTGAAATACACTGTAAAAAACAACTGTCAGCAGTGATTCTGCATGTACATTTGATTTTCCATGCATATATATTCTAATATTTAGCTGTAATTTTACAATTTCATATGAATATTACATGTAAATTAAATGTTATATTCATATAGAATTCTAAAATTACATATAAAATTGTAAAATTATACCTAGTTTAGATGATTAAACTTAACAATTAACCATTTTGCTACAATCTAAAAATTATAATAATGATAGCGATGATTCTCCATGTAGTTATTATATGTAGGTACATATATGTAAAATTTACATGATTCAACATGTAACTTTACAACTTTAGCTGTAATTTTACAATATTATATGAACATTACATGCAAACTAAAATTTTAGCTGTAATTTTACAAGTTTATATGAATATTGTATGTAAATTACTCAGTAAATTTATAAAGAATGGTAAAATTACATTTAAAATTGAAAAATTTCAGGTAAAATCATTAAACTTAACAATTGCTAACCATTTAACTTCACTTTGAAAAAATAAATAAGATAGCAGTAAACCTGCATCTAAATGTGATTCCAAGCAGATATATATAAAAATTACGAACTTAACATGTTATTTCTCTAATTTAGCTATAATTTTACAATTTTATATGAATATTATATGGGTATTTCTGTACGAATCCATACCACCTTGGTGATTGAATGTCACGGATTTTCGTTAAACTTTTTTTATATAATCAACACTCTAATACTAAAACCCTTATGCAAAAAAAAGAATTTAAAAAAAAATTTTGGCTGAGATGTGATTTTTTTTAAATTTTGTAATTTTTCAATTTTTGACGATAAAGAAAACAGCTTTATTTTCAATTTATTACTATAAGTCTGACAATTTTAATCCAAATTTGATGAAATTTGGTGCACCCATGTAAACTTAGATGACAATCTTGAATTTTTTATAATTTTTTTTAATAGTGGGTTTCTGCTCTTCTTCTTCTTCTTCAAAAATATTTTTTTACGTTTTTTTATAACTATGTTTAACCCTATTTTTCGTAAAGTGCCCCCCTACGATTTTTCTCAAATTTTGGTCAAATGTACTTTTAAGTGTCCTTTTTGCAATGACCTAAAATTTATTCTGGTCAAATTAGGTTTACTATATATTTTAGCCATTTTAAATTTTTACGATAATGAGGAATTGTGCTGGAAATAGCTGTTTTACAAAAAAAGGCACATATTATTTTTTATATGTTTTTAATAGTTTAGGTCAAATGCTTCATTTTAAGACAAAAACAAAATAATTAATTGTTGTTTTTTTTTTCAAAAAAGGCGTAAGTCCACAATTTTATTACTTTTTTATTTCTATATATTTTGTAGGCGTTTTTTTTTCTGGTATAAACGTTAGCTTACGTTAAATACTAAGTCTTTAACATCAAAAACTATTTTTATTTTTTTTTTAACACAATATGTTTTTTGGTTTTGTTTTTGATCTTAAAAATGCCTGAAAGTTGGTAAACTGTCAGAGTAAGAAACTTTTTTTTTGTTATAAATCTTTTTTTAATTCGCAGCTCAGAGATAAGTTTTCTATGCCGGGGATAAATCCTTAATAAAAATTAATTTAAAAAATATTAATTTATTTAACATACTAATTCTTTACTTACAATTTATTTATGTCTTATTATTTAACTTTAATTATTATACAAAGCTTATCAAAATCTTTTAAATTTTTGTGAAGCGCATCCATCGCTAAAATATAATGAACTATTTTTTTATTTGCTTGTATTCCAAAGTGACATTGTTCGGTTAGAACTGTTAAGTTAAAAGTGACAATTTTGTTAACAGTTTGTCTTTTGTTTTACTTCTGCGTTCCCTTTTGGAAAATTGTATAGCGGTTGTGCTTGAAAAAACAAAAACAAAATTTTGTTGGCCCCTTAGGGAAAATTGTCAGATAACTGACAGAACCAAATTAAAACTAATTTTACCTATTACTTTTACCTTTTTGTGTTAAAATATGTTTAGAAGCGAAAAAAAAATAGCGTATGACGAGGAATATATCTCAATCTCTGCATGCGACCGAGCAATTTTTTTAAGGATTTATCCCCGGCATAGAAAACTTTTCTCTGAGCTGGGAATTAAAAAAAGATTTATAACAAAAAAAAGTGTCTTACTCTGACAGTTTACCAACCATATTGTGTTCAAAAAAAATAAAAATACGTTTTGGTGTTAAAGACTTAGTATTTAACGTAAGCTAACGTTTACACCAGAAAAAAACGCCTACATAATACATATAAAAAAAAAGTAATAAAATTGTGGACTTTTTTGAAAAAAACCAACAATTAATTATTTTGTTTTTGTCTTAAAATGAAGCATTTGACCTAAACTATTAAAAACATATAAAAAATAATATGTGCCTTTTTTTGTAAAACAGCTATTTCCAGCACAATTCCTCATTGTCGTAAAAATTTAAAATGGCTAAAATATATAGTAAACCTAATTTGCCCATAATAAATTTTACGTCATTGAAAAAAGGACACTTAGAAGTACATTTGACCAAAATTTGAGAAAAATCGTAGAGGGCGCACTTTACGAAAAATCGGGTTAAACATAGTTATAAAAAAACGTAAAAAAATATTTTTGAAGAAGAAGAAGAAGAGCAGAAACCCACTATTAAAAAAAATTATAAAAAATTCAAGATTGTCATCTAAGTTTACATGGGTGCACCAAATTTCATGAAATTTGGATTAAAATTTTCAGACTTATAGTAATAAATTGAAAATAAAGCTGTTTTCTTTATCGTCAAAAATTGAAAAATTACAAAATTTAAAAAAAATCATATCTCAGCCAAAAATTTTATTTTAATTCTTTTTTTTGCATAAGGCTTTTAGTATTAGAGTGGTGATTATTTAAAAAAAGTTTAAAGAAAATCCGTGACATTCAATCACCAAGGTGGTATGGATTCGTACAGAAAAAACCCATATGTAAATTACAATTTTAGATATTATTTTACAATTTTATACGAATATTGCACAACATGCAATATTTATTTTAAATGGTAAAATTACTTTTAAAACTTCAAAATTGAATGTAAAATCTCGTGAATTTTACATGCAGAATCATTGGTAAATTACGTATTTATGTTTTGCAGTGTATAGTTCTATAAAAAAGATAAGAATAATCTCACGAAATTTATTTCTTTATTGTACTCATTGTAAGGTAATTGGTAACCATAGTTAACTGCAGCTGTTAGTCAGCTTCGACACTTGCTTTCTATTTATCTTGAAATCGAATTCACTTGCTTGCATATAAACAAAACAAATTAGATTTATTTATTTTGCTTTCTCTGAGTAATTAACTATTGTTAATATAGATGAGGAAAATGTAAATTTTATAATTAATACTATATTAATATATATAATTTCATTAAGGCCGTTTTTAGCGCACCCGTCCATGTTTAAAAAACAAGCAAGTACCACCTAAGTCCCCCAAGGGCGGACTTAGATATTTTTTATTGTTAGATTCAATTTTTAGCAACTTTAAAAACCATTACTATTAGCAGTTTTCAAATATTTATGAAAAAAGATTGTATTTTTTCCCATTTGCCCCCCCTTGCCCCACCCAATGTTTATCAAAAACCGTCCCAAACGAGAACTTTTGGTAGCATACCTGTATGTCTGTAGCTTAAATCTTTTTTAAGTTATCGTGCTTTTTTGCTCGAAATTGATTTAAATTGACATAACAGTGAATAAGCCAACTTTTATGAAGAATTGTAAACATTCAAAAATAATCACCCCCCGCCCCCTGGGGGTGGATTTAAAACATGGACTATAGTTGTGTAGCTGGACTAGTTCTGTGAAATTACGGTACTTATATTTAATATAGGTACGTAACAAAAAAATGAACATTATGCACGAATACAGGGCTTTCCCAAAAATTTGAAAATTTTTAAAATGGGAAAGCAAAAGTAAAACAAGCTGAAATCCATACTATTTCTACACAGGTGGCAATCATATTAAATTTACCATCTTCAAATTGATATTGCTCGGAAACTTAGAGTCCTACCACGAAAATTGTCAAATTTTTTAGGAAAATTAAAATGCTTTTTCTAAAGAATGTTTATCCTGCGATCAATAATAAGCGAGTTATCGTTAAAATTATTAGTTTTTGCTCCATTCATCTCTTTTGTCCAATGTTAACCATATTTCTTGAATCCTGACTCGTTTGGTGAAAGAATATTTTAAATCAGATATTTTTTGCAAGGTTTTAGGCTTTACATACAGATAGGCGTATAGACAGACATACATTTTATCAATTTATAATTCGCAAAAGAAATCGATTTTTCGGTTGATTTATCTTGACGTTATTAAAAATACTTATAGTCCGTGCCACATTTATAGTAGAATGTTTACATTTGAAACAGATTAATGTAAGACAGGGACGTAATTTAATTTTATTATATTAAATACGTATTTATCTTATATAGCTCGATGTACAAAACACAAATAAAACAAATAAAGCCGGTCCAGTAAATATATATTGCTAACTCTGGCAGCTACTATACGGCATTTCATTTCAGATAATACATTCTACAAAATTTTATTTTATTATTTTTACGTGATTGTCTTTTACAACTAAATAGCTTTTATCGCATACGGTGTCATACACACAGTAATGTTTACTAAAGATTTACGGCATTTCTTTGACGATAGATCCCGTTAGCACACGGTGTTCAATATGACCGGTTTGTGAACTATACAGGAGCTGAACTAGATCTATACGTTCAATAGGTGACATGTTAATTGTGCACTTATGATAATAAAATGTAACATTTTACAATAGGGCGGACCTTACTTTTTTAGTGTCTTAAAATTTGTATTTAGGTGTAACTCAAAAATTCTGAAAATATGAGGGCCCTAATTGAAAATACCTAAACTTAAACAATATTTTTTTTTAATTGTTGAAAATGGCCTGTAGATTTTTAGTATGATAAAGCAAGTATTTTTCAATTCTAGCATTTGGTATATAATTTTTTATTTTTAAAAAGAAAATAATGAGATTTAACGTAGAAAATTTATAATGTGAAAAAAATTACAATCCATTTTCAGGTATTTTATTTGAGTAATTTTAAGGATTTTAGGATACAAAACACCGGTGTTTTGCACCATTTAGGTAAGTTTGATCAATTTTAAATTTTTAGACCATTTTACAGTAAATTCAAAAATAAAAATTATCACACTAGTAAGATTCAGCATGAATTCTAGCTCAACAAATTAACAAGAACGAATTTTTTAATAAGAGCCTATTTTGGACTTTTTATCTGGCACTTAGCTCGTTATGTTAAAATATTTCTTAAGCGTTTAGTTGTGGAAGCTCAAGAGGAAAAAAATAAGTTATTAAGCTCTTACAATTTTTACTTATACTAAAATTACGATTTTTGTGTAATTCTAAGAATTTTAGATGGCCAAGCAGTTTGCCCACCTTTATATATTTAGAATTTTCCATTACATTTAAATGAAAATTTTAAGAATGGAAAACCCCAGGGTCACACTAATGCCATAACAAAGGGGTAATGCAAGCAAATGCTCGGTAGGCAACCTTAAAAGTCAAAATGTGGCCACCCAAAACAAACGGTATTTTGTCAATAACAATGAACAAAACGTGTTTTTTTACTATTAAAATTGGTACGACATAGAACAAAAAAATTGACATTATTTTGAATTATACCCAACTTTCCAAATGACAAATGCCACTATCATCGGAAGAAGTTATGCTTGAACTTCTTCTAAAATCCATTTTTTTCCTAAGGGGTAGTCACAATGACCCTTTGATTGTCCTTTTTTTATGAGCTGTGGTCACCCTGACCTTTTCCCTGTTCTTTTATTTTTTGAAGATGTGTGGCCATCCTGGCAGATGCCGGTTAGGCCATTACTCATAAACAAACTTCAGACTCAGGCACTTAAGTGTTGATGAATAAAAAAGGTCTCCTAAACATTTTTAAAGGGCTCGTTTAAGTAAAACACCTCCCTCACAGAGGTTTATTACCAGCGTTGCTTTAGAGTTAATGGTATAGAAAACGTGTACCTTACCTTAGGTAGGTACAAGTAATAATAACTTACCTAATACTTGAATGTACCCCTAGTATTGCCTAGAATCTCAATCGTGGGGGAAATCTGTCTCTAGAAGGACCCCCAGAAATATAATTTCACTAAAATACACACATAGAAAAATGTTCTATTTGTGATACTTGTGTTAGATACTTGTGTACTTCTTACAAGTACTTGCAATAAGTACTTAAGTATAAAAAAACTTGATATAATCATAATTAACTAATTAAAAAAAAATAATAATAATTTGTTAAATTAGTACTTGCTTTTAAGAAATTAGTATTAGTACTATTTTGCATTATTTGTAATATTTTAAATAGTATAAATATCTACTTGCCATCTTTCCTTCAAGTTTCTTTAAAACTCACACAAGAAATGTTTTTATTCAAACTAAGCACTTTTACTTTATCCAAGCTTTAACCTCTTGGTCTAAGTAAGCCACGTATTCAATTTTAATCAAGCAAAACATTTAAGTAGTTAACATACATGGGAGGCATAGCGTAGTGGCTAGCGCGTATGTATAGCAAGTCTACTATCGTGAGTTCGATTCTCACTGGCGCCGATTTGCCTTTTTCAGTTAATTAATAATTGAAATTTGGCGAAGGCGATAAGTGAAACGGACAATCCCTAGAAACTGGTTCGAAAGTCAGTATAAGCCGGTGGTTCCCTCTACTACTAGCCCACACAAGTCCTGGACTTAGGGGATGCTTAATTAAGTAAAATAGTACGAGGTTAAACAAATAAACATTTCCTAGGACAATGCGATCGGTTCGGCAGAATACGACAGGAGATCTTCGGAGTGGCAACTCTCCGAAGAGAGGAGTTGCGTACCCTTGCCTGGACAGATATCGCGACCTTTATAAGGAGGTCCGGCAGGTTTAGACAGGGTGTAGGGTAGATGTGTGGCTGGGACAGGTCGGGGCTGGCAAAAAGGGCCATAATGGCCTAGTTGCCTGGCTTGTAGCCTCCCCACCCTTACTACTACTACTACTACTACTACTACTTGCGGATATACGAACTTCTGAGCCACTTGATCTGAATTTTACCTAGTAATAGTTTCTCTATGTGTAGGAAAATTTCTGAAATTTACACTTTGCTTATATTTTATATATAAGTAAGAATTTTTATAGAAAATTTTATATGTTATGCATTTTGCCTTGAGACACGTCTATCAAGATCCTAAATTGCATCACTTACAACCTCGTCTTAATCACGTATGTGCGTATTTTATTACCCAATCGTGGGGGCATTATATCTATAGAATTTATTAGTAGGTATCTACTTCTATAAGTACTCTAAAGAGTAATATAAAAAATGTTATGATCTTAACCTTAACATTATTAAAAAAAAATTAAGAATTTCAAATCGTGACAAAATACTCACTGTCGTATTGTATGTAACACAAAGAAAACAAAGGATAATTTGTCTCAAGGGATCTAGTTTCAAAATGCTGACTAAAAAGAGGATCTGGTTAGGTTAACGAGATCAGGAGTCAAATACTGAATGATTATTTTTCTGGTTTCTGTAACCAGATGGAGTCCAATAGAGGTCGTGGGCATTGTCCAAACAAGCGAGGCTATCGGGAAACTAGTAGAACATACTTTAGAGTGTTTTGGGGAGGACCAGTTCTTTCTGTCCTTGCTCCTGGACCTTGCAAAAGCTTTCGATTGTGTCGACCATCTTCTAAAAAACTTGATTTTAAATAAAAAATTTCTTTGAAATTAATAAAGTGGTATTTGTTAGGTAGATTACAATTTGTTGAGTTAAATGGAAAGATTTCCAAAGAAAAGTACTTAAAATTTCAGTACCTACCACAGGGGCCAATTTTAGGATCGTTGTTTTTTTATGTACTTGCATCAATGATTTTTTTTTTGACTCTTTATGAAATTTTTACAGTAATTAGTAGTTAAACAACCTATAAGAGATTGGTTCGAATCTCCAAATTTTTGTTTGTTTTGTGCCTTATTTTCGTTAATTTTGGCAAAATTTTAAAAAATAAATCGGCCATATTTATTCCGTCATTTCAAATTTTAAGTTTTTAGGTATTGGGCCGTATTAATATTACCAGAAGAAGCCTTTATCCCAAATTTCAGCTAAATCAGATATTTTTCAAAAATGTTGACCAACCTATGTCGCAAAACTTTTTTTTTTTAATTTTTTTACTATTTTTTTCGTAATCAGTGGTGCAAAAAAAGTCCCTATGCAAAAAAGCAGGCTTTTGTCAGTTTTTTTTTCTGGGACCGTCGATTGCTGTCGCAACGAGTCAAAAACTAAACCATGATTTTTAATTTGAGGAGTAGAGTTGCTTCCGTTATACATATGGGCAACAAAATAACCTATGATGTGTATCGGAATTTTATATTACAAAGTGGATGCATTCAAACATGTTTATCAATTTTACGAAGCAAATACCGAAAATTAATTTTTACATCTAATTTTACGGTAAGTAGTAATTTTATAGAAAATACGGTATATAAAACGTAACTTTATTTAATATTACATATGAGGAGGTGAATTTCAAAACGCAGCTTTTGACTTTTTGACATAGCAGCTTGTCACTTAGTAAACAATACAATTTGATTGTCAAGTAATTGACAAGCTGCTATGTCACAAAGTCAAAAACTTCGTTTTGAAATTCACCTCCACATATAAACACATCGAAATGTTTTTTAAGTGTTGATAAATTGTTTAATGTTTTTGACCTATAGATACATTTTTTTTACCATTACCAAATAAATAAATTCTAATTTTATCTGCAGTGTAATTTTTTAATAATAAAAGACACCTAAAATGCTGAAACTTATTTTGAATTAAAAAACATAATTAATTTTAATTAACAATGTTTACCTTGATTATTACATTATTTTTAATTTATTAAAATTTTATTCTATATAGAAATTTGTATTTGTATATTTACTGTTTTCAGTTATATTAATTTGAACAATTAAATAAAATAACTATTTAATTATAAACAAACGTTTAAGATTATTTATTAATTTGTCAATAATGCCATTATTTTATTGATTTATTTCCTTCGTGAAACTTGCAGTAATAATAGTAAAAAGAAGTTGAAGAATGGTAGAGTATTTTAGTACAATTTTTTATTCCATTGTTTATAAAAGCACCACTTTTTGTATGATAAATCTGGATAAAAAGTTTGATTTTTCGCACTTGTGTGAAAAGTAAAATAGTCTAAGTTGATTAGTTAATTAATATTAATATTGAAACTGATTAAGTTTGAACTCTCGTTCTCCGGGCTCGTGTGGCAAACTCCGTAATCGCCCTAAAAACATAATTTTTTGTCCTTGTATCATTTATATACCAAGGGACTAAACTGGCTGTTTTAGTCCCGCTGTATTAGTGTTTCCTGAGCGAGCGTAGCGACACAAACGTCAAAAAAATGAACGAAGATGATAAATTTTAAGTTATGTTGGTTTGAATCGCTAATTTATTACAAAACACCACCAAACCTAATTTTTGAACCAGCAAAGCACATAGTAAGTATAATATTTTAATATTATTAAGGTTGCCGTGGGAGAAAAACGGCAAGTTTAGTCCCGAAAATGAAAGCGTAAAATTAGGTTTTAGTCTTGGTAGTGCAAAAAATACTATTTTATGATTCATAAAATACTATTTCTTTGTACATAGTAATATTACATCCTAAATTTCTTCTAAATACTACTTCCTAACTACGCAATGTTGCGAAACATTAATGGTAACTACTATTAATCAATTAACTTTTTTTAATTAATTTTAAATTAAACCAATTGAATAATTATAATTATAATTATATATTTTAACACCCCTAGTTTTATGTTTCAACCAAAATTAAAGCCTTGATCAAAAGGACAATGTTTTATTCAAAAATATATCTCTTGGATCAAGAAAGATATCGACAATAATAAAACTGCAAAATGTAAAGAATGTATCAGAAAAGTACATCCAGTAAAGCTAAGACAGCAAAATTACTTCACAGGGTATTACAAGCTTAAGGAAATAAATATACTTTATTCAATACATACAGATAATGAGACAATTACCAGCTTTATTTTAAATGGATAAACTCAATAATAACCCCCGAGTGGCTTTTATTTTATTGAGTACATAATTATTTATTTTACCCACTCAACTGTCACTTGTCAAATTATTTTCTTGTAAATGTCATTAAAATTTTTAATAAAAATATGAATTCCCATGCTATTTATTGGATAAAACCTGGTATGGCACTCATAGGTAAACCGAAATTAACCTGCTTGGCTGACGCCTAGGTTAATTTTCTCATGGGTAATATCTTACTTTACCCACTAGTACCATAAATAACTATATTTATTTTCCCGTATATTTCAATATGTTAACTCTTTTTTTTCTAACTGAATAAAATTAATTAGAATCGAAACATTTATTTTGAAAAAAAAATCTTTAAAATCGGACTATAGAACAACAACATTTAATTTAATCAAAATTATTAGTGCCGGTGAGTGTATATAGAAATTTTTATTTGTATATACCGTTTCTATTAATTTCAACAATTAAATTAAATAACACTAGGCAACACGCTTTCTTGCACCTATTGGAGTCATATGTTTTTTAACTAATTTTGGGTCGCTGAAACCGAATCTGGCCTCAGAATATTTCTATTACCTAAGTTTTATGAGAAAAATAAGATAAAAATGTTAAAAAATCATTATTTTATCCCTCTTTTGTTCTAAAATCATGGGAGACAAAAATATTCCAAGGACAAATTTGGATTCGGAGACTCAATATTAGTTAAAAAATACCCAACTTAAAACATAGAAACATTAAATTCATAGGTAGAATAAATAGGGATATTAAAAAAAAATATATTTAAAAAAAATGGATAATGTGACAAAACTAAGTAGGGGTGGACGTAAGAAGGTTGCATAAGGGGACAAGCTTATCGCCACCTACTTATGCTAAAAATTGTCAAAAATCATTACTAGGGGGTCAAAAATGAACTAAAAAAATGTTACGTATTATGGTTCTTATGTAATAAAGTAACATTTTTATAATTTAGAACCATTAAAAAAACAAAAAAAAAAAATACATAATATTTTGTTTTATAAATTATTTTTAAATTGGCATAATTGCATGTACTAAAATTTAAAAAATAAGACGTGCTGAATTTTTTTTAAGGTCAAGTTTGTATTCTGCGCCTTTAAATTGATAAGAAAAATATATCTTTTGGGCTCGGGAAAAAAGTTTACACTGTGTACTTTAATTTTATATCTTTTTCATTTATTTACTTTTTAGGAACAAACTAAGCAAAATAAAAAAATATTTGTATAAAAATTTTTGTAGAGAATTTTATAATCTACAAATTAAGTTCTATAAAATTTTTAAAAAATTTGATAGTTTTGCCATAAATTAGCAATTAAGTTAACTCTGCACTTTCATTTTAACCTTTTTATTTTTTTTTTTCGCGTACTTACTCTGACAGTAGGTTCTTGAAATATAGATTTTTGAATTCCTCGTATTTTTTTTAATATACACTAAAATTTTCAAAATTCTACTCTTTTTTTTAAAGATTTTGAAAAAAACGTCATTATTACCTGAACTTATATCTCAAAAATTTTAGGTGCTGGAATTTTTCTAAGGTCAGATTCGGATTCTACGCCCTCGAATTAGTAAGAAAAATTTACTTTCCGATCGGGGCAAAAAAAGTTGCGATTTGTTGCCTAGTGTAATTATTTAATTATAAACAAACTTTTAAGATTATTTATTAATTTGTCAAGAATGCTATTATTTAATTGATTTATTTCCTACTTGCAGTAATAAAAGGATTAGGAACTTGAAGAATGATAGAGCGTTTAACTTAGGGCAAAATGGGTGAATTGCGGCCACTACAATAATGGTGGCTATCCCATATTTCAGTACAATTTTTTATTCGATTTTTTATTAAAGCGCCACTTTTTTGTATGATAAATATGTACGAAAAGCAAGGGGTAAACCGCTGACAAAATTTTGTACACCTTTAGGAAGAAATCTTCAAAGATTTCCTCGTAACCTTCAAAGATTTCCTCCGAAAAGGAGGAAATCTTTCGTCTCCAAAGATTTTCTGCAGATTTCCTCCAATTTGTACACCTGAATTCCTCTGCGGTTTACCTCTCGACGAAAAGTTAGATTTTTCGCACTAGTGCTACCATTTCTTTTTACCTAATAATATTTTATCCTAAATTTCTACTAAAATAAATAGGTATTTACTATTTGCTAACTACGCAATGTTACGAAACTAAAAGTAATTACTTTTAATGAATTAACTTTTTTTAAATTAATTTTAAATTAAAACAATTGAATAATTTCAAAATTAAATTAAAAAAAAATAAGTCGAAAATTCAATTTGCAAGCTAATACGCACAATGAAATTTAAGTAGCGAACTTCCTATTTAAGTAATCGATAGATACCTAAAGGTATTTCAATTACATTATTATACTCTTCACAGCACGTAGTGCTAGAAAAGTATTATAAGATTGAATAAGTGGGGGCAATAGTTATTTATCCAATACATACAGATAATAAGACAATTAGGAGCTTTATTTTAAATAGATAAACTCAATAATAACCCCCGCGTGGCTTTTACTTTATTGAGTGGATAATTATTTATTTTAACCACTCAACTGTCACTTGTCAAATTATTTTCTTGTAAATGTCATTAAAATTTTTTATAAAAATATGAATTCCTAAGCTATTTATTGGATAAAACCTTGTGAGTGCCATTCATGGGTAAACCGATATTGCCCTCTCGAAAATTAACCTGCTTGACTGACGCCTAATTTTCTCATGGGCAATATCTTACTTTACCCACTAGTACCATAAATAACTATTACACTTTTAGGGAGCCGGAGGTGGGGTCATAAAAAATATATATAATAAAACGTTTTGTGTATTTTTTACCTCTTATGTAGTTTTTAAATAGATTATTATTATTATTATTATTATTATTATTATTATTATTATTATTATTATTATTATTATTATTATTATTGTTATTATCATTATTAGTAGACTTTGGAATGAGAAGCATTACATATCTTTCCGGCTTGTTACATTACATAGTGCCCACAAACATGTGAAAGTCTACTTATTGGTAATCTAGAAAAAAATGCATGGGTGTCAACACCTTTTCTATTGTTAAAACAATTAATATTTCCTATGGGTACTAAACAAAAAATATATATCGCTCGTTAAAACTAGAACGTGTTTAAAATGTTTCTTTTGCTTTGTAAAACCTAGAACAAGCTTTTGTTTGTTCTTTTATTCGCAAGCATACAGAAAAACGTTCTTTATATGCATTATAAAAAGTTGCAAAGCTATCATTTTTGTGTGTTTCTTTAAAAGTTAAAAAAGCTTTTCTTTTTTAACCTAAGTTAGATATGAATTCATATCTAACCTGGTTTTGGCTTTTGGTTATACCTCATAGATGGCAAATTTTACGAGGTAATGTGCTATTTATTTAGCATTTGTGTATAAAATTCTGTTCTAACCACATAAGAAAATGACATTTCCAACTCTCGAGATGCTAATTTCGCCTAGGCTACGCCTCGTCCAAATAGCTTCTCTCTTTTTTTAGGACCTAGTTAGGAGTTAGTGCCTATTTCTCACCCGTTGCCTATGACAACGGTTGGGAAGTGACAATCAGCTGATTTTACATATCTGCTGTCAGAAAATTAGTAATCCAAAATCCAAACCAAACACATAACCTTAAAGAACTTTCACTTTCGGGTTTAGACCGTGTTAATGGATTTTCACTTTCCGACGTTTCGTCTCTTACTACTAGAGACATCTTCAGGGATTAATCTGAAACTAAGTTTCGAATCAACTTGTGTCACTATTTATGACGAGTTGTGGTTATTCACCCGTGACGAGCTTTTTCCTATCAAAGACTTCCATATTGCAGGTAAGTGGTAACCAGTGTCCCGATTGATATTGTTAGGATGCTTGATGATTTCTATCGATTCCCGTATCTTCCTTGGCATTTTTCTGTTTTCTGTTAATATTTGTTTTGTTTCAGACAAATTGATTTTATGACCTGTTTCATGTACATGTTCGGCTACTGCCCATAAGGAAATTTGTTTCTTTCTTATATTGCGCTCATGCTCTTGAAGTCTTGTAGAAATTTTTCTCTTAGTTTCACCTATGTAAACCGTACCACAGGAGCAGGGTATTTTATATACGCCTTCTGAACTCAGGGGTATTTTGTCTTTTGTTGAAGTCAAACATTGACCTAATTTTTGGTTGGACCGAAATATAGGCTTAATATTTGACTTCTTCAAAAGTTTACCTATTTTATCCGTGATACCGCTTACATAGGGAAGTATAACTTGTGTCTGTCTGTCATTGTCACTATTGTCCTGTTGTTTGGGTCTGGGATTTCTGTATTTGTATATGGTCTTATTAATGTCTTTTTTGGTATAACCGTTCATGGTCAAGGCTTTGGTTAGTTTAAGGAGTTCTGTGTCTAGGGAATTCTTGTCTGAAATCATGAAAGCCCTATGAACAAGTGAATTAACTACCGAGCGTTTTTGAGAGGGATGGTGATGTGAAAATGCGTTTAGGTATCTGTCAGTGTGGGTTTTTTTCCTGTATACCGAGTGTCCTATTGAGCCATTTTCCGTTTTGTAAACCAAAACGTCCAAAAAGGGAAGTGATCCGTTGTTCTCAATTTCCATCGTAAACCGTATAGATTTATGTTGGGAATTGAGGTGATTTAGAAAACCTTGAATATAAGAAAGAAACAAATTTCCTTATCGGCAGTAGCCGAACATGTACATGAAACAGGTCATAAAATCAATTTGTCTGAAACAAAACAAATATTAACAGAAAACAGAAAAATGCCAAGGAAGATACGGGAATCGATAGAAATCATCAAGCATCCTAACAATATCAATCGGGACACTGGTTACCACTTACCTGCAATATGGAAGTCTTTGATAGGAAAAACCTCGTCACGGGTGAATAACCACAACTCGTCATAAATAGTGACACAAGTTGATTCGAAACTTAGTTTCAGATTAATCCCTGAAGATGTCTCTAGTAGTAAGAGACGAAACGTCGGAAAGTGAAAATCCATTAACACGGTCTAAACCCGAAAGTGAAAGTTCTTTATATCTTAATGGCCGTGAAAGCTTAAAATCTAAAACATAACCTTAAATTGACAAACTAACTTTAAGATAATTTTTGCGTTTTTTGTATGTTTAGGTCGTAGGAAAAATAGTATACGCAGCTCGACGAAAATCATGTCAGTACACATCGAGTGCACTAAAAACTAGGTTCGCGTGCTCGGTGCGTAATATACTATCATACTGAGAAAATATGAGTAGCTCGAGTGAGATTTATTGAAATAAGGTAAAAAAGAACGTATTGTTAAATTAGGGG